>WAAF01001060.1:55517-79598 GCA_013400475.1 Tricholaema leucomelas
AGAGGAGAGGAGAGGAGAGGAGAGGAGAGGAGCTTTAGGGAAGTGACCAAGGTCAGTCATACTCCAGATCATAAGGATGGGGCAGGTCTGGGCACAAGGTTGGAACCCTAGTCAGGATTAGGTCAGTGGCTAGCACTGACAGGGAGCTCAGGCAGGCACCCAAGTGTAAAGGCAGCTCTGGAGCAAATGGGGTGGTATGGGAACTAGCAAGGCTTCTCCCTTGCACAGCCCTATCAGAGTGTCTTGCTCCCAGGTCCCATGATGCCTGTGGCTTGCTGGCACTGACTCTGAGGGTAGACAGAGAGCTACTGAATATGGGAAGCTTGCAGACTCTGATGGCAACCTCGGGGCCAAGCACTGTATGCCATAGAAGGGATCATAAACTCCTGATGTTAACCATGCATTTATGTTATTCACTTAAGCTCTCTCCTTCCCTGATAGTGTCTGTTAATTTCCACCTCTCCATCAAACTTCTGCCACCCTAAGTCACATTACAGCAGGCTGAGTTTCCAGGAGCTCAACCAGACCCCTGAAAACTTATAGGTTAAAACCCCCAACCAAAACAACAAAGAATTTCCTTAAACCTTTTAAAGTCCTGAAGCAGCTATACCTGTAACAGAAATAACCTGGGAGGACCTTTGGGAACTTCTTATGCTGCCTTCTCTGCCAAAGAAAATATGCAATCAAGACAAACCTTCAGGGATGAGAAAGGTCCAAAGTGGATTTTAGCCTCTTAATATGGGTAGTTGTCTTCCTGTAGCACTGACATGTGCTTAATCTGGCAATACATCTCCCTAGTATCAAGTGACAGGACAAGAGGAAATGGCCTCAAGTTGTACCAGGGGAGGTTTAGGTTGCATATCAGGAAAAAAAAATCCTTACTGAAAAAGTGATCAGGGACTGGAATAGGCTGCCCAGGGACTGGGTGGATCCAGCATCTCATCATGTAGACAGGGCACTTTGGGACAGGGTTTAATAGACATGGTGCTGCTGGGTTGGTGGTTGGACTCAATGACCTTAAAGGTCTTTTCCAATCAAAACAGTTCTGTGATTCCACATTCATGTTCTCCATCAACAGTATTGTGACAGAGCCTTCATCTGCTTAGAAGAAAACTCTGTTAGAAAGAAAACAAAACAAAATAAAGCACAGGTGGACATCTACAAGAGACCAATTCCTTCCTCTGCCTCCTATGGTGCGTTCAAGCTCATGAAATGCATTGCAGTACCCCAGGTCGCTTTGCTTAAGTCACCTTCCATAAGGGTACACAGTTTATGCAGAGAACTAGTAATGACACAGACTGATGATTCACAGAGGGCTGGACCTTAGAGGGTACAGAGAGACAAAGTTGCTTTCTTAGGATTGTGCTGAGGAGAAGATTAATTTGCCTTATAAATCTCTTCCATGACTTTGACACGCTGCATTATCACCACTAACAGCCAAACCAGCAACAACAGCTTTTAGTGCTTGAAGTTTTCTCTGGCACTGCACAGTAATGATCTGACCTGTCTCTGAGGGCACTGTAAACTGTTGTATTTCAAGTTGTTTGAGACTCCTGTAATTATGAAATGTTTTGTGGCTCCATGGTTCACTTTAGTAGGAACTCACAGGAAGATAAAATCCGAGGCCATTTATGTCCTCGGTATCTATAAACCTAACAAAACACCTTGGAGTTGTGCTATTTTAATCCCCACATCTGCCAGCAGATAGAGGAAGCTCTAGTTTTAACTCTGTCTTGTAGTCCTGGAAAGTTTTCTTCTTCCTCTTATCAAGGCTGCAGAATGCACACAGCAGTAGATATGCTTGACGTTATCTGTAGGAGGATAAAAGCCCACACAGCAGCTACTCTGGGCTGGACACTTTTGAAGCTGTTGGGAACTGTTTCTGCCCTTTCAAAGTATTACCACAAGCACCTCAGGGGCTGTGGTACTCTCTGGCCTAATTTAATCACTGTAATGTGGAAGATAATCTTTCAGACTACCACACAGGGTGTGGGATTTGGGTCTGGCACCCTTCAGTTTTGGGTTTCGGTGGTCCAAGACACCCTCACTGACAAAAGAAGAACCCAAACATAAAGAAAACAAACCCCAAACCCCAACCTTTATTATCATACTCTTAAAAATTAAATATGTGCAGAAAATGAACCAAAAAAAAAGCAAGGATGATATTGCTCAACATTAAACTGAATGGTCAAGGTTTTACCAGTGGAACAGATGACTTTTGCTTTCCTAAAGGCCCATATAACAGGGAAAATGGAGTTGAATAGTTCCCTGAGGTGGCAGTATTAAGGTATCTTGTGATTTGAAAGTGTTTCCTCACCTACCTCAACAAACAGAAATCATAGAATCAGTCAGGGCTGGAAGGGACCACAAGGATCAGCCAGTTCCAACCCCCCTGCCATGCCCAGGGACACCCTACCCTAGAGCAGGCTGCCCACAGCCTCAGCCAGCCTGGCCTTAAACACCTCCAGCCATGGGGCCTCAACCACCTCCCTGGGCAACCCATTCCAGCCTCTCACCACTCTCATGCTCAACAACTTCCTCCTCACCTCCAGCCTGACTCTCCCCACCTCCAGCTTTGCTCCATTCCTCCCAGTCCTCTCCCTCCCTGAGAGCCTAACAAGTCCCTCCCCAGCTTTTTTGTAGCCCCCTTCAGATCCTGGAAGGCCACAAGAAGGTCACCTGGGAGCCTCCTCTTCTGCAGCCTGCACAGCCCCAACTCTTTCAGTCTGTGCTCACAGCAGAGCTGTTGCAGCCCTCTCAGCATCCTGCAGTTACAGCAGATGTTCATTGAAAGAAAACAAAAGCTCTGTATTAGCTATCCAGTGCTGCTTTGCATTGTCATAGACTTATAGAATAGTTTGAGTAGGAAGGGACCTTAAAGATCTAGTTCCAAGCCCACTACTATTAGCAGGTACACCTTCCACTAGGCTAGGTTGAGCTATGCCTCATCCAACCTGGCCTTGAACACCTCCAGGGATGGGACAACTACAGCCTCCCTGGGCAACCTGTGCCAGTGTCTCACCATCCTCACTGTCAACATGTTTTCTGATCTCCAGTCTAAATCTCCCCTTCTCTTCCTATCACAACAAGTCCTTGTAAGCAGTCCCTTCCCACTGAAATCTAGTGCAGAACAGTGTTGTACTTCCATGTGCATAAAGCTCTTATCTTGTAGGGTGGCATTAAAAAAACCCAAACCCTAAACATGTAACAAACAAGGTTCCTATCAAGGAATAGAGATAATTACACCTTCAACATTTTCTTAACGTAGGCTGCTGGACTGTGCCAGCACTCAGATGGGCGTGTGATGGATGACTTTGAAATGTAGATGTTTATTCTAGGCAGTAAGCTGCACTTAGGGTTGTTTTGCTTTGTTCCTTTGTTGAAGGAAACACAAAGGTTATCCAGGACTCACTGCCACCCTAGCTAATTAGCCAATACCCATTCAAAACACTCAAGCTGTCAATACAATGCTTAATTTGGGTGAAAACAACCTAAAGGAGGTTTATATTCTCCAAAGATTTCCGCTTAGTCCAATGAAACCTGCAAAGCTTCTCTTTCAGACTGTTTGACCACAGCTGAAACTGCTGTGGTGGGTGAGGACAGTTAATATGTGAAGTTCAAGACATGGCTTAGTGGGGATGGTGCTGTTGGGTTGATGATCTTAGAGGTCTTTTCCAACCTTAATGATTCTGTAACTTACCAAATACACATTAGAAACACACATTAGAAACATCAGCACATGAGAGATGTGAGATCTGCAAATGAGAGGCTAAAAGTAGCTTCTAGCACTTCAAACATTTGATGTTGACATCTAATCATAGAATCGTAGAATCAACCAGGTTAGAAGAGACCTCCAAGCTCAGCCAGTCCAACCTAGCACCCAGCCCTGTCCAATCAACCAGACCATGGCACTAAGTGCCCCAGCCAGGCTTGGCTTCAACACCTCCAGGCACGGTGACTCCACCACCTCCCTGGGCAGCCCATTCCAATGCCAATCACTCTCTCTGTGAAGAACTTCCTCCTAATATCCAGCCTAGACCTGCCCTGGCACAGCTTGAGACTGTGTCCCCTTCTTCTGTTGCTGCTTGCCTGGCAGAAGAGACCAACCCCACCTGGCTACAGCCTCCCTTCAGGTAGTTGTAGATGTCAATGTGATCTACCCGGAGCTGCTTCTTCTGCAGGCTGCACACCCCCAGCTCCCTCAGCCTCTCCTCACAGGGCTGTGCTCCAGGCCCCTCACCAGCTTTGTTGCCCTTCTCTGGACACCTTCCAGCACCTCAACATCTCTCTTGAATTGAGGAGCCCAGAACTGGACACAGCACTCAAGGTGTGGCCTGACCAGTGTTGAGTACAGGAGAATAATCTCCCTTGTCCTACTGACCACATTGTTCCTGATACAGGCCTGATATATGTCTTAGTGTGAATAGGATAAAACCATTACACAGATTGGGGTTGATACAGAGTAATAAATGTTAAAGGCAAGGCTGTGGATTGCTTCACTGAAAAATACACCTAGTCAAGATGTTTCACCAGCTGAATGCCACAAAGCAACCACTTCTCCAACATTATCTTCTCCTGCAGCATCTCTTCTCAGGCTAATTTCTGACAATTTTGCTTTTTCCTTTAGGCAGCACATCCCAGCAGTGGTCAGCACACATCAGAGAGGGAAAAAAAAATACAGTTTACATAAAATGAGAGCTGGGGAGTAATGAGTGTTTTATATGATAGAGCAAGGCTGGCATAGTAACCCCCACTGTATTAAAATGTCTAATTGTTTTATTGCTCCATCTCCATTCTAAGCAGGAAAAAGGGAAGTTAAAACTATTTTAAATATTCATTTCCCATTTGATAAACTGTGCCCATAAAATTAATGGAGATTCATCTCCTCAGATTCTCCTTTTAAGTTTGAAATTATGTATGCTGCCACTAACTTCAAGACAGATTTGCAAGCTGAGGGTATGGCCTGTTTGGCGTTGATGTGTTGGAGAGTAGTGAAAGGGAAAAAGGATCTGGGGGTCCTATTGCATGGAAGCCTGACCATGAGCCAGCAGTGTGCTCTTGGGGCCAACAAGACTATGTCATTCTGGGGTGTATTAGAAGGGCTGTGGTCAGTAGGTCAAGAGAGCTTCTCCTGCCCCTCTACTCTGCCCTGGTGAGGCCATATCTGAACTACTGTGTCCAGTTCAGGAAGGACCTCAGGAAACTCCTTGAAAGAGTCCAGTGCGGAGCCACAAAAATGTTAAAGGCAGTGGAACATCTTCCTAACGAGGAGAGCCTGAGGGAGCTGGGGCTCTGCAGCCTGGGGAGGAGGAGACTGAGAGGTGACCTCATTCATGTTTATAAAGATGTAAGGGGTGAGTGCCAGGAGGCTGCAGCCAGGCTCTGCTGAGTGACAAGGACAAGGGACAATGGGTGGAAGTTGAGGCATAGGAAGTTCCATAGACACACGAGGAGGATTTTTTAACCTGTGAGGGTGACAGAGCACTGGAACAGGCTGCCCAGGGGAGTTGTGGAGTGTCTCTCCGGGGATATTCAAGACCCACTTGGATGCATTCCTGTGCGATCTGGTATAGGTGATCCTGCTCTGGCAAGGGGGTTAGACTGGACGAGCCATCAAGATTCCTTCCAGCTCCTAACATTGTTTGATTCTAAGGTATTCTGATTCAGAAAAGAGATTTTAACCAGTAAAAGCTTAAACAAAAAAAGCTAAATACAATATTGGAATCTATTATACCTCGATGCACTGCTGTTCTTATTACACCTCCACATAACATTACTCCCAGGGTAAACTGCAATTGCTGTGTTACAAATCATGGAAAACAATTAAGAATACAATGTTCAAAGGACAAATGAATTGCTCCTCTGAAGAGTTTGGATTTGTTTTGACAGCAAGATGTTCTGAGTCTTGGGGTTTTTTTTCTGAACAGCAATATCCCTTTGGTACATTTGCAATGGCAAATCCCTTTCCCAGGATATTGTCTACTGAAGTTTGGGAAAGACATCAATGGAGAAATTAAATTCACTGTTCCTCCTGTCATCAGAATTTCAGCTGATGGATCGACAGGGCCAGCTAGCAGGCACAGTATCACAGTCTCACAGTCTCACAGTCTCACCAAGGTTGGAAGAGACCTCACAGATCATCAAGTCCAACCCTTCACCACAGAGCTCAAGGCTAGACCATGGCACCAAGTGCCACGTCCAATCCTGCCTTGAACAGCTCCAGGGACGGCGACTCCACCACCTCCCTGGGCAGCCCATTCCAGTAGCCAATGACTCTCTCACTGAAGAACTTTCTCCTCACCTCNCTGCTGGCCACACCATTCCTGATGCAGGCCAGGATGCCACTGGCTCTGTTGGCCACCTGGGCACACTGCTGGCTCACGTTCAGGTGGGTATTGATCAGCACCCCCAGATCCCTTTCTGTTTGGCTGCTCTCAGCCACTCCGACCCCAGCCTGTACCTCTGCATGGGGTTGTTGTGGCCAAAGTGCAGCCCCTGGCACTTGGACTTACTGAATGCCATCCCCTTGGACTCTGCCCATCTGTCCAGGCGGTCAAGGTCCCGCTGCAGAGCCCTTCTGCCCTCCAGCCCAGCCACATCTGCCCCCATCTGCACACACTGGGAAAGGTTTAAGCTGTGACACCCCTGCTATTTCAGACCTCAACCTTCCCCACAAGAGATGAGCAAGTACATTTATGTCAATTTTACTGTCAAAAAGACAAGCTGGATTTTATAACATATACTAACAGAAGCATATGATTAAATATACATATAGTTATTAATAGCTGAGTTCTCAAAATAGCAAGGATATCTTGAACACAGCTCATGGAATTGGAGCTGGCACAGTTTCTTCCCCTCTGCAGTATGATGTTCCCACTGGGCTAGGCTTGCTCATGTCCACACTGTACATATCTCTGTGTCCAGATTACAGCAGTGTATTTGCATTCCAGTAGTATGACTTGAGCAAAAAACTCTGGGCCAAGGTGAACAACAGCACCACATAGCCCATACCCAAACATATACAGCTAAATGTAGGATGCATCTCTCCTTTTCCTTCTCAATTCCGCCTTTGTGGCAGGACAAACCCATGCACACAGGGCCACTTGCTCAGATATGCAATCAATCAAGAATCATAGAATCAAACAGGTTGGAAGAGACCTCCAAGATCATCCAGTCTAACCTACCACCCAGCCATATCCAGTCAACTAGACCATGAAGGACACAGAATAGGCAGAAAGAGGAATTCTGTAAGGCTGCACGACCTATGAGGGTACCAGGAGAGCACCAGCCTGAGTAGATAAGGACAAAAAAAAAGCAGAGTAGAAGGGAAAGTCTTGAATAATAATTACTTATTGTGTCTAAAGAAGTGATGCTTTCTCTGACTCTCCATTTCCAAATCCTTGCACTGTCTCTGCAGGAAGACTGCTTTTCATGTGCAACAGCTCTTAGCTCTTTGCAAGCCACACAACAGTGGCCAGCCTGTGTTGTTCACCTGCAGAATGTGTCTCCTCTGCAATTCAGGTGTCCTGTGTGGGCTTTGCTGGTACAGAAGGAACTGTAAAACATGGATATGGAAAGCACTGTCCCTGGCTTGGTAAATGAAGAGATTTTACTTCTTTTAAACACAAACACCAGGCTTTTCTTGAACACCTCCAGGGATGGTGACTCCACCACCTCCCTGGGCAGCCCATTCCAGTATCAAATCACTCTGTCAAGAACTTCCTCCTAACATCCAGCCTATACTTCCCCCAGCACAACTTGAGACTCTGTCCCCTTGTTCTGTTTCTGGTTGTCTGGCAGAAGAGACCAACCCCCACCTGGCTACAAACTCCCTTCAGGTAGTTGTAGACAGCAATGAGGTCAGCCCTGAGCCTCCTCTTCTCCAGTCTAAACAACCTCAGCTCCCTCAGCCTCTCCTCATATGGTTTGTGTTCCAGGCCTTTCACACTCCAACCCCAAAACATTCATTCCCTCCCCAGTTACACTACAGAAGCTTAAACATTTTCTAAAGCCATCAGAATGTGCCTGCAGACATCTAAAACTTAGGTATGGAAGTGCCAGTGTTCTAAGCGCCGAGTGAAAACCAAACCCGGGCTGTGGTTTAGTGTGTCTGTGGGGAAGGAGTTGTTCCTAGCTCTGTTTGAATAAATGAAGTGGGTCTTGGTGCAACCCACGAATGCTACTTTCACGTTAATAAATGCCCTTTTGTTCTTAGCTCTGCCTCATGAGTGCTTTAGAAAGGATCAGAGATCAGACCCAAGCCCTATCCCCTCGGTCCTGAACTCTGAACAGATATTTACAGCCACCACAGAGTACCTATCACTGGTGTCTGGTCTGCCTGGCACATAGCATTGAGTCATTTATGTCAGTACTTGCTTGCTACTCAGAGGTTTGGATGCTATGTGTTGATATTGAAATTCACACACTTCCAACTGTCTGCTTTGAGTGAATTTTCTTCTTATTTCCCTTGGTGCATTCCTCTCCTGCACAGGGAGCTGTCACTGCCTTTGGTAGAGAGGATTACACGAGGCATGGGCAGGAGAAGCAGCAAGAATGAAAGGAAGCTTTTTGTGTTGATATTCAGCTCTTTGGGTCAGTGGTGGATGACCTCAGAGAAAGGCTGCACCAAACTATCACAGCAACCGAGGGAGCTGTCAATATTTTCCTTCCAATCCTTCTTTCAGCTGCAAAGAAAGGGCTGACTGGGCTTAAAAAAAAGAATGAAAATTGAAATATGTTTAAGGAGGTTTAGTAAATCTGAGTTGGAGGAAGACTGCAAAAGTAGGACAGAACTGTATAGATATTATATATATAAAGTGCCACTCCTGGCTGTTCGCTAACTTCTTTTGATGAAGTAAAAACTTGCTGGCTACTGACATAGAATCATAGAATGGTTTAGGTTGGAAGGGACCTCAAGGATCATCCAGCTCCAACCCCCCGCCATAGGCAGGGACACCTCCCACTAGAGCAGGCTGCTCAAGGCCTCATCCAACCTGGCCTTAAACACCTCCAGGGAGGAAGCAGCCACAACCTCCCTGGGCAACCTGTGCCAGTGTCTCACCACCCTCACTGGAAAGAACTTCCTCCTAACATCCAGTCTAAATCTCCCCTCTGCCAGTTCAAACCCATTCCCCCTCATCCTGACATTACCAGACCTTGTCAATAGTCCCTCCCCAGCCTTCCTGTAGGCTCCCTTCAGATACTGCAAAGCCACTCTAAGGTCTCCTCGAAGCCTTCTCTTCTCCAGGCTGCAGAGCCCCAACTCTCTCAGCCTGTCCTCAGAGCAGAGCTGCTGCAGCCCTCTCAGCATCTTCGTGGCTCGCCTCTGGACCCGCTCCAGCAGTTCCATGTCCTTCTTGTGTTGGGGGCTCCAGAACTGCACACAGTACTCCAGGTGGGGTCTGAGGAGAGCAGAGTAAAGGGGGAGAATCCCCTCCCTTGCCCTGCTGCCCACACTGCTCTTGATGCAGCCCACCACACATCTGCAAAATAGTCCAAACTCAGGTTTGGTCCAGACAGAGAGGAAATGTTTCTATAGTCCAAACTCAGGTTTGGCACAGACACGAGTGGGAGCATTTCTGTGTGCCCCAGACGCAGCTACCCCAGCTCTGAAGTGAAAGGCGCAGAGGCGTGTTCGTACGCCGCACGTTGCCGGCTGCTGTTGGCAGCAGTGGTGACTCACAGACTGCCCCCCGTGGGAAGGCCACTGCAGAGTTTTTTAGGGGAGAAAACAAAGGCCATGTCTGCGTTTGTGACAACTCCCAGCTGGCTTCCCTGCTTCTGACAGGGAGAATTAGCGTGAATGGATTTTCAGCTGTTTTAATGCCTCTGACAGGACACTGCAATGAGAATAGATTTCCAGAAAGTCATGCCATTTGTTAGAGCATTTTCCTGGTTCATCTTTGATTTATTACTACTGATTATTTATTATGCCTTCTTTTATGGTGAATATATTTGCACCGAGAATACTCTTTGGGGAAGGATTTCTCCAAAGTGGAAAACTTAGTACCTGCAAAGTGGAAAACTTAGTACCTGCAAAGTGGCTGTTTGCAGCTCCTGTTATGGAGTCAGACTTAATCTATTGCCTTTCACAGGATGGTAGGGGTTGTGAGGAGCCTCTGCAGATCTAGTCCAATCTGCCTGCTAATACATGGTCATCTAGAGCAGGTTGCACAGGATGGTATCCAGGTGGGTTTTGAATGCCTCCAGAAATGTAAACTCCACCACCTCTCTGTGCAGCCTGGTCCAATGCTCCACCACTCTCAGCGTAAAGAAGCTTTTCCTCGTGTTTAGACAGAACTTCCTCTTTTCAACTTCATGCCTGTTACCTCTTGTCCTGTTGCTGGGCACCACTGAAAATAGACTGACCCAATCCTCCTGACACCCACCCCTGAAGTATTTATAAGCATTGATAAGATACCTGTCTGGTTCCAAGCTAAAAAAGCCCCAAGTCCCTCAGCTTTTCAACATATCACTTCAATGTGTGGCTCTGTGATTTGCCTCACTTCTAACCAGTTTCCAGCTGTGGGATTGACATAGAATCATAGAATCATAGAATCATAGAATGGTTTAGGTTGGAAGGGACCTCAAGGATCATCCAGCTCCAACCCCCTGCCATAGGCAGGGACACCTCCCACTAGAGCAGGCTGCTCAAGGCCTCATCCAGCCTGGTCTTAAATGCCTCCAGGGAGGAGTTCAACGGCATGGGCTGCCTGCTAGTTGTGGGTACACAGTGAAGCAAAGGTTGGCACAGATTAGGAAGTTTTCACCTGAAGTCTTTGTCTGTACAAAGAATGTACAGACATGTGGCCCTGGTGAGGTCACATCTGGAGTACTGTGTTCAATTCTGGGCCCCTCAGTTCAAGAGGGACATAGAACTGCTTGAAAGTGTCCAGTGCAGAGCCACAAAGATGATGAAGGGAATGGAACCTCTCTGTTAGGAGCAGAGCCTGAGGGAGCTGGGACTGTGTTGCTTGGAGAAGAGGAGACTGAGAGGTGACCTCAGCAATGGTTATAAAGATGTAAAGGTGAGTGCCAGGAAGCTGCAGCCAGGCTCTGCTGGGTGGTGCCTGATAGTAGGACAAGGGGCAGTGGTGGAAGCTGAGGCATAGGAAGTTTCATTTAAACATGAAGAGTATTTTTTTCCCTGTGAGGGTGAGAGAGCACTGGAACAGGCTGTCCAGGGGGGCTGTGGAGTGTCCTCCTCTGGAGATACTCAAAACCCACCTGGCTGTGTTCCTGTGTGATCTGCTCTGGGTGATCCTGCTCTGGATCATGCATGTTGGACTGCATGAGCTTTCAAGATCCCTTCCAGCCCCTGACATTCTGTGATTCTATGATTCTAATGTACTTGTCAAGTCAGACTTCCCTGCACAAGCAGGTGAATAAGTGTAGTTACTTGGCTGGAAATGACAGGTAGATGGTCAAGAAAGTCAAAGCAACAAACTGGTGCTTAGGACGTGAGCTGGTATGGGCCACTTAAGTGTGCATGAACAGCCTTCACCATGGATGTGCATAGCAATACCTAAAAGATGAAGTTTGAAGGGATGGTGCTGGGCTGGTCTTAGTGGTGGCCAGTGGCAGGACAAGAGGCAAGGGATGCAAATTATAACACAGGAGGTTTCACTTGAACTTATGGAGAAATTTTACTTTGAGGGTGCTGGAGCACTGGACTGGGCTACCCAGAGAGGTTGTGGAGTTTCCTTCTCTGGAGACCTTCAAAACCCACCTGGGCACATTCCTGTACAACCTGATCTAGGCAAATATGCATTAGTGTGTGGGGGTGGACTAGATGATCTCCAGAGTTCCTTTCCAACCCCTGCAATCCTATGTTTCTATGGGAAGGATAAGTATGGGTTGCTAAACCTTCAGCTGCATGACAGACCTGTTTTGTCTCTGTCTCAGCATGCTTCGTGATGCCTTCCTTTACCCAGGCACCTTTTTCTAGTGCTGGAAAAGCACACAAAGCATAACTTTGGAGATAACAGAAGTCCATATTGTGCTACCTGTTCATAACAAGCACTGAACAATGAAATCATTTATATATTGGCACCACTTTGCAACCAGAAGTTTAGAGGATGGGTAACTGTTTAAATGAAGGGAGAAGATATTCTTGCTAGAAAAGTTAAGGGTTCAGCAGTGGAAAGGCCAAGATGACAGAAATCTGTTCTTTAGCAGTCCTTGCCCATTACACAATAGACATTAAAAGGTACAGATTTATTTCTCTGAGAAATCTGACAGTTAAAAAGGACAGTGTCAAGGCATTTGATATACACAGAGAGGTTCACTAGTGTTCTCTGGTTGCTTTCTGCTGCTCTGGTAATGCAGAGCAACCATAAAGCCAGCCTGATTTACAGCTGCTTTGTTTGCTAGAGCAGTGAAAAACCTGCCAGGGTGTCCTAGCAAAACTGGCCCATATGCTGCGGCCTAGATTCTCAACAATAGGAATCTAAATCCACATTTAGGTGATTAAATAAGTGGCCTGCTTTTCTGAAGTGCTGAGCCTACTTATATCCCACTGAGCCATTAAAGAAGAAACTGGAGTTTCTTCTTTGCTGATGTGCGAGACTCTACCCGCAGCGCTTGTGGCTTCAGGCTGCACCTGGGGAGTCAACCACACAGAGGGACTGCTTTGAAGATGGTGCTTGTAGGCAGCAGAACACGTCTGCAACTGGGATGTGAAGTGAAGAGCAAGGGACACCCTATAGTGTTACACAAAGAGCTGGGTGAGACGTAGCACTACACACAGGGGTGCATGGAGAAGAGCGGATTAGGTGACCTGCACTGGAGACGTCACGGTCCTGACTCAGTGCCCAGCAGCCTGGAAAAATCAGGATGTGTCTGTCTGACCCTAACAATTGTTTTAACAGAATGGTAGAGGTTGGAAGGGACCCTTGAAGATCATCTAGTCTAAGCTCCTTGCTAGAGCAGGAGCACCCAGAGCAGATCACACAGGAACAGCTACACGTGGGTTTTAAATGTTGACTCCACAACATCTCTGGAGCAGGACGGCCATTCCAAACCCACTTGAAAGTGTCAGGTAATTTACTCTGGGTGATCTTTCTCTAGCAGGGTGGCTGGACTAGATAACCTTCAGAGGTCCAATGCAAGAAGGGGAATTAATCCTAGTGAAAAATACATGCATCAACAGATTCTCTCTCCTTGAAATCTGGACAAGAAAATGCAATGCTACACAAGCGCTTCTATGGAGCGTGTTTTCTGGCTCTGCTCCTCATTGTGCTGATCTCTGGGAGGCTGACAAGGATTCCTCCTGGTTCTAGAGAAAGCTACACTTGACTCAAACATGATGTGATGATCTGGGAGTTACTCACCTCCCACTCTTATGAGATCACCCAGACTAGACTCAGGCAGCTGGAAGTTAAGGAATGAAGCTTTGTATTCACATCTTAGCACAATAGACAAGAAGATATTTGCAATGTATTACAAATATTTACAGCTATATATAGAAATCTCACAGTCTCACAGTATCACCAAGGTTGGAAGAGACCTCATAGATCATCAAGTCCAACCCTTCACCACAGAGCTCAAGGCTAGACCATGGCACCAAGTGCCACGTCCAATCCTGCCTTGAACAGCTCCAGGGACGGCGACTCCACCACCTCCCTGGGCAGCCCATTCCAGTGTCCAATGACTCTCTCAGTGAAGAACTTTCTCCTCACCTCAAGCCTAAANCAAGGTGTGGTCTAACCAGAGGATCAGGTTTGTAAGTTGTTTAGATCAGTACAGAACAGCAGACTTGAGCTGCATAGTTTATGCCAGCTGAAGGTATTATTCAATCTGTTCCCCCCCCCCCCCCCCCCCAGTTTATCTCAGTGACAACAGAACAATGATCCAAGCATTCTGGAACTGAAGAAACACAACCTACATAGGGGGCTTAATTTTGCAGCCAGCCTTCTGCTATAAGGAGGTGAAAAGGATGAAGGATGTTAATCTGACCAGACTGATTTGAGATAGAAGGCAGCATTATTCTGTTCTTTACCATCTAAAAGTGATTTCTAATCTCCATCACAGAATCACTTTTAACTGCAAAAGGAATGTGATCTCTTGGTTTTACCAAGTGTTAAATAAGGAGAAAGACACAAGCACAGCTCACTATAGCTGTAAATTCTAGCATCAAAACAGGCTGTCCAAGGAGGTAGAGGAGGCACCAACCCTAGAGGTGATAAAGATGTGTAGACATGGCACTTCAGGACATGGTTGAGTGGCCATGGTGGTGTTGGGTTGATGGTTAGACTCAGTGATCTTGAAGTGAAATCATTCTGTGACTTTAGGACAAGATTTCAGGTATGCCCTTTAGCCATGATTGTTCAAATGAGACAAATGGTCAAGTTTAATTCCATTACTGATAAACTAACTTAAAAACTAAATTTATCACAACACAGCTTGTTACTGAAGCAGAACCTACTATGTTTGTCCTAATTCAGGAGGTTAAGATAAGGGTCATGGTGATTGTTGAAACAATCACTGGTAAGACACTGGCACAGGTTGCCCAGGGAGGTTGTGGATGCTTCCTCCCTGGAGGTGTTTAAGGCCAGGCTGGATGAGGCCTTGAGCAACCTGCTCTAGTGGGAGGTGTCCCTGCCTATGGCAGGGGGTTGGAGCTGGATGATCCCTGAGGTCCCTTCCAACCTAAACCATTCTATGATTCTATGATTCTATGAAACAGACTGAAAGAGTTGGGGCTGTGCAGTCTGCAGAAGAGGAGGCTCCCAGGTGACCTTCTTGTGGCCTTCCAGGATCTGAAGTGGGCTACAAAAAAGCTGGGGAGGGACTTTTTAGGCTCTCAGGGAGGGAGAGGACTGGGGGGAATGGAGCAAAGCTGGAGGTGGGGAGAGTCAGGCTGGAGGTGAGGAGGATGTTTTTGAGCATGAGAGTGGTGAGAGGCTGGAATGGGTTGCCCAGGGAGGTGGTTGAGGCCCCGTGGCTGGAGGTGTTCAAGGCCAGGCTGGCTGAGGCTGTGGGCAGCCTGCTCTAGGGTAGGGTGTCCCTGCCCATGGTAGGGGGGTTGGAACTGGCTGATCCTTGTGGTCCCTTCTATCCCCTATTGATTCTACGAAATGCAGTTAAAAATTGAAATGATTCTCCACTGAAAAGCTCCTGGAGCAGTTATTATGCCCAGCTGAGAAATCACAAAAATGGAATGAGATGGAATTTCAACTTCCAAGTGGAGAAGAGCACAGTCAATCTTAAATTGAAAACAATCTTAAAATACTAAGCCAAAAAAACCCTCTAAACCTATGTCTCCCCTCCAAACAAACCCTTCACCCAGCCTTTTCTTCCACACACTTGGGAATGAATGTCCTTCAGCAGCTGATTCACATCCTCCCCTTCAAAATCTCTGGGGAGTTTAGACCCAAAATATTTGATCAGCTTGTGTCAGAGCCAGGAATCTCCTTTCTACTTCTGCTTCCAAGACAAAGCAGTACCAGAGGAAGGGCCAGTGGAGGCAAATGTGCTTGCTGCTCCGTATGTGCTCAGTCCTCTCACAGAGCATCCTCTGGGGGATATTTCCATGCGGTTCCTAACCTTAAGCCAGCCTTTCCAGAGGCTTTCATCCGTAGCAGAATGGGATATCGTACAATGTGTGTTCACCCTCAGGAGATGTGGCAAAGGTTACTAGGCATTATTGACCTGCAGTGTAATAATGTCCCTTAAGACTAACCTTTAAAGCTTTCAGCTCTGAGTAAGTCAGACTAGCTGGATCTTTCCTATGTCTCTGGGAATACTGTAACTTCTCAGAAAGCTGTGTACAAAGAAGACCAAAAAAGGGCAAGAGGAAATTGCCACCTTCTCTGAGACAGGCCTGCAAGGCATGCATACACTTGGCTTACACAAATCTCTCCTCTTTGCTCCAACATCAATACAATCTTGACAATGGTAGGAAGGAACAATGTGGCTACAAAAACATCTTCATCCCTTCAATGTAGAGGGAGAATTCCCGTGGCTTCACTGCGTCTGTAGCTGTTATCCGCTGGCTAGCCACGCTGAATTTGCTGGAGCTAAAAGAAGAGTTATATCTGTTGAGGATTTTGTCTCTCTTTTAGACTACAGAAACTATTTCATGTGCTACTAAAGGCTTTTTTGAGAATAAGATTGTCCATTATTTTGCAAAATGAAGGGGATAAAATGTTCCTAAAGTGTAGCAGATGACCAGATGTGGCTGTTTGAGCTAATTTCTAGCTCAGACATCAAAAACATTTGGAACAGAGAAACTTAGAATCATAAAATAGAATCATAGAATGGTTTAGGTTGGAAGGGACCTCAAGGATCATCCAGCTCCAACCCCCTGCCATAGGCAGGGACATCTCCCACTAGAGCAGGTTGCTCAAGGCCTCATCCAGCCTGGCTTTAAACGCCTCCAGGGAGGAAGCAGCCACAACCTCCCTGGGCAACCTGTGCCAGTGTCTCACCACCCTCACTGGAAAGAACTTCCTCCTAACTTGAAGTGGAAGCTCTGAGTGGAGAGGTGAACATTGTAGGGACAGGCCATAGAATGGCAACAATGGATAAGTTAATATAATTCCACAGGAGTATCAAGAGCTTTATGTCTGGAAGTACAGCTTCTGCCTTCCCCTTGCTGCTTCTGCTCCTGTCTTCCTCCACTCTGTTTTAGCTGCTGCTGCTTTTGCTGCTTCGATGCTGCTTGACCTCTTCCCCATCTTCCTTAAGGTTACTGTATTTCTGTAGTAGTTTATTCTCCTTATACTGTTATATTTAGTTTAAACTGTAGGAAACAGAATTTCATTTTCCCTGACTTTCCAACAATCCTTGTTGCAGTGAGTTCTTTACAGTGAGGGTGGTGAGACACTGGCACAGGTTGCCCAGGGAGGTTGTGGATGCTCCCTCCCTGGAGGCGTTTAAAGCCAGGCTGGATGAGGCCTTGAGCAACCTGCTCTAGTGGGAGGTGTCCCTGCCTATGGCAGGGGGTTGGAGCTGGATGATCCTTGAGGTCCCTTCCAACCTAAACCATTCTATGATTCTATGATTCTATGAGTTTACTCTGCCAGGGAAGAGATCCACCCTCACCCAGGATGCTAGACCACAGTAAGTAGTTTACTAGCCAGAAAAGACCACAAATACCTAGGAAGGGATGTGCTGGCCTTTGTCTAGGTTTAAAAGACAGACAAGCAGAGGTTCAATGTTAAACTGAGACAAAGTTTGTAGCAGAACTCTTCAAGAACATCTAAGCCATTTAGAATCACAAGTGATAGGTATTTTCCCTTTTGGATAGCCAGGGCTTGCCGTTTCACAGAAAGGAATCAGGGCACATATGACTGTGGAGGCCTCCTGGGAAGGGCAAATCTATTCCAGTACTTTCTTCCTACGATGTCAGTGGAGTTTACTAATTTATAAAGCAGAAACCAGATGCCCCTTTATAATCTTGTGTCTTTCAGTGATGCTGACATTTACATGTGCTGGAGTTGCTTCTCGCATCAACCATCAACTGCCTCACCTCTTAGTGCACCAACTCAGAATGTTAATCATAAACCCCAAATCCTTTAGGTATTTTTATACTGCAGAATATGCTTTAGGTATTCTTGACATACCTGGAAGTTATTTCTACACAGCTGAAGACAGAAATGTCTACTTTGTTTTTCCATGTCAGCACTTCAGAAAGCCTAGGAAAAAAAGCATCCTCACAAAACCAGAACCAGGTTCAAACCAGAGAATGTTAATAACAAATCCAGTAGTGCCTGTCCAACTTTTCCTGATCAAATTACTTGACCTCACAGAGAATTAAAATTACCCCTAACTACACAGGATAAGAAGAGAAGGGCATTTCACAGGGGACACTTGAGTACAGCTCTATTTCATTGGAACCTCACCTTGTGCTTTAGGACATTTTAACTATTAGAAGTGCCAGGAAATAATTCTGTGCCCTCAAATATGTGCTACACATGAAAGAGCTTGGTCATTTCCATCAAGTTCCAAACAGACTAAGATCTGTGTTCCTCACAGAGAGAGTGATTAACCATTGGAATGGGCTGCCCAAGGAGGTGGTGGCGTCACTGTCCCTGGAGGTGTTGAAGCAAAGCCTGGATGGGGCACTTAGTGCCATGGTCTGGTTGACTGGATAGGGCTGGGTGCTAGGTTGGACTGGATGAGCTTGGAGGTCTCTTTCAACCTGGTCGATTCTATGAAACTGCTACCTATTAGAAAATCCAAGGATGAGGAGGCTGAGAGGAGACCTCATTGCTCTCTACAACTCCCTGAAAGAAGGTTGTAGTGAGGTGCTGCTCAGCTTCTCCTAATTAGCAATAGGATGAGAGGAAATGACCTCAAGTTGCACCAGGGGAGGTTGAGGTTGAATATTAGAAAACAACTTTTTACCATAAGAGTGGTCAGACATCGGAACAAGCTGCCCAGGAAGGTGGTGGAGTCACCATCCCTGAATGTGTTCAAGATACCCTGGGACATGGTTTAGTTGTCATAATGCTATTGGATTGGCAGTTAGAGCCCATGATCTTGGCGGGGGGGGGGGGGGGGGGGGTTNGTCTCCTCCAGCCTCAATGATTGCATGAAAAATGAATGGCATCTGAAAGATTCCCTCAGAGACTGTCTGCAGTAAGCATTTCCTGCAAGGATATTTCCTGTAAGACCTGGTAGAGAGCAGCACTGTGTGCACACAGCCTGCTCACTGGCACACAGTGACTGAAAAAATCATAGCTTAGGAAGCACAGCTTCACACTCAAACATTACTTCAGCAACCTGTTTTTTCCCCCCCTCCTTTTTCATCTATTTCTAAGTATTTAGAGTTTGGGTTTTTTTTTTGGGGTGGGGGTGGTGGTGGTGGTATTTGTTTGTTTGTTGTAGGTTTTGTTAAGCCCATGTATTATTTAAGTAAACAGCATAAAGGAATTTTTTATGATCATTAAACTGTTCAAATTTATATTGCTAACATATTTCTTCCACTGGTCTGAGTCTATAAATTTCAGTCATAAAGAGTTGAAAGCTAAGCCTCTCTCTAAATTATTTAAATAAGGTGGGGTTTTTTTGAGGAGAAGGAGGAGGGAGAAGCCCCTGCCCTTCCATTACTGCAAATTTGGGGTAATCATAGAATCAATCAAGGTTGGAAGAGACCTCCAAGATCATCCAGTCCAACCTAGCACCCAGCCCTAGCCAGTCAACCAGACCATAGAATTAAGTGCCTCATCCAGGCTTTTCTTGAACACCTTCAGAGACAGTGGCATCACCACCTCCCTGGGCAGCCCATTCCAATGCCAATCACTCTCTGGCAAGAATTTCCTCCTAACATCCAGCCTAGACCTCCCCCAGCACAACTTGAGGCTGTGTCCCCTTGCTCTGTTGCTGGTTGCCTGGGAGAAGAGACCAACCCCACCTGGCTACAACCTCCCTTCAGGGAGTTGTAGAGAGCAATGAGGTCTGCCCTGAGCCTCCTCTTCTGCAGGCTGCACACCCCCAGCTCCCTCAGCCTCTCCTCACAGGGCTGTGCTCCAGGCCCCTCACCAGCTTTGTTGTCCTTCTCTGGACATGTTCCAGCACCTCAACATCTCTCTTGAATTGAGGAGCCCAGAACTGGACACAGTTTTCAAGGTGTGGCCTGACCAATGATGAGTACAGGGCCAGAAGAACCTCCCTTGTCCTGCTGGCCACACTGCTCCTGATCCAGGCAGGGATGCCATTGGCTCTGCTGCCCACCTGGGCACACTGCTGCCTCATTAGATCATCAGATTCTAGATGAGCTCTTCCAATTTGACAACATAAGAAAGAGAGAGAGATTATGCAATGAAATCTGGTCATAATTCCTTTGTACTTGGTCTGGTGAGTCAAGTTTTGGAAAGAAAGGTACCAAAATAACACAACAAGAGGTAAAACCACCACTGCCAAAAGCAAAGAGGAAGGATATCGAAGCTAACAAGTGCAATAAATGTTTGCATTGGAAATAGTTACCACTGAGTACCACTAAACAGGCAATTTTCAGCAGACTAGATTACCTACCCAAGTGAATACAGGTTCTAAAGGCAGAAAGCCTTGTTCCATCAATTTTCTTGCTGGCAATGCAATCATGTTGAATACTTTTCTCCTCTAAGATAGTTAATGGTGTTAGAGAAAAAAGCCATTTTCTTATTACCAAACCCCAGCACCCAAGGCTAAAGCTTCAATAATGCTAAAAACTCTCCTTCCTTTCTGTACATATTGATGTTTCTGTCACTGCAAGGGGAGTGATTTTATCAGCTGAGGGAGAGATAGCCCAACCTTCTCTCGTGAATGAAATTTCTTATTATGGTTGAGCAATCTCCAGGTCAGTTCACAAATCAGTCCATTAGCTGCAAAGTTGTGGAAGGGAAGAATTTGCAATAGGAACAGACAGCTGCCTTTTAAGATAGAAAATGGGGAGCAATCCTGAATGTAATTGGCAAGAAACAGGAGTCTGCAGCCTCAGTCCCCTGAGAACTGCTCAGCAGCAGGGTAAGGCTTGTAAAAGTAGAATCATAGAATCATAGAATGGTTAAGGTTGGAAGGGACCTCAAGGATCATCCAGCTCCAACCCCCTGCCATAGGCAGGGACACCTCCCACTAGAGCAGGCTGCTCAAGGCCTCATCCAGCCTGGCCTCAAACACCTCCAGCCATGGGGCCTCAACCACCTCCCTGGGCAACCCATTCCAGCCTCTCACCACTCTCATGCTCAACAACTTCCTCCTCACCTCCAGCCTCACTCTCCCCACCTCCAGCTTTGCTCCATTCCCCCCAGTCCTGTCACTCCCTGACAGCCTAAAAAGTCCCTCTCCAGCTTTTTTGCAGACCCCCTTCAGATCCTGGTAGCTTTTTCTTGCTTTTTGTTGGCTGGAAGCATGACCCAGCTGCTGCACACTGGCACTAAAAACCTCAGTTTGCAGGCCCTCAGTGCACAGCTGTGTCGTGCTTGTTATTGCTGCTGACTTGGAGAATGATGCTAAGGTCACCTCCACACCAGCTCCTGTACAGCATCCTCCTCTGCAAAGCTGAAAGCTTGGCCTCTATTTCTTCCCCAAGTCTGTTGGGCAGGAGGCAGCTAATAAAGTGAGTCAAATGAGTATCTTGGCACATTGCTCCCTGCAGGTCAGCAAATCACCACAGAATGGTGGGGGGTGAAAGGGACTTCTGGAGATGATCTAGTCCAACCCCCCTTGCTAAAGCAGGCTCACTTAGATCAGGTTGCCCAGGAACACATGCAGGTGAGTTTTGAAAGTCTCCAGATGAGGAAACTCAAATAATTTCCAGATGATTTCCAGAGCTTTGCTCTGAAATGAATAGAAAGTGATTTTGGTGCAGATTTATCAGGTTTTGACTTACAGATCAGTAAGTAGCTGTGCTTGGTGTTTCTCTACTGCCTCCCAGAAGGGAGCCTATAGGAAAGCTAGAGAGAAACTCTTCATGAGGGTGTCTAGAGACAGGACAAGTGGGAATGGTTTGAAGCTGAGGGAGAATAGGGTTGGACTAGGTCTTAGCAAGAAGTTCTTCAATATGAGGATGATGAGACTGGAGTGGGCTGCTCAGAGTGGTTGTGGATGCATCCTGCTTGTCAGTGTTTAAGGCCAGATTGGGCCTTGGGCAACCAAGTCTAGTTGAGAGCTATCCCTGCCCATAGCAGAGAGGTTAGAGTAGATGATCTCTGAGGCTTCTTCCAACCTGAGACATTCTATGATCTCCGATCTCCAGCAGCATACTGAGAAGTAGCTGGCTTTGTGAGCCCTCTGTAGGCTCCAGCACTCTTGTGAAAACCACCTCTGTACTGCTTTCCTGTTTGACCAAGACAGGGAAACAACCTCTCCATTGCATCTTGTGGAGATGTCACTTTGTCATCCACATGAACACCAGTCAGCCCAAACCAGAGCCCTCACATCCCACCCATCAAACACTAAGAGCTAAGGAATGTAAGCATGAATCTCCTCGTGCTGTGGACAGCCCTGGCTCATAGACAGCAGTGACAAAGAAAACTAGTTTACCCCTTCAGAGGTGTACACTTGACTGTCCAGTTCCTTCCAGAGGTGAGGGTATGAGCTTTTGGGTCATACATCTAAGGCACTTGACTCTCTCATTTTATGGGGAGCACAGCTCATAGCTCTCCATTTCGGTCAATACTTATGGGGACAGGCTCTTTAAATCAGGCATTGTGCTGTCTAAAATAGATAGATCAAAGATTTTTGGTCAGGCCCTTGGAGAACCAAAGGCTCAGGCATCTTTGACTTCAGTTGTCAATCAAAGTCAGTAGGAAGCATGTTTCAGTCTGGAACGAATACCTCTGTGGCGCTTCAGTACTAAACCTGCACATGGGTTCTGTTTCTGTCACTACTGAAGCGAAACGTTTCACACTAAAAGTTAAGGGCTTCTCCCCACAAAAGCTCAAAGCTGAAGCAGTGCTTTTTTCCTTCTCACAGCTGCATCTGGTTCAGTGCTACATTCATGAGTGAGATGCAGACTTATGACAGACACATGCTGCAGGAGGACACCTCTTTTTCAGGTTGCCATTACATGGGGGCACACAGCAAATAGACTGCCTTCCTATAGTACATCCCTGCTAGGAAGGGGTGAGAAAGAAGTCTGCTCTCCAAAAAGTGGAGTGGTGCTGCCTTTCAGATACACTTTCCAGGGACCATAGTTTGAGAAACCCTGGAATGGGACATCAAACTGCTGGAGAGGGTCCAGAGGAAGGCCACAAAAATGATGGGAGGGCTGGAGCACCTGTCTACAACTACCTGAAAGGAGGCTGTAGCCAGGTGGGGTTGGGCTCTGCTGCCAGGCAAGCAGCAACACAACAAGAGGACACAGTCTCAAGATGTGCCAGGGGAGGTCTAGGCTGGATGTTAGGAGGAAGTTGTTGGCAGAGAGAGTGATTGGCATTGGAATGGGCTGCCCAGGGAGGTGGTGGAGTCCCTGGGGTCCCTGGAGGTGTTGAAGCAAAGCCTGGCTGGGGCATTTAGTGCCATGGTCTGGTGGATTGTCTAGGGCTGGGTGCTAGGTTGGCCTGGATGATCTTGAAGGTCTCTTCCAACCTGGTCAATTCTATGACTCTATGTCCGATGGGGACAGGCTGAAAGAACTGAGACTGTTCAGCCAGAAGAGAAGGCTCCAGAGAGACATTAGAGCAGCCTTCAAGTACCCAAAGGGGCCTTCAAGAAAGCTGGGGGGGGACTTTTTACAAGGGCTTATAGTGACAAGACAAGGGGGAATGGATTGAAACTTGGAGAGGAGAGGTTTAGTTTGGAGATTAGGAAGAAATTATTCAGACTGAAGAGAGTGAGACACTGGAACAGGTTGCCCAGGGAGCAACCTCTTTGGGTTTTTTTCCCACCTAAAACCCCCAAAGGTTAATTTTGGCTTTTTTTTTTTGTTGTTGTTGTTGTTTCTGGTTTAAACTTTTATCCTAAAGAGAATGTTGGATTCTCAGCTCCCCTGGAAATTACACTTTCTTTTCTTCCAAGTGTGGCTGGCTTTCAAAAGGCCTTTAATTATCTAATATAAAATTGCCTAATTTGTCTGTTCCAATGCCTCCTACAAAGCAGAAGGCTTAAATGGGCCCTCTCTGACAGGCTGTAGCTAAAGCAATATTTTATTTTCTAATTCTGAGATAATTTATTATGATAAATAAATTACTTTATTATGGTAGTGAATTATATCAGTAATTGCTGTTACACTGGCTCCAGGGCTCGTTAAAAATATATGTTTCTGTTGTAATAATGATTTCTGCAGTAATGTATCTTAGTACTGTGCTTTTTAAAGCTGTATGCTGTGATTGCAATATTCATAGAATCATAGAATCAAGCAGGTTGGAAGAGACCTCCAAGATCATCCAGTCCAACCTAGCACCCAGCCCTGGCCAATCAACCAGACCATGGCACTAAGTGCCTCATCCAGGCTTTGCTTCAACACCTTCCAGGGATGGCAACTCCACCACCTCCCTGGGCAGCCCATTCCAATGCCAATCACTCTCTCTGCCAACAACTTCCTCCTAACATCCAGCCTAGACCTGTCCTGGCACAACTTGAGGCTGTGTCCCCTTGTTCTGGTGCTGGGTGCCTGGCAGCAAAGCCCAACCCCACCTGGCTACAGCCTCCCTT
>WAAF01001061.1:10218-37346 GCA_013400475.1 Tricholaema leucomelas
TCGCCTCTCCTCTCCTCGCCTCTCCTCTCCTCTCCTCTCCTCTCCTCTCCTCTCCTCTCCTCTCCTCTGTTAGAAAAACTAAACAACCCTCATGACAGCCATTAACAATTTAGATTATTAAATAAGACAGGGTACTCTGAAGTCAGATCCCACCTCTGTTGTCAGGAATTTTGAATCTTATCTGCATCCACAGTGAGCTAGATGAAAATAAGCTTTTAAACTAACAATTCCTCACATAGCTTTGCATCTGAGTGAGAGGCAGTGGGAGTTTGGCATGCAGTCTGATAAATTTTGCTAGCAATATAGTGGCTTTTCAAGCTCTGATGAACCTCGCATCAGAGTATCTGTAAGAGATAGGATCTTCATTTTTATACACGGATTTCACCCAGAAAATCAGTGCCCATGGCACAATGATCATGCAGGAGTTGCTTGTGCCTCATCCCAATTGTTTTTCTTTTTAGTGAACTAGTTCTGCCCAGAGGATACTTTGGTTATTTTGCAGAGCTATGATTTCACTGGTGGTTGGACTAGAACAAAGAGTGTATATGCTGTGATGAGCATGACATAGCTATGGCTGTCAGGAGCAGGATGTGTCCATCGAGGTGCCCACTGAAGCCTGTTGCAGATATGCCTGCTCCAGTGCCTCCCAGAGACTGATAGAGGTCTCTGATGACACTAGTTCTGTCACGGAGGAAACTAGAGATGGCAAAGACTGGTTTGTGCAGAAATATTTTGCTTAGGACTGCCTTTGGCCATGACTCATATGGACATGCACAATTACACTGCTGCAGCTGTGCCTGGGCCCTGGAGTCACGGAAACTGCATGGAGTGACTTTAAAGGATGGACAACCAAAACTCATCCCACACAGGGTGATATGTCGTAGGTGCAGGATGAGTCTGGTTTACAGCTGGACAGTGGCACTGCTGCTTCAGTGCTGCCATGGGCAGAACTTGGAAAATCTGGGGGCAGCTTTTCCCACAGGAGCACTGAGGTGAGATCTGTGCCACTTAACCTCAGAGACACGTGGCCATCTCCAGTGACTGGGGAGACAGAAATGTTGTTCTCGTTTCTCATTTGATGGACTGAATTTTCATCTGGAGGGCACCCTCTGTTTCCAGTGATGACAGAATGTACAGGGTTAACCTTCCAGCGGGAGTGACCTTGAACCTGACCCAGGTGGTCTTGACCCCTCCCCAGGGGTGGGTCTGAACACCACCAGGGGATTCATGGTTAGCCCATTTGCCCTTCCTGTCTAAAGATCCATAAAAGCAGGGGGACTTCCTGTTTGCTCTCTCTCTGCGCTCCCTGCCTCCCTGCTTACCAGCATCACCATCCTGTTCCTGGTTCTTACTGTGTGGCCATCACCCACGAGGCAGACAAACCCCTTACCATCAAAAAAAAATCTGGTTGTATTTACACATTTTTGTATTTTGATTTCCCTTCCCTATACCTTTGTAACTTCCCTACCTCAGATACCTCTTACATTTATTGTTAAACTTTCCTTCTTTTTTTAACTTCCAAATCAGAGTGAGGTTATTTATTTGGGTGTGCTTACCTTTTCCTCTCTCTACATCTAATTCCTTTCTTTGGGGAAAGAAGAGGGAAGAGGGAAGGGCACTCTATAAAATTGTTATTGGTTCTATCAATTATACTTCAGTCTCTGGGAATTTAAATTAGAACCGAGACACAGAACAAACTGGAGGATGTGCTTAAATTAGGTGCCTAGTTTTTATGTGCCTGTGAGATGAATCCTGTGCCTAACCACATCAAAAACTTTTAAAAATCATGTTAAACGTTTTCTTGCATCTTCCAGTGCCTAAAAATATTTGCAAATCCAGTCTTACTCTTTCCTTAAAGAAGCAAAAGATGACTTTAGCCTTCATGTTTAGGGTGCTCCAAAATTAAGGCAACATGACTCATGATGAATCATGAGCATTCTAGAAGATCTCTAAAGTTTCTTTCTCTTTTTCACTTTTTGAGAAGGAGGAAGTTGTATAGGAAGAGGCAAGCTTGCTTCAGGAGCTGTAGGCAGCATGTTCGAACACATCAGGAGGGCAGAAGGCAATACTCCATGGTATAGAATAGAATAGAATCAACCAGGTTGGAAGAGACCCCCAAGATCATCCAGTCCAACCTATCACCCAGCCCTATCCAGTCAACTAGACCATAGCACCAAGTGCCTCATCCAGTCTTTTCTTGAACACCTCCAGGGATGGTGACTCCACCACCTCCCTGGGCAGCCCATTCCAATGCCAATCACTCTTTCTGGGAAGAATTTCCTCCTAGTATCCAGCCTAGACCTCCCCCAGCACAACTTGAGACTGTGTCCCCTTGTTCTGTTGCTGGTTGTCTGGGAGAAGAGATCAATCTCCACCTGGCTACAAGCTCCCTTCAGGTAGTTGTAGACAGCAATGAGGTCACCCCTGAGCCTCCTCTTCTCCAGGGAAGTTTTTTGTACTTGCAAATCAAGACAGTCCCATCACAGTTGATTACTTAGGTAAATATTTCTTTTATTTTACAATACTAATGACTAAGCCAGAACAAATAAGAAGTTCTGTCACTGCCAAGGGGTCAGACAGTTCTGGCACAGTCCAGCACAGAAATATGTATGCACTTAGTTGTTACTTTAGACCAGCTCAGCAAATAGCCTGATTTGTGGCTACTTGCAATTATTTTCAGGGGAAAAAAAAACCTTCCACAGTCTTTCAGTAAATAATTCATGAGAGTATTTATCTAAAACTCTTTGTCCTCTGGCCCCATAATGACTTGCTCTTTAAACAATTCCTGTGGATTGTATACATGTAGCTGACTGTGTCTCAATCGCCTATGACAACATAATGCAGGTAATTTTCTTTGGCTGCATTGCTCTGTCATTACTTTGTCTCTCTGCTTAATATGTCACAGTAATGAATGTGTAACAATGCTGGAAACTTTTCCCCTGCTCTTCTACTAGTTATTTTAAACGAAAGGAGGAGGGCACAGGCTGATGTCTGATTAATAATATGCTCATTTCAGTCTTCTAATGAGAAAGAACAAGAAAAATATATGAAGATGGCTGTTTATTACTTAAGCCAATAGAGCTTCAGTCCAAGATTATGGCTGGCAATGTGGCTCTACGTGGCTATTTCATTGTGGGAACATAAAAAGCAGCAAAGAAAATGAAGTGTAAAAAAACCCAGACAAGCAGCAGGAGGAAAACATTTCATCTTGTACACAAGTAAATGGGAAAAGAGACAAGCAGGCAACAGATGACAGATGAATGGGCCTATGATGGACTGCATTTTTGTGTCTAAACAGAGCCAACTGTCTAACAGTCATTCAGACAGTAGGAGAGGCACCACACAGCATGATTTCCAGTTCAGCTGGCACTTAGGGGTTTAATTATGTACATGGTAAATATTCTGCAAGGACAATATCCTGGCTTCAGATATGGGTGCCCAGAGCCAAAGCTCTTTCTATCTCTGCCTTTCCTACTGCTAGTTTTTGCTTTGAGCTGATCTAAAACAGTGCTGTGAAATCCCAGGGATGAAGGAAGCTGTCACAAATGCCACATCACCCTTTCCCATTCCTGCCACAGAGAACATTAATTCCCCTACTTGTTCTTTGCAGGGGTCCTGTGCACTGACATGAGTCCTGCTATCTGACATGAAGTGGTTTCAAAAGACAACTAAGCCTGGCTCAGGGTTAGTTTGCACACTGGCAGGTGAATAATACCTACACGGTCCACTTGTTTCCTGCTCTTTCTGACCACCCTGTAGCCAGATGCTCTCCACAAACCTAAATAAAGCAAGAGTGTCAGATAGAGCCTAATGATGAAAGTCAGGAATTTCTCACTAGTCAACTTTCACCCTGGACAGAAAAGCAAGAATGTTTTTGCAAAATCCAGCAAGAAATAATTGCTTATTTGTGAATACTTAATAGTGCAGTCTAACTAGCACTACACGAGCAGTAGTAAATGGTTTCTTAGTTATATTGAAGCATTCCTCTACATACAACTGTCTGTGGTTGGTTACAACCCACTGAATGGCAGATTGAGCAATCACTTCCCATTAGTGATGACTTCTTTCCTCCAGCTTTTGCTGTCAAACCAGCAGTAACTTTACTGAAGTCAACAAAGCCAAATAAGTTAAGTCTAGTGTCGAACCAGAATCCATTCAGCTCACTCAGCCTCACAGAGGGGTCCTACCACCCAAAAGAGCTCCTTTAGAGACTTTAACCTATTCACTGCTTTCCACAGAGCAGTTCTCAGACCAAGAAGAGATTGGTTGTGATGCTTTTCTCCTTGTCATAGTGACTAGTGAGGCTTTGACCAGTGGAAATATTTAACCTGTTGTTAAATCCAAGGTGCAGCTTTTAAAAAGCAGGTTCCTTTCTCGTGAAGTTCTAGTTTTTGAACAAGTAGCCTTAAAGTGGGGATGAAAGGTCTGGCTCTGAAAGAGCAGAAAGATGTTGTGTCCTTTTCAGGGAGCGTTTCCTTCTGGCCTTTCTTTTTAAGTTTTTAGACCAGGGAAGTGATGCAGCCTACAGATTAGCCTGTTCACAGTGTGTATATACTGAAGTCATATACATATCCCGCAGCCCTTGGATTTTTGGCTTGTGGGAAAGATGAACAAAGAAGCAGAAGAGAGGGATTTAGGTGCCCTGTGAATTTTTCACTCTTTGCAAAGTAATATTCAGTACTCGAGACATCATTAGTTTGTTTAATTGAGTGCCTCTTAACAAAGGTAGCACATCATTTTTCAGTACTAATTTGCTGAGACCTTGTTGCTGCTGTGTCCTGCCTGATCATTGAATCATACATAGAATCAACCAGGTTGGAAGAGACCTCCAAGATCATCCAGTCCAACCTAGCACCCAGCCCTGTCCAATCAACTAGACCATGGCACTAAGTGCCTCATCCAGTCTCTTCTTCAACACCTCCAGGGATGGCAATTCCACCACCTCCCTGGGCAGCCCATTCCAGTGGCAAATCACTCTCTCTGGGCAGAACTTCCTCCAAGCATCCAGCCTATACTTCCCCTGGCACAACTTGAGACTGTGTCCCTTTGTCCTGTTGCTGGTTGCCTGGCAGAAGAGACTGACCTCCACCTGGCTACAACCTCCATTCAGGTAGTTGTAGACAGCAATGAGCTCACCCCTGAGCCTCCTCTTCCTCACAGGAATGAGAGGTGTTGTACCTTAGTAACATCAAAGAAAGGTTCAGCCCATTGATCATTTGTGCCAATGACCTTGAAAGGTATTCCCCAGCTGTCTGGCTTATCCCTCTTGTCATCTGCATATATGATCAGACAGGACACAAGACAACTGCAGCGCACGTGTGTTGGCTGTAAAGTACAAAACTATCTCCCTTAGTCTTTCATTTTTCCTGGAGTTTGATTGACTTATGAAATGTAAAAAAAAAAAAAAAAGAGAAGAAAAGCAGTTACTTCCTACCCATACTTTTTCTTCCCCATAAAAATAAGCTGAACCAACACAAACTGTTATTTTTTCCAGGGCAAAAATATTCAAGGGAAAGATTTAATCTGCCCTGCAAGAGCTGGTGTCTGCATACAGTGCCTGCAGCACATGGGAAGTGATCAGAGGAGCAGAAAGGATGCCTGTCCATCACATGGACTGGTACCACCTCCTTAAACACCTAAGTCTGGCCCATAGCTTATAATGGATTCTCTTCCTCTTCTGCCCTTGTGGATGTTCTGCTAAGCTTTTTCTGTTTGGGAGAGGGCATGGCCACCTTCTATCTCCTCTGTCATTGTCAGAGGAAATGGAAGATCATGGCGCAAAGCTGGAGGTGGGGAGATTCAGACTGGACATGAGGAGGAAGTTGTTCAGCATGAGAGTGGTGAGAGCCTGGAATGGGTTGCCCAGGGAGGTGGTTGAGGCCCCATCCCTGGAGATGTTTAAGGCCAGGCTGGGTGAGGGTCTGGCTAGTCTGATCTAGTGTAGGGTGTCCCTGGCCATGGCAGGGCGTTTGGAACTGGATTATCCTTGTCGTTCTCTCCAACTCTGACTGATTCTGTGATTCTGTGATCTTTTCTGCACTTGTGCAGTTTCCTCATAGCTTTTAGAAACAATTTGAGGAGTTGTGTGTGATTTACACAGCCCTTTCATCTGTGGACTGTGGTTTCTCTTCCTGAGACTGTTTTACCTCATTGCAGCAATTGAAAAACAAACTTGGCCTTTTCTGCACATAGTCTCCAAATTGGACATCTGGTTATTCTTGTCCTCATTTTACTTTTCCTTAGTGTTCTTAAACCCTGGAATCCACATCTTTGCTAAGCTAGTGGAAGGAAAATATATTGACTCTCACAGCCTGTGGCAATCCCTGAGGGTCACAGGTAAATGCACTTTTAATTGCCCTTCTGTTTGCGTGTGTACTTGGAGATGCAGGGACCAGAAGAGATGTAAAGTGCTTGCCAAGTAAGTGGTTCATTATTTAGCAATAGCAGAGATGAGCAGAACCAGGAGAAAATGATCTTCCACATCCTAACTGGACCTGACTTTTCTAAGGGCAGTGAGGATCTCCTTGCAACCCCACTTCATGCAGAGGTCTAGAGGTCTTACAAGGGTAAGGCTGATAACTATGCAAGTCTTAAAATGTCTGAGGAGGGAGTAAAGCAGAGATTCTGCTGTTATCTACCCTGAGCTTTCTCTTAGGACCCTTGCCTGTTCTGTATCCAGAAACGCTGCTGCCAGTTTCCCCTAAGGCTAGGCATCTGGGTAGGATTTCATGATGTATTCCCTCAGTTACAGATCCTTCTATATGCAGTTTGAGATGAAACAGAGAGAGAGAGAGGCCTGCATACCTTTAGTGGACTCTTTTATTACTGAGCCGCATTATCCAAGCTTCCCAGATGGAATATGCAATTTCAGTGAGTTCACAACAATTTCTCTTTATTTGTCTGTTGTTTTCCTGCCATGTTATACCAAGAAGGTATGAGGGTTGCTGAGGTGTCAGCAGCACAGGAAATAAATATGCTGATAAGATGACTTATTAGGTTACTGTAAAAGAAACTGTCTAAATTCCTTGCTAACAAAACCTAGTCATGATAAATTGCATCCCTGCATTTGAAAACACCCCCAGTTCCCTAATAATAACCACTCCAGATGAATCTGTGCAGCACTGCTTATGTTTCAGTTTATGGGAGACTCGTCTTAACGTCCATCTGAAGAATTGATGACCCTCTGTAGCCGTCTCAAATCCAATTTGTCCCACACACTGTGAGATAAGGATTTTCACTTGTGCTGAGCGTTAACCCAGAGAGTGCTGAACTGTAGCCCTCTTACATAATGAGAGAAAGAGGTGCAGAGCTGTGTCCGATGGGAGCAGCGTGAAGACGTTAAAAGGTGAATGCTGGAAAAGTGCTGACTACACATTTTGATACTCTTCTTATAAATCCCATACTGAAAGGAAATCATAAGTGTACATGCCACCCTGTAGGAAATGCTAGTGGTTTAAAAGTTCAGGAAATTCTGAGCCAGAACACATTGCTAAGAGTAGAGAGAATATTACACGCACAAGAAAGCTGCCGATGCAGTATTACTAAGAGCTTCCCAAGGGATAAAGGGAATCATCCAGTGCATGGGCATTTATTTAGAAAGATTCTAACACCCTCCGTGGTGGATTAAATAGAAGAACCCAGTTGTGCCTGTGTCTTTTGATTGTCACAGAATCACAGAAGGGTTGAGGTTAGCTGGGTTACAGTTGGACCTGAAGGTCTTTTTCAACCTTAATGATTTTATGATTTTATTGAAAGTGAATTCTGGAGGTCATATAATCCAGTGCCCCTGTCCAAGCAGACCCACAGATTCTCCAGGACCATGTTCAGATAGCTTTTGATTTTCTCCATGGATGGAGACTCCACAATCTCCTTGGACAATCAGTGCCAGCGCTCAGTCACCCTCACAGTAAAAAAGTGGTTTGTGATGTTCAAAGGGAACCTCCTGTATTTCATTTAGTGCTTGTTGTCTCTTATCTTACCACTGGGCAAAACTGAAAAGAGCCTGGCCCCATTTTATTTGCAGCCTCCCTTTAGGTATTTAAATACATTAATGAGATTGCCCCTGAGCCTTGTCTTCTTCAGGCTGAACATTCCCAGCTCTCTCAGCCTTTCCCCTTAGTGCTTGAGTCCATTAACTGTCTTACTGAATTTCACTGGACTCTTTCCAGCGTGTCCATGTCTCTCCTCTATTGAGAACCTCTGAACTGGACCCAGCACTGTAAGTGTGGTTTCAGCAGTGCTGAGTAAAGTGGAAGGACTACCTCCCTTCAGGACACATTGCTGATTCATATTCAATTTGCTGTTCACCAGGACCCCCAACTACTTTTCTGCACACTGCTTTCCAGCCAGGCCACCTCCACCATTTACTGTTGTCTGAGGTCCCTTGTAGAACCTGATGAGGTTCCTGTCAGACCATTTGTCCAGCCTGTAGAGGTTGCTTTGGATGGTAACACAACCTTCTGCCTGGTATATCAGCCACTCTTTCAGTTTTGGGTCACACACAAACTTACTGACGGCACACTCTACTGCATCATGCAGATCATTAACGGAGATGCTAAACAGGATCAGACTTGGCACGCACCCCTAAGAGATGCTGCTGATTACTGCCCTCCAGATAGATTTTGCACAACTCTCTGGGCCCAGCCTTTCACCCAATTTTCAATTCACCTCACTGTCTGCTCATCCAGTCCATACTTTAACATTTTTTTTCTGTGAGGATCTTACGGGAGATAGTGCTGAAAGCCTCACTGAAGTGTAGGTAGACAATATTCACCATCCTTCCCTCTATCAAGCCAGTTGCTTTATCATAAAAGTTTATCATGTTGGGCAGGCACCAGGCTAGGTACCTTCTGAATATTGAACTAGAAATAAATAGAACAGATTTGCAGAGAGCATCTGCTTAAGACTTCCTGCAACTCAGTCTTTTATAGGTATCTAAGATTCTGCATTTAAACCAAGCAGCTTAAATTTTATCTCCAATGAATCGAGAAGCAAATAACAATTCAAAACATGTGTCTGACTACACCAGACAAAATCTTTACTTGTATGTTCAGCAATCAGGAGAAGAAAAGAACTGTTTAAGAAAACCCCCTTAATTTATGGTTTTCCTTATTAGCACAGTTCTATAATACCTACCCATACAGATTGAAAATTATGCCTTTCTATATGCTATTAAGTGTTGATTCTTAAGCCTTAGAGATCTATTTCACCTCTACATGAGGTCTTATTTAATTATTTAGTATTCTGTAAAAGCCTAGTTCTGGCTCCTCCGTAAGTCGTTGGAAATGTTCCCTTGATCTCAGTGTGTAGGTCCCTCCAAGAGCTGCTTATGCAGAGCACTCAGCTTCTGGAAGGAAGAATTATTGCCTGCTGCACATCACTGAAGCCGCCCCAGCCACCCCTGGTGAATCACTGCAGTCCCTCTGCAAGGAGTGATTGGTTCAGTAAGCAAAACAAGGAAGGCAGACTCCCAGGAGAGGAACCTCTTCCATCATTATGGCAATATTTTAAGTAGTCTTTTAACTGACTGCCACTATAGGCTGCAAGAAGCTGGGGTTTTGGTGACACCTACCCTTCAGTCATGCTAGTTGCCATGGTCTCCTGTATCTGTCAAATCCATTTCACCACCTGCCAGCAGCAGACAGAAGGACTGTGAATATCATTCAACCTTTCATTTACATTTCTGCATGACTTTCTCCAGGTGAAACACCTTTCCACATGTGGAGTGTCTACTGTGATCCTACTCCACAGAGAGATCAGACCGACACTGCATTTCTCCTGTATTCCAAGCCCTGCTATTGACCCTGAAAGACTGTTGAGACTCAGTGATATCACATCTAAGAAGAAAGGAGGATAAAACAGTATAGGCTTCAAAGTTTAAAGGGAAACTTAAATCTTCAAAGGGATCTTCAGTATTGCCTTACCTAGAACTGCAAGATGGACCAATACAACACAAATACAAGGGAGGAGACTATAGCAGATGGCAAAGCTCATTTTATTTGCACCAAAGAAAGCCCAAGTATGAAGAAGGCACTAATTATTTTAGACTAGCATGACTATGCCTGTATGCATATTGAATTATCTCTAAGAATGAATTGTAGAGCCATAGTCACAAATTCTTGGGGTTTTGAGATGAAAGGCTGAAGTTTAAGGCTGAAGTTTCTTCGAACTGGCAGCATGTTGTTTTATGGAGTTTCTGCAAAGTCATTTGATAATATATGAGATACAGAAAGTTCTGCTCATTTTGCATGTGTGATTTGGGCACTGAAATTTCAGCACAGAATAAAAAAAAAACCACATTATCTCTGAAAAATTAAACAGCTGCTTAATATATCTATTCTGGAAAACACTTAATTGCACACTTGCATTTATGCACATGTTTAACTTCCTCTGGCTTCAAAATGGAGTTTAGAATCATAGAATGGTTTAGGTTGGAAGGGACCTCAAGGATCATCCAGCTCCAACCCCCTGCCATAGGCAGGGACGCCTCCCACTAGAGCTGGCTGCTCAAGGCCTCATCCAGCCTGGCCTTAAACACCTCCAGGGAGGAAGCATCCACAACCCCCCTGGGCAACCTGTTCCAGTGTCTTACCACCCTCACTGTAAAGAGCTTCCTCCTAACATCCAGTCTAAATCTCCCCTCCTCCACCTTAAACCCATTACCCCTCATCCTGACATTACCAGACCTTGTCAATAGTCCCTCCTCAGCCTTCCTGTAGGCTCCCTTCAGATACTGGAAAGCCACTCTAAGGTCTCCTCGAAGCCTTCTCCTCTCCAGGCTGAAGAGCCCCAACTCTCTCAGCCTGTCCTCATAGCAGAGGTGCTCCAGCCCTCTGATCATCTTCGTGGCTCTCCTCTGGACTCGCTCCAGCAGTTCCATGTCCTTCTTGTGTTGGGGGCTCCAGAACTGCACACAGTACTCCAGGTGGGGTCTGAGGAGAGCAGAGTAAAGGGGGAGAATCCCCTCCCTTGCCCTGCTGGCCACACTGCTCTTGATGCAGCCCAGCACGCGGTTTAAATGCACACCTCAAAGCTTCACTGATTTGTGATATGGAGGAACAAAAGGACTGCCTGGTGGAACAGCTTAAAGGGCCACCTAATAAGGTATCCAATACCCATCAATGCCCAATAATGCATTTTACTTTTTAGTGCTATACCATGAAGAAATTTCTTCCTGACCTCAGCAGGTAACTATAGCCTGAAGCATGAGGATTGATAGCCCTTGTAATTGTATTTAGCTAGTGTCCTTGCAGATGTTCCTTTTCTTTATATAAATGCTGAATCACTTATTGAACCTGGAGAGCCATCCCTCTCAATCTCTGAAGCAGTGAGGATCATGGTTTAATTACACCTGTTGTAAACAACATTACCTTTCACCCGCTCGCCATGTGTTGCTTTGTAATCTGACTCAATGGTGGCCAATTTGGTTTTTATGACCCAAAAGGCTGACTAGCAGTGCTTTCTCGCCCTTCCTCTTGCCATTTGTCATTCTCCATGCCTTTATCGTAGCTGCCTCTAGGTCTCAAATTATGATTTTCCTCCTTCTGAAGTGTCCTAAAATGAACTACCCCACTCACAGGGAAAATAAATTTCTCAGAGCTCTCCTAAGCACCTGAGACTCAGGACTCAGCCACAGTTTTGGCATGAATTCCATCCCAGGAGCAATGCAGGAGCAGACCAAGATCCTGGCAATGTCGCAGGGTGCGTATATGCTCTCAGCTAAGCTGTCACCTCTGCCCTCTTTCCGGCCCAGCGCTGCTGATCATACATGTCTGCAGACCTGTGTGAAGAGGCTGATACAATGGTTTGCAGAGGAGAAGCCCCAGGTGTGCTCAGCACCTTGATGTGGGCCCAGACTTCCTCTTCAGGAGATTTAAGTGTGTGAAGTATGATCCAGGCCCAACGACAACTCCTCTGCTCTTAAAGACGGAGCCAATCCTTTGAGCTCGTATGAAAGCTTAGCTAAACGTTACTATCATAGAGAGAAAGCAAATGGTTCAAAGACATCACTGTGTTCTTGGCCTAACCCTTTGTCTTCCTCTACACACACAACCTCAGAGAGTGACAACTTGGTTGTTTCTTCTACCAAAGGATAACCAGAGGCAGGCATTTTTTTTGCAGTTACACCTTCTGCAGTAGGATCAGAAAACTTGGATATTGTGTGCCCAGAAGCAATAAAATCTCCGCCTACACTTCTATCTTCCTTGCATGGGGAGGGAACTGGCAGCCTCTGTTGTCAATTATTCTTCACCAAGTTGCTGCGAGCAGGTGGCACAGAGTAATGAAAGGACACCAATCCTTTCCTGTCTCATTTCTTCATATGTACAGGGAATGACCATGTCTTCTTTGCCTGCAGCTGACTTCTGACATCCTCTTACACCTGTTATTATACATATTGGCTCACTGAAATCAGTGGAGACCTCACTTTGTGAACACATCTAAAATTCCCTGTGAGAGGTTATCTGAATCTGACCCCACATCCACACCCATCTGACAGAAGGGATCATTACACAATGCAGGTGCAAAAAGGCAGAAGGATGGGAGAGGAGAAGAGGAGGAATCAGATCACAGACAGCTTTTGAAATTGTTATAGGGCAACATGAAGTATTTCTAATTCTTTATTCACTTCCTTCAGTTCTTAAAACAATGGATAATTTGCAAAATGAGATTGTCCTGCTTGGTCACAGAATCCCAGAATGTCAGGGGCTGGAAGGGACCTCAAAAGATTACCTAGTCCAACTCTCCTGCAGAGCAGGATCTCCTATACCAGATCTCCCAGGAACGCATCCAGGTGGGTTTTGAATATTTCCAGAGAGGGAGGCTCAACAACACCCCTGGGCAGCCTGTTCCAGTGTTCTTTCATCCTCACAGTGAAAAAATTCCTCTTCATGTTGAATTTCATTAAATTTGCCCTGCCCAACCCTCCAGCCTGTCCAAGTCTGGCTGAATGGCAGCACAGCCTTCCAGCATGTCAGCCACCCAGTTTGGTGTCATCAGCAAACTTGCTAAGAGTGCACTCTGTGCCCTACTGTTATAATTCTTATAGGTCTTAGTGGAAAGACTGGGATGCAAATGTACTGACAGCCAGAAGAACCTGGTTGGGAAAGGTCACTGTGATGATGGTTGCTGCTTGCATGTAAAAAGAGAAGGGGAAGAGAGAGAAGAGAGAAGAGAGAAGAGAGAAGAGAGAAGAGAGAGAAGAGAGAGAAGAGAGAGAAGAGAGAAGAGAGAAGAGAGAAGAGAGAGAAGAGAGAAGAGAGAAGAGAGAAAAGAGAGAAGAGAGAAGAGAGAAGAGAGAAGAGAGAGAAGAGAGAAGAGAGAAGAGAGAAGAGAGAAGAGAGAAGAGAGAAGAGAGAAGAGGCTGACACAACTTGGGGGAGCGACAAAGTCAGAGGAATGATTGCTAATGAAGTCTGGTCAAGGGCACTGGTTGCAAGGATAGCGTCTTCATACTAGACAGGTGAGCAGAAGAGAGGAATAGAATGGGAGACTGGGAAACAGATCTAGGGAAAAGCAGCAAGGTTCAGGCACAAAATAGGAGGGAAAGGCAAAAAAAAAAAAAACACCAGAAAATACCAGTGGGGATGACAGGTTACAGGTCAAGCCAACAGGGAAGAAACTGATTCAGAAAAGGAAAAGCTTTTAAAAGGGGAAATAAGTATCTTCTTTCTGCTATGTCCAATATGACCAAATTAAATAATCTTAGGCATTTCTAATCTTCCTTTCAATGGAAACTCTCCAAGGCTTCCCTGGCCTCTGCAGGCAATAGCTTTAGGCTCCAAAGCATGAGATATGATTACCATTATAATTATCTTAGCTTGTATAGATACAAATGTTACTAATGGTCATAGAATTATTCAGTGTGGGCTCTTTTCCCCTTCTTTTTAGCTAGCCTCTCTATTAGTGTCCTTAACTTCCTAGGGCTGTACATTTCTGAAGGAGAGTGCATGCAGCACAAGTCAATCCATTGCTTGGGTTTGTTCTAACTATACAGCCTTTTACAATCTCCAGCCCACAGCTTCCCATGGGTTTCTAAAGGATTTGGAATAATGAAAAGCGAATTGGGAAATGAACTATTGTTATGGGTGAATTTTATCAGATAGTTTGATGGAAATTGGTGGATTATTTATATATGCTGTAATTGTAACACGATTCACTAAATACATTTGAACACTAAATGTGCCGCTTATTAATTTACATTTTAAGAGTCTCCTTGTTCTTGCATTATGTGACGATATAAAAAGCACAGACTGATTAGTTTTCACTATTTCTCATATAATTATGAATACCTCAATCAAGTCTTTTCTAGCTCCTTTTACTTTCAGGCAAAATACAATAAGGTCCTTAAAACGTTCAGGTTTTACTTTTGACAAGTAGATAAGATTGCTTCATTATCTAAAATATTGCCCTGTACTTCCCTGAATTGTTACTGGAACTATCAACATGCCATTTAGCAGCACAGGCTTCCTTCGCTACCCAAGGCATCCAAATAGGTTTAATGGCCACTTAGCCTGTGCGGGGTAATTGCCACACTGCCACCTCACTCCTCACTTCACTCTGCAAGTCCTTGATTCACGAGATATGCATCATGTGCTTGATCTGGGAAATAGCCCAGCTGAGGCCGATCTTCAGAAGATTTTGATCAGTGATGAGCTTAAACTGCATGGGAAGAAGGCCTAAATGACTCCACAGAAAGAGCAGGCAATCTTTCAGTGGGCAGTTCTTTGGCGTAGGGACTGTCTTTCAGGCTGTTAGTGCTGCTGACACCACCACAGACACCTTTGAGAGCAGCAGGATTAATTAAGGCTCATTTCACCTTCATTTATACCCCTGCTTCTACGCCACCCCCATTAATTCCCTGTCCTCCCAATTCCTATACAATGCCGTTGCTTGCAGGGCTTTTCCTAGCCTGCCCACTCCCCCCTTGGCTGCATCAGGGGACTTGTGTCCCCCTCCCACGTCCCTAATTTGGCATCTAGGCAGAGGGAAGATTGTGGCAGACTTTCATGGGTGAACTGAAGAAAGCAGGTAACTGTAGAGCTCAGTTTAAAACCTTTCCTTCTGTGGTGTTTCTGATTTGTAGCACTTGCTTCTATCCAGCTCAAATTCTTACAAAAGCTTGAGAGTTCATATCTCTGAAACCTCCTTAGAGTTTGATTGAAATCAGGCAATGACTTAAAGCTATGCAGGGAAGGAGGTGGGTAAGCAACAGATAGAAGGATCATTTCATAAAGCTTGTTTCCTCAGGAATGAGGGTAACAAATAAACAATCAAGAATCAGGCTGCAGGTCTCTATGATTGTATGAGCAAGATTATTTTACCTTTTTCCCCACAGTAACATTCATTGTAAGAGTTTTGCTGTGGCTTCTTGGAAGCTAACCTGGCAACTCTTGAATTTCTCTTTGCTATTTCCATGCTGTTTCCCTCCAAACTCCTTTAAGAAGAAAGTGCATTTCTGGGAAGGGGAAATAAAAGTATGTGGTACTCAGCAATCAGGAGAGACCAATGTCTTTCACTAGCCTGTGATTCACACTGCAGGTCATGAATTCCCCATGCTGGACCAACAATCTCTCCTCTGTTCTCATCAAAGTCTTATTCACTTTGGTTCATGGGGACCCTTTGGAGTGGTCATGAGAAAATACTATTTCTAGCATGATACAGTGGATTACCCCTGAGGGAACTCCACAATTAGGTTAAAGAAAATACTACAGATGAGAATGGACCCAACCAAGAAACCTGTCCTGCAGGGCAGGTGAAGACTTCTGCAGGGCCCTTTCTGCCTCCAACTGTAGCAGCTAGGCTGTGAGGTTCTTAAGGACTACCCTCTTGTGCCTGTTAAGTAGATCTTTTCTGCTTTCCTCCCTTCTGCTAACACTTTCAGAAGACAGGCTGTGCCTCTGTGTACAGAAGAGATGGACACCTTGTTCTGGACTCTTCCCTGCTGCTGACACTACATTTTTACCTCAGAAAGATGCTACCCTGGCAGGATCTGCCAGCCTTCCAGCAAAGTGTCATCCGTCAGGTGGAGCATTAAGCTGCTCAGTAAAGAATCCAAGCCTATTAAAATACAATTCATCTCAGGCACATAATGAGAGATGCATTGACCAATCTTAACATTAAGAGCAGTAGCTGACTTCCTGCACTCAGCATTTTCACCTCAAAAGAAGCTTGCCAGATGATTTGTTTGCACACTCCTTAGCTTGCATCCACAAGCCTCCCAGACTGGTGTGTTTCCCACATCTCCTGGCTGCATCCTTAGTCAAATGTTCCTCTTATAAAAGAAATAAAAGTTTACCAAAGAGATGAATAATTTCCATTAAGTACAAATGGGTGGATCCCAGAAGTCTCCCTGTGGTGCAATTATCCACTCCTGCCTTTGCTGTAACGTAAGAGCATCTCTTTATATTTCTGCCAGATGATGATACTGCAGTAATTTAGTACTCTGCAGCCAAATACCATGGCTCTGCCTCACCTGCCTCCAGCCAGCCTACCCTAATGGCACATCTCACAACTGTGACCAGAGGGCAAAGGATTGTAAGGAATTTCCCCATGACATTTGGTGGCCAAAACAGCAACATCTACCCTGGATTAACCCAGACAACACACTCCTGAAGTCTCTTAGTCTCTTAAAACCCAAGACATGTACTTAGAGAGTAGTTTGCATTTTCAGACATGCTGCTGTGCTGGAGAGGTGCTGCTTGCAGCTCTTACAGTTTCCCTGGTCAGCAGCTTTATAGTAACTCAAAGGTTTTATGAGCACTAGATAACCACAGCCTGGCTCCCAGTATCCATTCCTCCATAAGACACTGATTAGACACTTCGCTCAGGTTTCACTCACCAGATTTAAAGTTGATCCCAAATTGTCTCATCAGAGATCTCCACATTTAAGGACTTCATAGACAAATGCAGACCTGCACTGCGAAAAGGGTGAGAGAAATGAAAAAGAGATGCAGTGCAAACTTGAGTACTTCTCTTTGCAGCTGGAAAAGCCTGCCACAACACAAAGGATGAGTGAAAAGCTGCCCTGATGTCTAGTTCAAGATATAGCTCTGAACTGCCCACAGAGATGGCAGTCCTTGTGGTTCTCAGCTGTGTTAGATTTCCTTGTGCTCAGCTACATATATGTGTGCTGTCTCTGGCATTGAAAAAAAAAAAAAGAAAAAAAGAGAGGATTAATTTCAGTAAAGATGGTCACAGAGCCAGAATTTAGCATTTAACTTATCCCATTCTCCCAAGGAAAGTGTTTGGAGTTACCTTAGGGCGTTAATTAAAAACCCTAGTTAAAAGGTTTTATGCAAATTCAGGAGGTGCAGAGATTCTCTCTCCCCTCCCTCCCCAAAGCTTATTCAAGCTCTTAATTTGGGGAAATTTTAATCTTTATTTCCCTTGTTCTTTATGCACGTTTAGTACATTTTAGCAAGTCTCCTTTTGTCTCACCATTCAGCAAAGTAGGCCATGTTTCTTCTGAAAAATCCCACGGACTCCAAATTCACTCTAGAATTTTGTAGGAGGTTACATTTAATACCATCCTTCTGATTTGCACTGATTGGCAAGGCAGCTATTCTTGCTGTACTTTCCCCTTCTTTTCGATGTCATTGCTATTTGTTTTTTGTAGCGTGGGAGGATCTGTCCCTCCTACCTAATACTGAACTAGGACTCCACTGTGACAAGTGTTGCACAAAAACAAAAGAAAACCCCAGTTGATCTCCTGGGTGTGCAGGGTTGTGAGACAGCAATGAAAAGCTCAAGTAGCAATGACTGGAGCACACGCAGCAGCTGCTGTGCTGGAGTGAAGGATTTTGGGGGTGTCACAACGCTGATGGCCTTAATGTGATTTTGGAGGAAAATAATATGAAGGTAACTATGCATTTCGATGGGAAACTGTTGAAAAGTTGAAGGTGCCATGCAGGGAAAAGTGCAAAGGTGTTGATTAGAAATGGTAACACAGGCAGAAAAAACCCAGGGTCACTGGGAGAACAGACAGTTACCATGCTACCCTTTTTACTTTAACTCTGCTGCTGCTGAAGGGAGTTTTGCTCCTCTGAGTAGCTCAGGCACGTCGTTATTACTACCAGACTTGCCATGGGGGTGTAACACCAGTACATCATGAATGTGACACATTATCTGAGCCCATATGGATAAGATAAATCCCAATATCTAGAGGACAGAATTGTTGCCAGTAGCAATAGCTGATTCACACAGAAAGTTTCTCTACACCAAAGCAGTCAGCACAGGCTCAGCAAAACTCCATTTAAGACCATGGATTATATAGATGAAGTGCAACTAGGAAACAGGCCTTAAATTATAGTCCTGGCCTAGGTAACTTTCATGCAAGTGTGTACAATTTTGAAGATATGAGATCTCTGGTTTCCCAGTGCTCCAACATGTACACTGCTTTCTTTGCTGATAAGCTTCAAAGCTGCTCCAGTATCGCAGACAGCGGAGAGCATGGCTGCATTTATATCCTGCTCGAGTAGTTCTTCAGAGGTTCTGGGAATGCCTGTGAAATTTGCAGGTCAGCATTTCCCAGTAACTGCAAATGGACACTGCAAATCACCTCCCACACTCAAGTTACGTGAGCTCCCTCCACAAGGGTTAATAATCAGACCTGTTAAAAAACCCTGAAGAACCAAACAACAAAGCCAGCCAACCAACCAACCAAAACCCTCAAAACCCCAATAACACTACAAATGCTTTTTCCTTCACAGCTGCTTTAGTGTAAGCATGAGTATCTGAACAATCACACTGACAGGTGGCAGGATTTGGAGGGGTGCTAAGGTTCAAGGGAGCAGATGGGAACAAATAAATGCTGGGAGGCTGCATCAAGCCTTGATTTGACAGAACACAGAGGAGTGAAGAGGGAAATAGCTGCTCAATGGGTAAAACAATCATAACCCTTTTGGAACAGAGACTATGGCAATTTCAATCATCATTCATGGAAATGCCACTGGACACTCCATGCTGGAAGTGGACTCTGCATCAGCAGACTTATGAGGTCCTTTGCTCTTCTGCTCCTGCACCTGTGTTCCTGGTGATGGACATTCCCTAAGGGCGACAAAGCTGGTGAGGGGCCTGGAACACAGCCCTGTGAGGAGAGGCTGAGGGAGCTGGGGGTGTTTAGCCTGGAGAAGAGGAGGCTCAGGGGTAGAGGAGGCTCAGGGGTGACCTCATTGCTGTCTACAACTACCTGAAGGAAGGTCGTGGCCAGGTGGGGCTTGGCCTCTTGTCCCAGGCAACCAGCAACAGAACAAGGGGACAACAGTCTCAAGTTGTGGCAGGGGAGGTATAGGCTTGATATTAGGAGTAAGTTCTTCCCAGAGAGAGTAATTTGCTGTTGGAATGGGCTGCCCAGGGAGGTGGTGGAGTCATCGTCCCTGGAGATGTTCAAGAAAAGCCTGGATGGGACACAGTGCCATGGTCTAGTTGATTGGATAGGGCTGGGTGCTAGGTTGGACTGGATGATCTTGGAGGTCTTTTCCAACCTAGTTGATTCTATGATTCTATACCCTGAGATGGAAAAGCAATTGACAGCACAAAGTCCTTGCTAATGCTTAGAGGCCACCCTTAGATTTAGTGCTTCCAAGCAATCCCAAAAGGATGCTCCAAAGCTATAAGGAGACCAGAACATTACAAAGGAAAAGATAAATACAGCCGTAACCCTTTACACTCACTGTGCAAAGCAAGGTAAAATGCTTGAAAAAGATATGCTAAACCAAGAGGAAAAAAACAGGAGCTTCATGTGCTGCCTTCACCCTGGTGAATCAAGCCTGCTCTATTTATTTATTCCCCTGATTTACAGACCATTAACTGGCACAGCAGCAGGGAATTTATTTACAAGTAGAAGAAGATAAATTCTGATAAATTCCGTAAAACCTGGAGCACAAACAAAGCTGAAGGAAAAAAAAAAGAGAAACCAAAACTCTAGCTAATGCTAAACATCTTGTATGTTTTTCTGAGTTACTACATGGGTTATTGTGAGCTCCAGGGTTTTCAACAGAGCTGACTGATAAAAATAAAACACTCTGAGGGTTTTTTTTCAAAGGCATTGAAATAAAGGTCAATGGATATATTTTCCAAAGAGCATGTGTGCTTTAGAAAATGAAGTCTGATTTTTGAGAGACATGGAGCTATAGAATATTATTTGCATGTTGTATCTCATTCCAGTGAGATGTCTGGGGATAAAATACCTCTCATCCTGGCACATCTGGGCCTAAAAGGTCCTGTACTCTTTCAAAGTCCTTTAGTTTTAAGTGTCCAGGTGTAAATCAGTTTTGTAATAAAGCCTTAGGTCAGTCAGTCATTTGGATTGTGTAAAACTGCGCTGGAAAATCTAAGTACCTTTATGGATTTGAACTCTGGGAGATGAAAGTCTCTTGACATTGAATGAGTCTGCAGGCCTGAAGGCCATATTGACTGAAACTTGTTAAGTGAATAGAATAGAATCAACCAGGTTGGAAGAGACCTCCAAGATCATCCAGTCCACCCTAGCACCCAGCCCTATCCAGTCAACCAGACCGTGGCACTGAGTGCCTCATCCAGGCTTTTCCTGAACACCTCCAGGGATGGTGACTCCACCACCTCCCTGGGCAGCCCATTCCAATGCCAATCACTTTCTCTGGGAAGAACTTCCTCCTAACATCCAGCCTATACTTCCCCTTGCACAACTTGAGACTGTGTCCCCTTGTTCTATTGCTGGTTGCCTGGGAGAAGAGACCAACCCCACCTGGCTACAACCTCCCTTCAGGTAGTTGTAGACAGCAATGAGGTCTGCCCTGAGCCTCCTCTTCTCCAGGCTAAACACCCCCAGCTCCCTCAGCCTCTCCTCATAGGGTTTGTGTTCCAGGCCCCTCACCAGCTTTGTCACCCTTCTCTGGACACGTTCCAGCACCTCAACATCTCTCTTGAATTGAGGAGCCCAGAACTGGACACAGTACTCAAGGTGTGGCCTGACCAGTGTTGAGCACAGGGGCAGAATAACCTCCCTTGTCCTACTGGCCACACTGTTCCTGATACAGGCCAGGATGCCATTGGCTCTCTTGGCCACCTGGGCACACTGCTGGCTCATCTTCAGCCTACTATCCACCAGTACCCCCAGGTCCCTTTCTTCCTGGCTGCTCTCCAGCCACTCTGTCCCCAGCCTGTAGGGTTGCTTGGGGTTGTTGTGGCTGAAGGGCAGAACCCTGCACTTGGCCTTGTGGCTCTGTTCTGCTAAGAACCTCAGGACTATCTGTCTAAAGATGAAAAAGCCACAGAGAGCTCTAAGGCTCTTGGTATATCTGCAAGGAAGGCAAACCTGTGAGACCTAAGATTTAAATGAAGGGAACACTGAGACTGCAGAAGCATGGGCACTCATGCCCACTTTTCAGAAGTGGCAGGAAATCTTTCTGACCTAAAAGATTGAGCGTCTGATGTCCACAAGTATTATTATCAGAGCTTTTATGTCAAAAGGGATGGAACTGACTCAAATCAGCTTTCACCATACAAGACAAGTGTGTGGTGTGCACAGGGGAAGGTTTTGGTGAGGACCTCTGCAGTGTGAGGTCATTGCTCTCAGTATGTCAAGTCAGGGGTAAACAACAAGTACTGATGAAAGTGTAAATTAATAAATGTAATTGAATTCACTCTTCTGAAAACCAGGGAAGTATAGTTGGATGCAATGTCTGACAGATGTGCTAGCTTTAAACCTGTGCTCATGAAGAAGAGGAGAACATTCATCATTATTTCATGGAAGATTTGGAGTAGAAAGATAGGGTGCTGAGAGAGCTGGCAGATGAGCTGGCCAAGCCACTCTCCATCATTTATCAACAGACCTGGCTCACTGGAGAGGTTCCTGAAGACTGGAAGCTGGCCAATGTGATACCCATCCACAAGAAGGGTCGAAAGGAGGAGCCAGAACCTGTCAGTCTGACCTCAGTGCCAGGCAAGGTGATGGAACAGGTCATCTTGAGTGCCATCACAAAGCACCTACAGGATGGCCAAGGGATCAGGCCCAGCCAGCATGGGTTTAGGAAGGGCAGGTCCTGCCTCACCAACCTGATCTCCTCTTATGATCAGGTTACCTGCCTGGTGAATGTGGGGAAGGCTGTGGATGTAATCTACCTGGACTTCAGCAAAACTTTGACACTGTCTGCCACAACAAGCTCCTGGCTAAACTGGCAGCTCGTGGCTTGGACAGATTCACTCTGTGCTGGGTCAGGAACTGGCAGGAAGGCTGGGCCCAGAGAGTGGTGATGAATGGTGCCACATCCAGGTGGCAGCTGTCACTAGTGGTGTTCCCCAAGGATCAGTGCTGGGCCCAGTCCTGTTCAACATCTTTATTGATGATCTGGATGAGGGGATTGAGTCCAGCATCATTAAGTTTGCAGATGACACCAAGCTAGGAGCAGGTGTGGATCTGTTGGAAGGTAGGAGAGCCCTGCAGAGGGACCTGGACAGGCTGGATGGGTGGGCAGAGGCCAATGGGATGAGATTGAACAAGGCCAACTGCAGGGAGTCACTGTCCCTGGAGGTGTTCAAGAAAAGCCTGGATGAGGCACTTAGTGCCATGGTCTAGTTGACTGGATAGGGCTGGGTGCTAGGTTGGACTGGATGATCTTGGAGGTCTCTTCCAACCTGGTAGATTCTATGATATGATATATTACTTGAAACATTTATCTCCAGCTTGTAAAGCATCTATGTGCTTTAACCAAAATAAAACTATGTTACGTGATTATGGTACATTTGAAAGAGGAGCATAATTTGCCTGGTGCCTTGTATTAAATTCTCCTTTTGAATACATAAAGCTTAAGCAAACTGTTAGAATGCAGAAATATATTTCTCATCAGTGGGGAGGCTGTTTGCATTAAGAATATAATGATTGCTACTAAGCTGCCATTCAGTGGAAGTTATCACATCTAACCAAAGTCTACAGCTCTGGAGATTTCCTAGAAGTGCTCTTAGACTTTGCCACCTAAGGTGGCATGTGTACCTGTGCCTCTGGATGTCAGCTCACTGACAACTTCAAGCAAAGTGGAAGGATTATTTTGTGGCCTTGGCAAACTATCCTTTTGTTTATACAGCTCAGTGGGATGTTTGCTTTCTTCACAACAGCAGGACACTGTGGATTCATGTTCAGTTTGTGATCTGCTGTAACTCCCAGCTCCTTTCTTACAGAGCTATTGTGTTTCTCTGTTCTGTGTTGGCTGTATTCATCCATGCTCCACACATGGCTGTCCGCTTCCTTGTGGCCTCCTTCCTCATATGTTCTTCTTGTTCATTTGGTGATTCTACTCTGGAATGTGTCTGCATGTCCTGATCAACTGTATCAACAGCCTTTCTGTGATGACCCTCTCTGCCTAGGGCAGATAAAATCTGTTGAAAATGATACCTGGAAATCAGCATTAGGATGCTATAAAGCTCTCTATAGCTTTTCAGTGTCTGCAGACCGTCTTCCTCACACTCTCTGGAAACCAGACCATCTCATATGATGGGGAGTGGAATCTGGAGAGAACTGATCTCTTCCTTCATTGTCAGGACTGGTCTACATCTGAGCCTTGAAGAACAACACAGACTGAAGGGAAAGCAAAGGACAAAAAACCTCTGGGTTGAGATAAAGAGTTCACTGGAACTGGTACAATGCACAACTACCTTTGCCTATTTGCAGAGAAGTGCAGCAAAATGCAGAGGTGACAGCAGAAGACAGCGACCTTCCTTCACCCCCCAACCCATGGCCTGCTCAGTAGAAAAGACCAACACCCTAAATCCTGAAACCAGAAACAGCAACCACGAATAGGAAGCCTCTGACGTTGCATTCTGAACGTTAAGCCCCATGGTACTTTGCTCCCACCAGCACTTTCCTTTTGAAGGCATGAGGGCAGCATGGTATTGGATACTGATCAGTGGTGCCAAGTCTAGCTGGGGACCTGCAACTAGTGGAGTCCCACAGGGATCAGTGCTGGATCCAGTCCTGTTCAGTATTATCAGTGAGATAGATAATGGGACAGAGTGTCTGTTCAGAAAGTTTGCTGATGATATGAAACTAGGAGGCTTGGCTGATACCCCTGAAGGATGTGCAGCCATTCAGTGGGACTTGGACAGACTGGAGAGCTGGGCAGAGAGGAACTTACTGAGGTTCAACAAGACTAAGTGCAGAGTTCTGCACCTGGGAAGGAATAATAAACTGCATCAGTACAGACTGGGAGGTGGTCTGCTGGAGAGCAGCCCCACAGAGATGGACCTAGGAGTCGTAGAATAGAATCATAGAATCAGTCAGGGTTGGAAGGAACCACAAGGATCATCTGGTTCCAATCCCCCTGCCATGGGCAGGGATACCCTACTAGATCAAACTGGCCAGACCCCATCAAGCCTGTCCTTAAACACCTCCAGGGATGAGGCCTCAACCACCTCTCTGGGCAACCCATTCCAGGCTCTCACCACTCTCATGCTGAACAACTTCCTCCTCATGTCCAGTCTGACTCTCCCCACCTCCACCTTTGCTCCATTCCACCTAGTCCTGTCACTCCCTGAGAGCCTAAAAAGTCCCTCCCCAGCTTTTTTGTAGGCCCCCTTTAGATACTGGAAGGGCTGTAATAAGGTCACCTTGGAGCCTCCTCTTCTCCAGGCTGAACAGCCTCAACTCTTCCAGTCTGTCCTCATAGCAGAGGTGCTCCAGCTCTCTGATCAACCTTGTGGCCATTTCTCTGGACATGCTCCAGCATCTCCACATCCCTCTTGTCACAGGTGCTCCAGAACTGGATGCAGCACTCCAGGTGGGGTCTCAGCAGAGCAGAGTAGAGGGGGAGAATCACCTCCCTCAACCTGCTGGCCACACTTCTCCTGATGCAGCCCAGGATCTGGTTGGCCTCCAAGGCTGCAAGAGCACACTGCTGGCTCATGTTGAGCTTCTTGTTCACCAGCACCCCCAAGTCCCTCTCCTCAGGGCTGCTCTCCAGCCAGTCACTGCCCAGCCTCGACCCAGATGCAGGACCCTGCACTTGGTGTAGTTGAACCTCATGAGGTTGGCTTGTGCCCACCTCTGCAGCCTGTCCAGGTCTCTCTGGATGGCATCCCTGCCCTCCAGCGTGTCTGCTGCACCACACAGCTTGGTGTTGCCAGCAAACTTGCTGAGGCTGCACTCAGTGCCTCTGTCCATGCACTGACAAAGATGTTGAACAAGACTGGTCCCAGGACTGGTCCCAGGACTGATCCCTGAGGGACTCAACTTATTGCTGGCCTCCAGGTGTTCTGGTGGACCACAACTTATCCATGGGACTGCAATGTGCCCTTGTGGCCAAAGAAGGCCAATGAGATCCTGGGGTGCATTAGAAAGAGTGTCCGGCAGGTTGAGGGAGGTTCTCCTCCCCCTCTACTCTGCCCTGGTGAGGCCCCACCTGTAATATTGTATCCAGTTCAAGAGGGACAGGGATCTACTTGAGAGAGGCTAATGGAGGGCTACAAGGATGATTAAGGGACTGCAGCACTGCCTTATGAGGAAAGGCTGTTTAGTCTAGACAGAAGACTGATAGGGGATGTGAGGACTGGGTGTCAAGCAGGAAGGGACAGTCTCTGTTCACTTGTTCCCTGCGATAAGACAAGGGGCGATGGATGTAACCTGCAGCACAGCAGGAGGTTCCATCTCAACACAAGGAGACACTTCTTCATGGTGAGGGTGATGGAGGACTGAAAGAGGCTACCCAAAGAGGTTGTGGAGTCTCCTTCTCAGGAGACTTTCATGACCTGTCTGGATGTGTTCCTGTGTGACCTGGCATGGTTCTGCTCTGGCATGGGGTTTGGACCAGAAGATCTCCAGAGGTCCCTTCCAACCTCTAAAACCCTGTGACCCTGCAAGTATGAGTCAGCAGATTCAGCTCAACCCATGGCAGACATGAAATGGTTTCCAGACACAGACAATAGTGGGTATTGCATATGTCTGCCCTCAGTTATGATCTGATCATTTCTATTGCCACAAAGGGAAGACTAAGGGTTTGTATTTCAAGGAGTAACCTTAAGCCACTACTCCTAACTCCTTCCACTGAGAAAAATCAAGCATATTCCTCCACAACTTTCTGTCTCATCTCATTACTTTCTGCCCCAGGCTCAGCCCCTTTGCAGGAACAGTCTGGTTTTGGCAAAGATCACATAATTTATCCATAAGCTGAAAAAAAGCAATTTTCTCTCCCCTCGAAGCCAGATCCTGAGACGAAGGCAATGCCAGCAGCAACAAGGACTTAATGGGGAAGCCCCACGTGGCATGGTCTTACACTGAAGCTGTTTCCCCCTGAGGAAGAAAGATGTCTGCACAGTGGGTAGTGGTACAAAGCGGTCCTCTGCATGCCATGTGATAGGCAAGAGTGCAAAGAGTTGGCAGAAACTTCCTTCCTGCCTAGATGCACCTGACATTTGCATTTGTAGCCCTGTAGTGTTTCAGAGCCTGTTTAACCAGTCTAAACGTGTCCAGAGCTCTGTAATTTACCTGGCTGCTACTACAAGCTAAAGGAGAACACCAAGGGCACAAACTGCACAAAAGCCCCAATCACCTCTCAAACTTATGTTTGTCTGAGGAACCCTGGAAAGGATTTGAAGCCTCTCACCCCCACTGCCCATGCCACACAAGCTGTTTCCTTGTCTTTTACATCACTTATTTCAGGTTTACAGTTTTTTTTCAGACTCAAAAGATATTTGAGGGGGAAGTAGAGAAAATTACACTGTGAAATTGGATGGCATGAAGGAAACATCTCAGTAAGACAAATACCCAAGCCTCTTGAGATAGTGCTGAGATGGAAAGAGGTAATAAATAAAGAAATCAGGACTAGATAGGGAGGGTGGCTTATTAAGAGTTCTGTCATGTGCTTTTGTGTAGAATCATAGAATCAACCTGGTTGGAAGAGACCTCCAAACTATCACCCAGCCCTATCCAGTTAACTAGACCATAGCAGTAAGTGCCTCATCCAGTCTTGTCTTGAACACCTCCAGGGATGGGGCTTCAACCACATCCCTGGGCAGCCCATTCCAGGCTCTCACCACTCTCATGCTGAGCAATTTCCTCCTCACCTCCAGGCTGAATCTCCAGGATACCTCCTTGGGCAGCCCATTCCAATGCCAATCACTCTCACTGTCAAGAACTTCCTCCTAACATCCAGCCTAGACCTCCC
>WAAF01001061.1:37386-80737 GCA_013400475.1 Tricholaema leucomelas
GTCCTACTGGCCACACTGTTCCTGATGCAGGCCAGGATGCCATTGGCTCTCTTGGCCACCTGGGCACACTGCTGGCTCATCTTCAGCTACTATCCACCAGTACCCCCAGGTCCCTTTCCTCCTGGCTGCTTTCCAGCTACTCCGTCCCCAGCCTGTAGCTCTGCTTGGGGTTGCTGTGGCCAAAGTGCAGAACCCTGCACTTGGCCTTGTTCAATCTCATCCCATTGGCCTCTGCCCACCCATCCAGCTTAGCACTGAGAAGACTCATGTGCTGCTGAAATACCTCTTTGCTAACTGTGCTGTTTCTTCTGAGGAGGCATGCATCCCCTCAGATGCTCAGTACCATGTTGCTATCCATACAGAACGTGGATGTGAGATGGGTTCATCAGTGGTGCCAAAACCAACTGCAAATGCCTTTTTTTAAATGGCAGTTTTATCTTGCATTGAGCTGAGTCTTACATTTAGGAGTTAACTTGCCTCCTTTTTAGAAACAAAACCAAAACCAAAGCCCAAACAGAAATAGCTTTTCAATGAAAATGAAAACCAAGGTCTGAGTCACAAAATCTGAAGACACACTACTTCAACTTCCTACTTCTGTATTTGTTTTCGGGAGTCATTTTTGTCAGACATTCAAATGCATCCGAATCAGTGGGGGAAAATACAAGAAGGTGCAAATAAAAAATATCTTTTTGCCTTACTCCCAAGGAAAGAAGAAATTTTCTACTTATAACCTGCTCACCTCAGGTGCAAACTACAGCTTCTGTGGCAAGCTCAGCTCACCCCAGGTGTTTCACTCCCAAGGCAGCATTTTGCTTCTTCCCTCCTAACTCTCAAACACCTCTTTCATGTGGCAAAATGTTAGAGAAGATACAGTCCTATACAATGATAGGTCTTGCTGTTCTCTTTCTTTCCACTGATTTTTCTTCCATCATATGTACTTCCTTCCTACATACCTTCACAGTTGTAAAAAATCCCTTCTTTATCTCTTCCCCTCTGTATCTGATACCTTTGGTTTTCTTGGCCCTCTTTCATATAGTCACTGTGGGTTTTGTAAAGACGACTCAGGACTGTATCTTTTAATGGTAGAGTTCTTCTGCTCCCTCTTAACTTCTTTCAGCAGCTCACTGTAAAATAGCAAAGGTGAGAAATTGTGTCTCGCCACCTTTGCCCACAATGGCAGAAGTAGTTCTATCTCTGTACTGGGCATACTGTAACTGATGTATCACAGCATCGCATCTGATAGACATAGTTACCTTGTGACCGACTCATTACACAGGTCGTTATCATTCTACATTGTTCCCTAGTGATTAATTTCTGCTTCATAGGAGACATTTCTCAATGATATGAAACTGGGAAATGCTGTCAATATACAGGAAAAAGAGAAGTGGCTAGCCTTAAAGACAGAGATAACAGAAACTAGGTAACAGTCCCTAGCTTAAAACAAAACATAATATGTTTAGGGACCAGTAAGAATTTCTGCTACTGAGAGGGAGTTTATCAATTGTAAACAACTGATAGAATCCAGCTGAGATGAAGGCTTTTTTTTTATATATAAAAAAGTGTCCCAGGTTGAGGCTATAGGGTTAAAAAATGTTCTGGGGACTAGAAGATTGTTATTCAATCCCATAATTCTGCTATCTTGGTATAAGCTCACAACAAGGTCAGTTCACTCTCCTTTCGTCCCCCTCCTGCCCTGGGTGTGTGGCAGGAGCCCACCATTGGGAACATGTAAGCAGGAGGCCTCTTGGCTGGCTGGAGGCGTTGGGGGGGGTAGGACTGGAGCACTGGGGAAAGTAGATTTAGGTTTTTTTGGGGATGGGGAAAACTTCCAGGGGGTTTGCCATAGATGGGAAATTGCTTTTTGTAAGATCTATCACTGTATTTCTCTCTCTCTAAATACAATTCTGTATTTCCTCTCCAATTTGATCTGAGAGTTTAATTTCTGTTGCCTATCTTTAGTAAACCCACAACAAAAAGGGACACATTTTTCTCTGAAAAAAAGATTATTTATATGAAAAAACATTAACATGTTGACTTGTACTTCTTTTTAAGAGAACTTGTGTAATGGTGATTCTCTAGGTAAGCACTCCAACTGCAGGGAAAATCACACTTTCCATTAAAACTTTTTCCATGACAAATCTGCTCTTCTCTATACATGCAAATACTTGAAGGCTTCATTTCCCAGCGTGGAAGACAGCATTGCATCATCAAATCAACTATTAGTCTCACTGTATTGGGGAAGAGCTAAAGTATCCCTTTTAACGTTGTAAGCTTCTAGTGACAAATAAGATGATGGATCTTGGCAGGCCCCCACAAAGGGTTCTCAAATCAGCTCTCACAACTTCAAGGCCAGGGAGCTGCTTTAGCAAAACTGGTCCTGGACCCAGACAACCACACCCCAAAGAGGCTATGGGATGAGATCTAGGCAGTACCAGTTTCCTCCATTTCTACCATGTAGATACTAATTTTCTTTCGCTTAGGCTCTCACAATCCCGTAACCTTTTAATCTTTTCTCTTTTTCTCCTGAAATCATCATGTCTACCTGTGTGCAGCTCATCCTTCTCCTTTAAATCCTCTTAATTTTAATTCCTTTTGCCAACTAAAAGAGAATTATGTTCAGGAGAACAGGAAGGGGCAGAGTTTGTGTCCTGGTTTAACACAGCAAGCCCTCCCTTCCAAAGATGGGGAGTGAATGTAACACAAACCCCCCTGGTTTCAGATGAGCAGTCTAATGAAATTATTACAGTGCACAATTACCTTTGTCTAATTTGCAGGAAAGCACAGCAAGAGCAGAAGCAGCAGCAGAAGGCGGCAACGAAGTGGTGCCCCCATTCTCCAAACCCACAGTCAGCATAGTGGAAAAGATCATAATTCCAAACCCAGAAACTGGAGGCAGCAACCAGAAACAAGAATCCTCTCATGTTAATTCCCATGACAGCGTGCTCAGACCAGCACTTTCATTTTGAAGATGTCATGACATCAGCGTGGCACTGAGTATCATCAGCAAATTCAGTTGGCTGAAACCATGACAGTCTGAGGCTATTCTGTGAAGCTGACCATGAGAGAAGTACTTCCTTCTGCTTCCACCTGTAAATCATGTCACATAGCCCTGGCAAGGACCTGTCTGAACTACTTGTGAACAGCACATCACTCGAGATCAACCTTTTCACCACACTTGACAGATGCTGCCACATCTGATCGATGCGAAAACATCTCTGCTTGATATTTGGGAAATTCTGGTTGTGCCTAATTTTTGTATGATGTCACTGATACTGTGCCCCTTGAAAACAAATCTGTAGATCAGGTTAAACCCTAGGAGAGCAGTACCTCTATGAGCAAAAAGGTTCATCTTTGTCTGGAACAGGGAGCCCCTTTTTTTTTCCACAGTGTCAAGAGAATTCAAAGACTGAACATTTTTCTCTCCCTAGGACCTTGGATCTAGTTCTTTCCAATCCATATTTTCTCTTTTCTTCCTAGGAATTAAAATCAAATTCTATGAGGTCACCAGCACCCTGAGCAGGTACTCAGGCAACCTTGCTACAGTTGTGAGGGCACAGAACATCTCAGAAGCTTAAGATCACATTCAGGTTACTTTTTAAAATGCCTAAACCAGGGCGTTAGAATTTTGGTTCTCCCTTGAACGTGCTAGTTTGAGCCTAGCTAGAATGTTTTGGTGAGAAGAATTAGATTACAGGCTGTGAAAAGGAAAAAATGGTAAAGTCTACTTCACTCATAGGCTTGCTGAGATGCATAAGAACAAGAACCCAAACATAGATAACACAGTGGCTGTCTCGGCTTGGGGCTGAACTTCTCTCTTTCTCTAACCTAACCTGCCATCTGTGTGTCTAATTCACCTGCTTCCTAACACCCCTGGCTGACCCTCCAAACCTACCTTGAACATAAAGCAAGATCTAGGGTAAGGTAGAGGGAGGTGGGAGGAAGGTGGAAGGGTGGTTGTCAGCTCACAATTTGTAACTTGAATATTTCTGTATCTATTGTAAATATCTGCTTGTCTATTGTGCTAAGCTGTAAATATAAAGCTTCATTCCATGTCCAGAGCCACTGAGTATAGTCTGGGTGATTTTCCAAAGTGTGTGTGTGTGGTGGGGAGGGAACACTCAAACCATCACACTTGAGTCTTCAGGAAATCATGTTCCATCAACCCTGGGTAATGATAGAAAGTCTGAATTGATCATCCTTTTCTTGATATCGGATGCTGAAGTAGTTATAATGTGAAAGCTACATACCCACAGCACATGGTTAAAAAATGGTCATCAGTGCTACAGCCTAGAGAACAAAATCAGCAGACCACTTGATGTGAGTAACTTGCCAAACAAGAGAACGAGGTGCTGCTCCAGACCCTGTTTCAACAGTAAAGTTAGGGAAGGAAATTTTGGAGTGGGAATATCTTGGTGTGAATGATTTCCACTGTGGATGAAATATGTGCTCTGTACTATTTGCATGCCCTTCTGAACATTTCAGTCCATATCATGTTACTGGCTCTTTTCTCCATCAAAGCTCTTTCATTTTGGTCCTATATTGCAAAAATCCAATAGCCAAGTCATTCCCATTAATACACTGACTCTCTCCTTGACTGTGTTTCCTACACATCTCTGTAAATAGATTTAGGCACTACACTTTCACTGTGTTCTTTAAAGCTGTGAAATTCTGTTACCATAGAGAATTAAAAAAATATTTAGCTATGAAAGTATCAATATTAGACTGTAGGTTCTTTGGGGCAGGGATTTCCTTTCCATCTCTGTACTGCCCTGAGTCAAACCTATTGTAAACATCAGCTATTCTATAGGTAGATCTCTTCTACAAGCTTTTCCATGGCTATGAATCTTTTCCATCCTCTCAGCTTTCTCTTCTCTTAGGCAAAGCAACCCTTTCTACGTGTAATGGCTAAATCGATGGGCGAACAGATGGTTAGCTGTGCATCTTGGCTGGATCACTGGGCCCTTTTCTTATTAGAAAATTGACCCTTTGCCTGCATGCAACTTTTGTTTCTGTGAGAATTAGATCTAGAAGAACTCATATGGCTTCCACTCAGCACTGGACTAATCTGAATGATGTAGGGATTTGCATACATTTACCCTTGGTGCTGTGAAAACAACTGCTATCATCTGCCTCTAGTATGGCAGGTCTCAAGGGAACTGGAAGATATCTGCATTATTAAGACTAAATTGAACATTGACTTCGATTTATCTATCTTAATATACTCTTCACTAAGCATAAGGAGAGTCTTTGTCAAGCCTGAGTATGTCCTTAATTTGTGGAAGCAAAGGAAATGAAGATGTTCATCCCTTTTTTTTACCCACACCCCCCCCNCCACCTTTGTGGAGATGCTTGGAAAGGATCTTCATAAGATCCAGACAATTCAGAAGTCAAATGAATCATTCTGTGGGTGTAAAGTTAGAAATCACCCTGTGTTTTAGAGGAAAATGTAACCGACAGGGCTTTAAACAAAGGAGACACCACGGAAGCAAACCTTGTCAAACCATGTCAGTTTCTAACTGGTTTTGTGCGTTGTGATTTAAACTGCTATGAGGCTGAGGCAGTGGATAGGGAACAGACAAGTGAAAGAGCTCTGCTGCTTCACTAAGCTCAGTAACTTTAATGAAGTGATGGTTGTAATGGATGAAGCTGTTGAAGAGGAAGCATGTATAATATGTGCCATATCCAAACTTAATGGAATTGGTGGCATAGTTCCTTTTTTTTCCACTGACAGAAACCATTTGGATCTGATTTTATTTCTCCTAGTCTTGCTTACAGCACTCTCGTCACAGCAGAGTTGGGTGCTGTGGCCTTCTCTGTTCCACAGGAGCCTTCAATTGGTCTAACTGTGAAGTCTCCTAGTTTGGGACTGAGATCTATGAGCAGATTGATCTACTGAAGTGTTACCTTTCATCACAAAATATGTTCCACAGGGGTAGCAGCAGCATGAGAAGCCTGATTGTGTCCTGCCAAAGGGCTCTGCATCAGCGCTTACTTGGATCAAGGGAAATGTGCAGATTAGGGCTCTGTGCATACATAATTGAGAGACAGCAAGGTTAAGCCTTGCCTGGTAGTAAGGAAAATTGCTTGAGATGTAGGCATATGACTAAAACTTGGCTTCTCATCACCTTGGATTCCTTCCAGTCAATAGCAGGAGATGGATAGTCTGAATTCCCTCCTGGAGGTATCCTCTCACTAGCCATTGATTACAGACCAGTTTTAAGGCAATAACATTCCAGCCTTTAGGCAGCACAGTCAGGTTTCTACCTACTAGCAGGATGAAACTGAGCCTGAAAGGGAAGCAAAATGTCCAAACCTACCCTTTTGTCTGCATATTTGCCTGTTTTACAAGGAACTGACATTAATTGTTTTCTATTGTGAAACAATCAAAAGTGATGTGCTTATTCTGCCTCAGCTGCATGAGGTCTTTCTTTTCCTTCTCCTTACTTCCCCCCCCCCCCCCTTATTGTCTTAGTTCTAATTTAAATTCCCAGAGACTCAAATACATTTGACAGAACCAATAACAATTTATAGAGTGCCCTTCCCTCTTCCCCCTTCTTTCCCAAATGAAAATGAATTAGATAGAGAGGAAAGGTAAAGCCGACCCAAATAAATAATCTCACTGCGATTTGGCAGTTAAAAGAAGAAAAGTTTAACAGGAAATGAAAAGGTATATGCAGTAGGGAAGTCACAAAGGTGTAGGGAAGGGAAAGCAAAGTACAAAACATGTACATACACAACCAGATTTGATGGCAATGGATTTTGTCCGCCTCGGGGTGACGATGGCCATGTGGTGAAACAAAGCAGGAAAGAGAAATGGTGATTCCTCGGGAGGAAGGAGGGAGAACTGGAAGTCCCCCCCCCCTGCTTTTATAGATCTTTAGGCAGGAAGGAGGAGTGGGCTAACCATGAAACACCTGGTGGTGTTCAGACCCACCCCTGAGGAGGGGTCAAGACCACCTGGAGTCAGGCTCAAGGTCACTCCCCCAAAAAGGTTAATCCTTTACATCTCTTCCTATTACATACCACCCTATTTCTTCCTTAGCCTACTCTCTTTGTATTCAATCTGAATTCCCCATGATATAAAACTATTTTAACATATTTCTCTCAACATCTTACCTCTAGCAACCTGTCTAGGTTTTTTGTTTTCTTTTCTTCTGCAGTTTCTATTTCCAGATCTCTTCTACTGCTCTATTTATCTTTAATCCTTTCCTTCTCTTCTGTCTTCAGTGATTTCCTGCCTTTCATTTTTTCTTGGAGAATATTCTTCATTCCCTCCTGTCACTCTTCTATCATCTCTCTTCGCTGTCCTGTTCTCCTTTAGATCTTACACCCCTTTATCCTTTTTCCTGCTAATCTTCTGTCTGCACACATATCCAGATCCAGAGGGATCATGATCTCTTTTCTTTGGCTTACTCTCCTCCAAAAGGAAAACATTTTCCAGGTGTCAACAAGCCTGAAATCAGTACCCTCTCTGGTGATCCTGCTGTCCTAGATTATTGTACCAATGAACAGCAGTATTTGTTTCTATTCCTTTTACACAGTAAATTAGTTTTTCATCAATGGCAAAAGTATATGTCAAAGAATCCTGTCCCATCAGCATAGTCTTGTGGGGTAGGAAGAGAGATGGGCTTTATCATGCACATTTAAGGCCAACGCAGACTTAGGGAAAGAACTGCATAATCAGGTGTTTTTCACTGCTAACATCCTGCCACCGTCCCCATCTGTATGCAACATCAGGACCAAGTAACTCAGCTGACACAATCCATTGTGGTATGTCACAGGATAAAAGAAGGTCACTTGAGGAGCCAAAATGAAGAAGTACAAATATATGGGAAAAAAAAAAAGGAAAAAAAAAATCAGAGTCTTGAACTTCAGCTAAAGGTGAAAAGGAAGTCAACAACTATAAACCAGGACCACTCAGATGTGCTCGTGTACAGAAGAGTGGTGTAATGCATGCCTGGCGCCTGAAGCAGTGCAGCAGGCTGCACAACATGTCCTACATCACCTGACAGTCTAGAGAGTAAGTGAGAACAGACTGCCAAAGCAAAGACTGATTCCAGAGGGGAAGACCACATTTCCTAGCCAGACACAGGAAGAAAGAGCTCCTAGACACCACTGCTAGCTGAGTTTCTAGTAATAACTGTAAATTCAAAAGTGCTCTCCATCTTTCCCAGAACAGTGCAAAAAATGTGAACAGAGGTGATTGATGCCTATTCCAGATCTGGAAATATCTTTTCCTCAAACTACTATCTGCAATCATATTCCACCTACTGGCATTAATAAAGTGACCTTTGTTCTACTGTTTTCCTGGCTAGACATCTGGGAAATACCATCTCGTACCATCTGGATCTAATGCCATGAAATCCATATCTCAGTTGTACCCTGATGATTTCTCAGCACCTTGGAATTTCCTTCACCCAACTTGCTCCTCAGTTCAGACAAATCTCAGGTGAAATCAAATCTCTTTTCTCGGTTGGGATCACATATATTTACAAATAATGCACAAAGAGGACAAGAGACAGTTTTGCACAGCTGCGCACAGAAGTCTCACCTGAGGAGCTGAGACTACTGTCACTCACAACTCTTCTGCCCAGCTCCGAAGAAAAGAATGTGAAGGAGCCTTGCACCACAGCTTTTAATTCTTTTTCCTCAAGTACAGAAAGCACCCAGGGAGATCTTCCGGCAAAGGATGTCATGCTTTCCTGAGAGCTGCGAGTCTATCAGCAGGAACAGACGGCGTCTCCCACAGTTAGGAGTCAATATAGAGGGGAGAACAACCTTTCCCCCCACCCAGCTCTACCATTCCAAGGCTACAGTGTAGCTTCAGGGCCACTAGGTCTGGCTGATACCTGTGACTGAACCTAAGTCACAGCAGATATACAGACAGGATAGAAGAAAACGCAAGTCTTCAGTCCCAGGTGCATTCTGGGCACCTTTTCCTCCTTGCTGTGGTTTCTTGAGGACAAGTGTGCCACAGGCTCCATCTGGTTCTGTAATAAAGGATGAATTATTAAAATAAATAAAATATTGATGAACTGTTCTATAAAACAGAAGGCCTTTAAAGTATTGATTAAGAATTGAGAAAGTCATAATGAGTTTTATCTGCAGAAATAATTAGGAGATATTTTTTGTGTGGTAACCCTCTTCATGGATTAGGTAAAACGCAGTATTTAATCCCTGGATGTGGCTGTTATCCGTACAGTTTGTACATCATTATGACAAGGTCATTGTGTGGCCCATCCAAGAGTCTCATGGCACCTCAGGAGTAGTAACAAGTTTCACAACAGCATTAAGAAGTAGGTAACCATGACTATAGTCAAAAGCAGGATGAAATAGGAAGATCCAGTATTCATGTCTTGCAGTGTGTATTAGAACTGATAGCTTTCAAGAAAACATAGCATCAAGAGAGAAATATATGTAAAAGGGAAAAAAAAAGTTGATGTCTGAAATAGTAAAAACTTCCTTAAATAAAGACTAGATAGCTACAATTATTTTTGAATTTAGCAAGGTTTGGTAGCATGTTGGTTCTTCAGAACCAGCCAACATACACTTAGTAATAGCTATAAAAATGGCAAATGGAGATTTTGGCATTCATGATGATCTGGATGAGGGCATCGAGTCAGTCATCAGCAAGTTTGCAGATGACACCAAGCTGGGGGCTGATGTGGCTGGGTTGGAGGGCAGAAGGGCTCTGCAGTGGGACCTTGACTGCCTGGACAGATGGGCAGAGTCCAAGGGGATGGCGTTCAATAGCTCCAAGTGCCGAGTGCTGCACTTTGGCCACAACAACCCCATGCAGAGATACAGGCTGGGGTCGGAGTGGATGGAGAGCAGCCAGACAGAGAGGGATCTGGGGGTGCTGATTGATACCCACCTGAACATGAGCCAGCAGTGTGCCCAGGTGGCCAAGAGAGCCAATGGCATCCTGGCCTGCATCAGGAATGGTGTGGCCAGCAGGAGCAGGGAGGTCATTCTGCCCCTGTACTCTACACTGGTTAGACCACACCTTGAGTACTGTGTTCAGTTCTGGGCCCCCCAGTTTAGAAGGGACATCGAGATGCTTGAGCATGTCCAGAGAAGGGCGACGAGGCTGCTGAGAGGCCTCGAGCACAAGCCCTACGAGGAGAGGCTGAGGGAGCTGGGATTGTTTAGCCTGGAGAAGAGGAGGCTCAGGGGTGACCTTATTGCTGTCTACAACTACCTGAGGGGTGGTTGTGGCCAGGGGGAGGTTGCTCTCTTCTCTCAGGTGGCCAGCGCCAGAACGAGAGGACACAGCCTCAGGCTGCGCCGGGGGAAGTTTAGGCTTGAGGTGAGGAGAAAGTTCTTCACTGAGAGAGTCATTGGACACTGGAATGGGCTGCCCAGGGAGGTGGTGGAGTCGCCGTCCCTGGAGCTGTTCAAGGCAGGATTGGATGTGGCACTTGGTGCCATGGTCTAGCCTTGAGCTCTGTGGTGAAGGGTTGGACTTGATGGTCTGTGAGGTCTCTTCCAACTCTGATGATACTATGATACTATGACGTCTTCCTTGACATCTGCTCCTGAGGCAGTTTTCAGCAGGCTGCTGTGTTTAGGTACCAGCAAACCAGCATCATGTGCTTCCCTCTGTTGGTGTCCATCTTCTCTAGCCCTTCCTTCACCGCAGTTTTGTGTCACAGGAAAGCATAACGTCCTCTCTAGCTCAGCACCTGTGCACAGTCTTTCCCAGAGTCCCATCATGCTGGTGACTTGACTTGAGGCTCAGCTCTGAGTCAGGTTGCAATGAAAAGCAGTAGTGGCCAGACCCAGTTCTTCTAGTTGACTTCTAGCCCCTGCTGTCTTGTGAGTTTTCTATAACCACTGGACAAAGACACCTTCAGTAAATGAGTCGGTCTTACTTAAGATCTAAATCAAAAGCTCGGCACTTCCAGAGGCTGAGTCAGACCTTAGCTAGGCTAAATCACTCCTTGAAGCTGTTTATCAATATGACCAGTTGGGTAAGTGTCCTGACTGTGGTGCCTGTGAACAGCATCCTGACCAGCTTCTTTTGAGCTTGGTTACTCCCGTAGTTAATCAAAACCGTGTCTACAAAAGCCTGCATTTCTCCTTTGCCAAACCCTACTGGCTTGCCTGTGAATCACTTGACTTTTTATATCCCACCATGAATTCTTGGTTCTTTAATTTGACTTCTGAGTTTTTCCAGCTGTCTTCCTCATCCCCCTGCAGAGCTGTGAAGGAACTAGTTCTCCTAGAAGGTTTCAGTCACATAATTCTCTAAAGGTATTTCCACTTGAATAAGCTATTACTTCAGTTAATGACACACTCTTGCCCCATCTGGCAGATCCATGGCAGGCTCTTCCAATTTCTGACAGCTTACTACACGTTGTGGTGATTCACAAAACAACGTTATTTTACTGGGATCCACTAAATATGCAGAAACCAAATCTGTCACTGATTTAAAGTGGATTTTTTGTCTATGAGCCTGATGCCACTGCAGCCATTCACAACTTATCGGAATTTACTTTGCTCTCTTTTCTTTGTAATCCATTAGCTCCTGTCTATGGATCACTGTCTAGTAATCTATTAGAACAGCTTTTTATAGTGGCATTAAATATCCTCTGTATAAACTGGAACAGGATGTTGCTTAGAGCAAGGTCTCAGACTTAGAGGAAAAGAGTAGCAGAGTTAATATGGCATTCCTGAAATACTGGTGCGGAGATGCCAAGATCCATACAGTCGAGTACGTATCTACAGTTAGAGGTTGCTTTGTTTAGACTTACAAAGCCTGGGGCACAGATCCATGAGAGTATTTCCACTGCAACTCTGAACATTGCAGTGCTTTGCTTTCAAACCCTTCACTCCTGATTTAATGACGCTTTGGAGGGTTGGGTGCTAAGGAACAAGATTCACTAGAGCCAGCATGCTGAGAGGAGAGCTACTTAAATTAGCCAATAGGGGAAAACAACAGGAGGGATGGGTTTTAAATCACGTTTCTCTTGGGGTTTGAATGCCTTAATTTGACTTCATGGAGATTAGCTTGCAGGCTGCATCATCTATGATGGGAGGAAAATATTTGAAAGCTCTTTAGCAAAGGAATGACAAAGCCAAATCATTAAAAGGCAGGGGGGGTGTGTGTGTGAAAAATCAAACTGGAAGCAAAGTACATGTTTGAAAGAATCAGGATAATTAACCACTGAATTAGCTTATTGAGAGATATAACACAGTTTCCACCAACCGAGGGGCACCTTGCATTCTGAATGTCTCTGTCAATTCTCTACACCAACTCTGTGCATAATCCAGGAATTACTGGATGATAATGTTTATCAGGAGCTCAGTGTCTATCACCATGATATACCATCTTCTGTCTTTTAAACAGATTAATCAACTTTTACTAGGACTAAATTTGGCAACACTTGTCTTCCTAAGTGCTCAATGATGATTTGATATAGAATAATGTGAGTATCAGCTTGTCTTGTCTCTGCAGTCATTGCAGGAATCTCCCATATTTGCTGTTCATTAGTACTTTGTCCTGGAAAGATTGATATGTATATGAACTGTTTCTATTACTTCCTTTGGGATTATTCAACAATCTATTAGATCTGACTGCTAGGACATTTTTAATATCTGAATTGTCCTTCAAATCTTCTGCTCATCTACCTGGCATTTTCTTTAAAGTCACACAGCCTTTGGATTCAGCTCTTTCTCTCTTTTTTGATGTTATTTTTTGCTTACAGATACAGTGGCCATGGGTAGCCAATTTACACCTCTTACACACTACAAATTTACCTTGCTTTATGGATCTGGGAACCTGGTCCTCACTCACGCTGCATCTTGCAGTGACACAAGAGGATCCCTGGGAAAGCTCTATCACATACTGTCTGTGGTGCACTCTCAGCCCTTCCCCACCCAATGCTCTGCATAGTACAATCTAGAGTCGTCATGATCACCTGAAGCTTTGAGTTATGTCATGCATAGGATCAGGAAAGGTGGCCTCATGCTTGGTGGATGCTGCTTACCCAGTGGTTTAACCAAACTGTATGCTGGGGCACACATTTGAGTCTAAACAAACCTGATGAAAACCAACAGCCTGATTCTGGCCAGATTAGATCTTTTAATCTTTTCTGCATGACTACATAACCTCAAGTGGAAGAAACTTGTAGTCACATTGGCTTTTCTGGCTTTTCCCTTTGGCACATTGCACTGCAGACTTGTAAGCCATTTATTCATTCTTACCATCCATCTCTTACAAGTCAGCTGTTCAAGTACTCCCCTTTTCTCAAAAAAAAAAAAAAAAAAAAGAAAATTAGTTTCAGATGAGTTTTCCCCTGTGAGCATTTTCCCAGGCTGAATTTAATTTTGTTTTATTTTCAAGCTCTATTTCTTTCTCATCTTTGACAGTTACGGGGCAAGTACAAGAAGCTACATGGAATTAAATGCAATCTACATTACTTCTCTGTTCTCCTTGGGATTTGCAACATCTCCTGATTTTGTATCACCTGTGAACAAATTAGCTGACTCTCTGTTCTGGATCAGGGATATGGTGCTAGTTTGAGCCTAGCTGGGATATTTTGGTGAGAAGAATTAGATTATAGGCTGTGAAAAGGAAAGAATGGTGGTGTCTACTTCACTCATAGGCTTGCTGAGATGTATAACAAGAACATAAACATAGATAACAGACTTGTTTGCTCTCTGTCTTTGGGGAGGCACTTCTCTCTAACCTAACCTGCTGTCCGTGCAACTAATCCATCTGCTTCCTAACCTCCCTGGCCGACCCTCCAAACTACCTTAAGCTTAAGGCAAAGTCTGGGGTAAGGCAGAGGGGTGGGGAGAAGGTGGAAGGGAGGGTCCCCCCTCCTGGGGACTTTGGTCTCTGAGAGAGGTGTTGTGTTTCTGTATTACCTTTTGAACTTGTGTATTTCTATCTCTATTGTAAATACCTGCTTGTATATTGTGCTAAGCTGTAAATATAGCTTCATTCATTCAATTTCCAGTGGCTGAGTCTCATCTGGGTGATTTTCTCAAGTGTGTGGGGGCGAGGGGGCAGGTAACAAACCATCACACCTCTCAGTGAAGAAGTGGCCACGGGGAAATCTGACTAGATTAAATACCATAACTGAGAACTTATTCTAGCAGTAATGGTTATTTACTTGAGATCCTTAGGTCTTCCTCATTCCACATGATGATATTTTCTGTTTCAACTCGGAGTAAATGTCATGTTTTTTTCCTAATTTTGCCTTGAAGTGAGAACTGATTAGATACATGTGCTAGTTTGAAGCTAGCTAGAGTGTTTTGGTGAGAAGAACTAGGTTACAGACTGTGAAAGGAAAACAATGGTGATGTCTACTTCCCTCATAGGCGTACTGAGATGTATAAGAACAAAAAGCAAAACATAGATTAATGAGTCTCTCAGTCTGTCTCTCACTTGGGCTGCTGCTGGGGAACTGGCTGAGCTGCATCTTACTCTCTAACCTCACCCTTCATTTTGGGCTAATCCACTTTGCTTCCTAACCCCTTGGCCGAACCTCCATTCTTCCTTGGGACTGGGGTAAGGTTGAGAGGGGTAGGGGGAAGGTGAGGGGGTGGTTGGGAGCCCCTCCTGGGGACTCAGGTTTCTGGGAGGGCTGTTGTGTTTCTGTATTACCTTTTACCTTGTATATTTCTGTCTATAACTGTATATACTGTAAATATCTGCTTGTATGTTGTGCTAGCTGTAAATAATAAGCTTCATTCATGTTCCCAGAGCCGTCTGAGTCTCGTCTGGGTGATTTCTAAAGTGTAACACCCAAACCTGATGCGCACTGTGAAACTCTAGACTCATTATTTCTTGTAACTTCATTTTTAGAGATGTGCTGTGAGCTGGTCGGGCCACACCAGCCGCTCCCTGTGCCCCAGTCCCACCGTCAGAGCGCTCCGCAGGCTCTTGCGGCTGATGTGCTAGCTCGGAGCCACCAGAGGGAGCAAAAAACATTATGTTGGGGAGCGTCGATAAGCGACGAGCAGCAGGTGCTTTGCGTATTTAGGTTGTTACTCATTGAGGATCATCTCTTTAAGTGAACGGTTTTCTTTATTACTCTCAAAGGGATATTTCTCTTGCTCCTGTAGCTGTAGTAGAATTGTCTCGCTTGCAAAGTTTATCCTCCTTTTGTGGGACTGTTGCTACTCTATAGGTGTTGGCTGAAGAAAATCATAGTTAGCTGCTATATCCCATCTTAGGTCTGTTGTAGCAATATGAAGTGGAAGCAACACTGCCACATGAGTGGAAAATCTTAAGTGACAGCTGCCCAGGAGCAGAAGTACACGGAGGCTGGGGAAGAAGACAGTCGGGCATACTGCAAAGTACAGCACCATGTTTCAGTTTCTCCCTGGTGTTTCTCAGGAGCTCTGAGTGTATAAACAACAATAAATGAGCTGAGCACTTGCTGGGCTATGCTGAAACTCCATCTCCACATAGTTACTTACTAGATTTTCTGTAGCTGGGGTCAGAGTCAGCCTGCCACGCAGCACTGGACAACACCAGCAAACTAAACGGATGTCCTGTTCATACAGCTGTTCGTAACAGACATAAGCCCACAGATCCGCAACAGCCTGGATTAGGTCTTGTGCTCCGTGCCGTGCATGTGGCAGCTATTTGTTTCACTTCTCAGACAGCTCTTTGAGCCAAGGGTCACCTTGCTGCCTTACTCTGTGGTGCTGAAGAAGCAGGGTCCCCATGCCTAACAGGGAAATAATGATTATAATTAATGAGTATCCAATCACCAGCTTGGTTACCCTCACAGGAGATCAGCCTCTAAGATTCATGATGGTCTTTCTGTTAGTAAACTGATATTCTGAGTAAAAACTGTGCCCTTTGCTCTCCTTGTAGGAACTGTTGACTAAAGACTGTTACCCTTTATGTAGCATGAGGCAAACACAAGTACTATTTCACTAAACCTTCAAAGTCACTAAAGGAGCAGAGAGTCAAGCCTGGTGAAGTGTAGGATGCATAGGACCCTTTAAATCCCTTTATTTGCCATTGAGAACTCTAGAAGAAAATACTGTGTGTATACGTCACTTTTATTTGCCTTTCTACTAGATACCATATGCCATTGAGTGGAGCCATAAATATTCCAACCCATCTTAAGAAGAGCAGAACAAACCTTTGGGATTTCCTCGTTAAATCAATTGCAGAATTTTGCTGCAGAATTAAGAGAAAGCAAGACCTTGGATTAATGTGTTCAGAAGCCATTTTTGTGCCTGGATACACTCACGAAGGGATAACTGATAGAATTCAGGAAAGCTGAACAAGATATGCATTAGAAAAGTACCCAGGAGAAAACTTGGTTTTGTAAAGGAAAGGAGAAGTGTTGGATGCCATAATAATGCAATACCTAACAAGGCTGTTGTCTACTTCCTTGGGCCAACTTCTGCTGTCCAAATGGATTTCCGAGCCTTCAATACAGTCAGGCTAGGCATCTCTCTATTTAATTTCCCTATTTTTGTCACTGCTTTTGTGTTTCTCTCAAGGTAATCCACTTCTCCTTTGCTGAATTGGTACATCAGATGGAGTATAAAATGAAGGCTGCAAGCCTCTGAGGGAAGAGTGATAAATGCCAGTCAAGCACGATGGATAGACATTACTAACACAGGAACAGAACAGGATAACCCAGTCTCTGAACAGAGAGACATCAATAGAAGCAGTGATTGTGAAGCAAAATCCAAATGTGATAAACCATTTGGCATTCTTGCATGTGGGCTTTAAAAAATAAGTGTAAAAAAAAAGCATATATCTCACTTCAAGGAAAAGGTTCATTGAATATCTCACAACCTTCAGCTTTTCAGAACACATTTAAAGAATGGAGTAAGATGAAGGCAGTCAAAGTACCGAGTCCTTGGCATGGAAACAATTAAAGTAGCTTTTTCTTAGTGTCTAGAAATGTGAAATGTGTGAGAAAACAGGCAAATTAACACTTTAACCTCCACAGCCCACGTGAAATGGATTGTAGAAAAATTGATCTAGGCTAGAACACGAGTAAAAGAAATCAAATCAATGAGATAAAGATTTCTCCAGCCAACCTGAACTCTGCATTCACAGGACTCTGGATGGACAAAAGTGGAGGATCAGTGCAGTCATCTCTAAAAGTTTAGACATTTTATTGGGTTAACTGGAAGAAGAGAACAAATGAGAAACAGCTACAGCTTTCCATTTTCCAAATAGACCCAGAGCTTGATTTCTAACTCGATGTGGTCTTAGTTACTGATCAGAGATATAAAGCACAGGAGAAATACAATAATTAAATGGAGCTTCTAGATTCAGAAATGACAGAATTCAAAGACAGCAAATCATTACATGTGTCTGGAAGCATGGAACTACATGGCCTGACCACAATCATTAGCCCCTACAGGTCTTCTAGGTTGGCGCCTGTCATCTGTTGAAGTATTTTACTTTAGTCTGGTGATGACACTTAAAAACCTATAGTCTGAACCACTCCATGGGCTTTAGTGGGATTGGGATTTCATTCACACTGTCTGCATGGCGTTCACAAGGATTAACTGCAGTGCTGATTAATGCTGCTCAAGCTAGCTTCGAGCTCGGTATGCCGTGTGCTGGAAATGACCTTTCCGAAGACACGTGTTGTGCTTCATACAGACACAGCCAAACAATGAGAATCACATTGCCTGATTCCCCAGGATATTTAAGTGCCTGATTCCAATGGGAACTAGGTATCTATGAGAGGACAGAACTCTCCCTTCCTACTCTTGTAGAAATGGGTGGAAGGGAAGATGAAAGGCCTCAAAACAGTTTTCTGTGCCCTATTTCTGTGCTGGAGCACCTCTGCTATGAGGACAGGCTGAGAGAGTTGGGGCTTTTCAGCCTGGAGAAGAGAAGGCTTCAAGAAGACCTTATAGTGGCTTTCCAGTATCTGAAGGGAGCCTACAGGAAGGCTTGGGAGGGACTATTGACAAGGTCTGGTAATGTCAGGACGAGGGGGAATGGGTTTAAACTGGAAGAGGGGAGATTTAGACTGGATGTTAGGAGGAAGTTCTTTACAGTGAGGGTGGTAAGACACTGGAACAGGTTGCCCAGGGAGGTTGTGGATGCTTCCTCCCTGGAGGCGTTTAAAGCCAGGCTGGATGAGGCCTTGAGCAGCCTGCTCTAGTGGGAGGTGTCCCTGCCTACGGCAGGGGGTTGGAGCTGGATGATCCTTGAGGTCCCTTCCAACCTAAACCATTCTATGATTCTGTGATTCTATGATTCTATGATAACCCTAAACTACCAAGTGGCTTCCAGAGGCTCTGCTCTGTGGTAAAACAGATCTGTGGCTGCTCTCCCTTCCCAGGCAGAGACAGTGAGAAACAGAGAAGAGCTGTAGCACAGTGAGCTATCTTCGTTCTCCAGCAATCAGGCTCGTATCATCTCTAAGGTACATGTCAAGAGGTGCACTTGGATAGCTGAGACCTGAAAGTTCAAAGCCACTCAGTGCAAGTAGGAATCAGGCTGCAGTGTGGCACAGGGTTATTTCTGGATGTACAAGTAGTCATGGCCCTGAACTGCAAAGTCTGGCTTTTGAATCTAAATTCTTCAGTATCTTAAATATGCATTCATATCTCAACACTGATTCAGATGCTGGCAATGATGAACCCTCCCATTTGGCCTCTGATTTCATACCCCCACCTGTGTGTCACTTTTATGGTTATTTTCCTGTGCAAGGCTCTTAATCGTTTAGGCAGCAGTTCTCTCACCACACCAGGCCCTTGTGCTGGCTATGTGTTTCGGTCGGTTAAAGGCACTCAAGACTGTCAGTCCCTTGTCTTCTAACCCTCATTCTGGAGTGTCATAAGACCCAAGGAACGGATTGTGTGCTGTACTTTACCACCTGCTTAAAATTCATATGGGGTAAACCTGGTCATAATGAAAGGTCTTGTCTTCAACTGCATTAACATCTTTAAGAGCTGCTAAATCTCCCAGCTTTCTGAAAGATTTGATTCCAGTGAAATGATTTAAATGGACTGTGCTTTGGCAAGGTAGCCCATTAACTTTCAAAGAATTAGAAATCACTACAAAGCAATGGGTTCTCACAGGGATGCTCACATGTGCACATCAACATATGCATATGCTCAACCAAGCCTATGCTGTCAAGGGAAAGGAAAACTCAAAAAAGCCTTGAAAATTTGTTTGTGGAGCTTGTATAGCAAGTTATTAAAGGACTTGCAAAACAGAAGGCCCATGGAAGAGTCTAAAGTACATTTTAACACCTGCCTCTGATTCCTGCAAGAGGCTTAGGCTGCGTCAGCATCCACAGCACAGCTACTCTCACACGAGCTGAAAAGCGAGTGCTCTGAAACCAGGATGAAGCTGGAGGCTACAAGTGTTATTTACCTTAACTAGTCTTTCTGATTCCCATAATTTCTGCTGCTTAGAGGACTGACCCCTGACTTCTTTCCTTCACCAGGATCCAGAGTTATTATCTCTGCAATTAAAGTAGTTGCAGAGGGACATTTGAAATGTAGGTTCTTTTGAATTATTGCTAATAGAAATATTGAGGAGCTCTGTTACCTTTGATCTCTTATCACATCGTGCACAGAGCTCACTCCTGTCTCCCTCTCCCTCCCTCTGCAAGCATGGCTGCTCACAGTGTGTCTGTGTGTAATCAGATGTGTCACACCTCCACAGAGGTAAATTGGGTTTGTGTAAAAAGGAAAATTAAATTAAAGCTGTTTTGGAATTAATTGTGACTGCCTTGGCTTAATCTATCACATTATCCTTTTCTGAACACATCAGGGCAAAATATCAGCTAACCCAAATTTGGAGTGAGAGCAGGAGGGTGCGCGTTCACATCCACCTAAAGAGGCAGCAGAAACTTCTTGGGGAGACATTATTTATTCTTACTAAACTATTATACTTTTGAAATAATATGATGTGTTGCAGCAGATGATCCTTTTAACAGCAGAATCTGTCATTTTATTTATGGAAAGAAGCACCAGGTCACATCCATGTCAGCAAAAAAGACATTATGCATTGCATGCTTAACAAACTTGTCTGAACTTACATAAAGTGGCCATTGTGTCTAAGCTGGTGGGTTAACCATCTCCACTCAAAACGAACCACCAAGGCACAGGTTATAATAAGCAGGCTAAAGAGAAATAAATTTCCATCAAAAGTGTTATGAAGGGTGAAAACTGGATTTTTGACAAGGCAGTTGCTGCGAAAGTAAAGCATTTTATCCTTCGTTCTATGCCACAGCCAGGATCTTTATGACACACATTCTGACAGATGAAAATCTGTCACTTCATTAATAAAATGTAACAGCTCAAAGGAAGCTCAGTTTCACAACCACATATCAAAATATTTGGATAAGTAATGAGAAAATGAAGTCAATAAAACCATTCTCAGTGTGGACGTCCTCAAAAATTGACATCAGCCTCATTGCTTTAATTGGAACTGTGTTTGCTTCATGTATTACAGTTTGGAAATCCAGAATCCTGACAGGAAAAATAGTTTAGTCCCTTGGGTTAAAAATATTTTCCTGAGTCTAATCCCTTATTTGACCTAGTTTCTGTGGCCCTCAGTGAGCCATCTTGCTAGGTATCAACTTCCACACCTGAAAAACAAATCTGATGTGCTTGCAGTGATACCACAAGCATGAACTCACTGTTGTGTCCCTGGCGTGCTGAAGTTATCAGTGCTACATAAAGAGCTCTGCCTGAAATATTAACTGGCAACCCAACCTACTCACTCTACCTCTTGTATCCATAAACATCTCAGTCAGAACAGGGATTTTGGGGTAGCGGTAGCAGCTTGGTACTCAGAATGACCTACTACTGAGCAGTGATTTAAAAGGGCTGTCTCAATTACAGCTGAAGCACAATCCCCGTCACTTCCAGGTGTCTGAAGTATCAAAGTGTGTTGCATACAGGTGGTGAGTGATAGAATATCAGCACAGAACTTTTGTGAAATTAGTGGGAGTATAACAGAAGAAAGGAGCCTTTACTGATGACAGACAATAGACAGATGCTCCTGTTCTAGGAAGAAATCTTTCTTGTTTTCACACAGGAGAATGACACTTTAGCTGAAGTCCTTCGTCTGAGAACAACAGTCTATAGCAATGAGAAATAAGAATTCAATTCCACAGAGTGCCTTCAAAATTCTCCTCAGCCCAAGTGAGATGGCAATATAAAGGTAGGGGAAGAAAGACAGGAAGGGGCTACTGGAAAGAGAAAACACAATTTAATACAATTTAGAACAAATATCAGATGTGAAGCTATGGATATTCCCAGCTATTGATAACCACTTACCCTGAGTGTGGAGGTACCCACACAGCTCACTGTTGGAAAATTCATTCTCCTTCTGTGTGTATGGGACTAGAGGTTTTGAACTAGTTGTTACAGGATGCTTAGAAATGTTTTAGTGTGCAACAACATTACATAAGAGCTTGCTCTTTTGCTGTCATAGTTCTTTTATAGCTGCGCAAGTGCATCTCTACATACACAGTTGATAGAATGAGAGAAAATGGCCTCAGGTTGCACCAGGAGAGGTTCAAGTAGGATACTGAGACAAATCTCTTTATGAGAGACTTGTGAGGCATTGGAACAGATGTCCAGAGAGCTGGTGGAGTCACCATCTGTGGAAGTATTCAAGAAACACATGGACATGGCACTCAGGGATGTGTTTTGGTGGTGATGGTGGTCTTAGGTTAGGGGTGGGACTCAATGATCCTAGAGTATTTTTTCCAGTTGAAACAATGCTGTGATTCTATTGCTGATATTGCATGTGTATTTTACTTACTGGCATTTAACTAGCTGTCAACAAATCGACAAAACACTTCATAGAATCATAGAATCATAGAATGGTTTAGGTTGGAAGGCACCTCAAGTGTCTTCCAGCTCCAACCGCCTGCCATAGGCAGGGACACCTCCCACTAGAGCAGGTTGCCTCAATCCTGATCTGTTCTAACAATGAGAACTGTACAATCCCTCCCTGCTATAGCAGGCATCTTGTGACTAGGGCATCATTTATACACAACTAAGACATCTTTGTCGAGCACTAAATTAGGGTCAGTCCTTGCAAATGAAGGACAATTCATGACACCAAGCTGGGGGCTGATGTGGCTGGGTTGGAGGGCAGAAGGGCTCTGCAGTGGGACCTTGACCGCCTGGACAGATGGGCAGAGTCCAGTGGGATGGCGTTCAATGGCTCCAAGTGCAGGGTGCTGCACTTTGGCCACAACAACCCCATGCAGAGATACAGGCTGGGGTCGGAGTGGCTGGAGAGCAGCCAGACAGAGAGGGATCTGGGGGTGCTGATTGATACCCGCCTGAACATGAGCCAGCAGTGTGCCCAGGTGGCCAAGAGAGCCAATGGCATCCTGGCCTGCATCAGGAATGGTGTGGCCAGCAGGAGCAGGGAGGTCATTCTGCCCCTGTACTCTGCACTGGTTAGACCACACCTTGAGTACTGTGTTCAGTTCTGGGCCCCCCAGTTTAGAAGGGACATTGAGATGCTTGAGCGTGTCCAGAGAAGGGCAACGAGGCTGGTGAGAGGCCTCGAGCACAGCCCTACGAGGAGAGGCTGAGGGAGCTGGGATTGTTTAGCCTGGAGAAGAGGAGGCTCAGGGGTGACCTTATTGCTGTCTACAACTACCTGAAGGGTGGTTGTGGCCAGGGGGAGGTTGCTCTCTTCTCTCAGGTGGCCAGCGCCAGAACGAGAGGACACAGCCTCAGACTGCGCCAGGGGAAGTTTAGGCTTGAGGTGAGGAGAAAGTTCTTCACTGAGAGAGTCATTGGCCACTGGAATGGGCTGCCCAGGGAGGTGGTGGAGTCGCCGTCCCTGGAGCTGTTCAAGGCAGGATTGGACGTGGCACTTGGTGCCATGGTCTAGCCTTGAGCTCTGTGGTGAAGGGTTGGACTTGATGATCTGTGAGGTCTCTTCCAACCCTGATGATACTATGATACTATGATACTATGATAATTCAATCTGGATAAACCAAACATAAAAAGAATGGAATGGACCTCTTACTAAAGTCTGGATCTACAATGAGGTTTTTATCTGAATTTTTGAGACTATTACAAACCTTGCTTTGCACATGACTGAGTTAAACTTGACTGTGATTGTGATGAATTAATTTTGGATACAGTCCCAGAAAAGAGTCAAAACTGAATTAGGGTCTCATACCTGATTAAAATGGATTTAATGTCATCCTTTGAAGGAAGACTAAAAGAGCTGACCTCTGTGTTTAGCTGAAATAGATGAAGATACTTATCCATCTCTGTGCTTCAGGAACTTCAAACCAAACTTTGTGATATCAAAATAAGGCAGACCAATAGAGTCAGTGAGTGAGATACTGACTACTATATTCTTGGTTCTCTGTCACATCAGGTCATATGTGATGTTGATCTTGACCAAAGGATATAAATAGATTGGATGAAATTACATGAGGCTGATGACACAACTCATTTTGAGATCAGTTCAGATCAGCCGAAGGCACTGGATCAGCATTTTTTGACCAGAGGCAATCAGGATATCTGCTAGAAGAAGGTAATTATACATCCCAGAATCATGAGTTGCCCAGCTGGAAGCTAATGAGTTATGGAGCCGAAATGAAGGAGAAACAGAGCCTAATTAGGCTAAATAGGAATTCCTGCAGGAACAGGGAAATGTCAAGGAGCAGAGAGAAAAAACCCTTCCAAGTCCTTTTTAACCATTCAAAAACAATAATATTTTTAGCATAATTATTTCTATTTTTATTGAAAAACTGAAATCATCCCTCTCCTTCTCTCTCATCTTCTGTTGTCTGTGTCAGTGCTCTCCTTCCTCAGTGTGAAAGTCCCATTATTAGTTTTCCAGTCGGACAACACAGTGACCTGTTACGGAGGTTTGCTGTACAGAGTGTGGAAGCAGAAGGGGAGTATCCCTGGCATAGTATCACAGTATCATCAGGGTTGGAAGAGACCTCACAGATCATCAAGTCCAACCCTTCACCACAGAGCTCAAGGCTAGACCATGGCACCAAGTGCCACGTCCAATCCTGCCTTGAACAGCTCCAGGGATGGCGACTCCACCACCTCCCTGGGCAGCCCATTCCAGTGGCCAATGACTCTCTCAGTGAAGAATTTTCTCCTCACCTCGAGCCTAAACTTCCCCTGGCGCAGCCTGAGGCTGTGTCCTCTGGTTCTGGCGCTGGCCACCTGAGAGAAGAGAGCAACCTCCCCCTGGCCACAACCACCCCTCAGGTAGTTGTAGACAGCAATGAGGTCACCCCTGAGCCTCCTCCAGGCTAAACAACCCTAGCTCCCTCAGCCTCTCCTCGTAGGGCTTGTGCTCGAGGCCTCTCACCAGCCTCTTTGCCCCTCTCTGGACACGCTCAAGGATTGCAATGTCCCTTCTAAACTGGGGGGCCCAGAAGTGAACACAGTACTCGAGGTGTGGTCTAACCAGTGCAGAGTACAGGGGCAGAATGACCTCCCTGCTCCTGCTGGTCACACTGGCAGTACCAGTGCGAGGTATTACTCTCTTTAAGCATGCAAATCTGAACTTTATCACTCCTCAAGGGGTCCCAAACTAAACCATAGAATACATCCCATTTGGAACTATAATTCTGCCTCCACACTTCGTAGTTTTTCAGACTCTTTCCACAGCTGCTACCTCACTACTTACTGGACTACTTAAATGGGAAAAAGGGGGGAAACGAGGATTCTCATACTCTACTGCCAGTGATGCCTTCAGTTGTATTGTGGTGTTGTATCAGGATGAGAGAAGGTTAAGGCAGCAGCTGTGTCAACAAATAACAGTCACATGCAAAAGGGATAAGATTTTCAAAATGGTTGCTTAAAGTGAAATATATAAATAAGTGCCTTTGATTCACTTCTTCAGCAACAGATGTTTCCCTTCTATGTGATGTATTCAGTTAGTTCATTATATTGACTGGAATGTAGAAGCCAAACTTCAGTCACTGGCTTTTGAAGCTCCTAGATTTTAATCTGGTATATTGTGATTGACTACCTGGTATTCTGCATGTTACAGACAGTCTCGGTGAGATGTGTGTATAACCAGAGGGTAAGACAACAACTTAGGTCAGGAGGTACTCTTGTATGTTACCTGATCCAAGACCTTGCCTAAGGAAGGGCGCACAAGGCGTAAAAGAATAGTTTCTGCTTCCCACAGTTATATATGCATTTTGTGTATGCACAATGCAGTGCTGTGGTCACTGCTCTGACTTGCAATCCCATCAGAATGCCCCTGTTTGCAGTCAGCACAGGCTATGGTGATACCTGCACTGGCATGGACACCCTTTCTGGTCACTTGGTGCAACATGGCATTTTCTAGCATGGTGACTTTGAAGGTGCTCTAGAAATCAGTACAGAAAGTTTAATGGATCATTTCAGGGCTCCCTGACAGGACCAACTTGTAGTCAGTTTAATGTTACTCATTCTTACACCTGTGTTGCAGAGGGGAAATGAATTAATGCAAGATGATATTTTTCCAAAATTAATATTATTTAGTAATGTTGATACTCAGAACTCTGCCACCCCCAACCACTAATTTTAATAATGTTTCAGTTCTTACACAGTCATGGAAACATTCTATGGATAATATCTAGAGCTAGTAATAACCAGCAAAATATATAAACATTAATTGAACTGGAAGAGTAGGCTCCTGGTCAAATGCCACTTGCGGTCAATGTGCCTCTTGCCCAGTGGATGGGCTCAAGCTCTTTCTGCTCTATGGCAGAAGAGAGTAGAGCATTACAAAGAGGCATTAAGCATTTACTCACAGATTATTATTACCCATTTGCAGAGGCTAGTCACAGTCTAGACAGTGCCCAAATGCTTTCAGGGGACTCTATCTTGTTGAGACTTGTTGGACGTTGAGGCTTGGATCTTCCTGGCTTCTGGGGAAAGGACGCAGACAATCTCTGAGCTTGTCTCCTGGCTTCTTCTGAACAATCTGTATATGTGTCCAGGGATTCTAAGCAGGACCTTCAGGTGCAGAAGGCAGGTGTTGTGCAGTCTCAGCACAATGTCATGCTGGCCACACAGGCCGATTGCGTGTGGGCATCCAAGGTCTGCTTCTGGTAACTTACAGCAGTGGAGGTTACCAGGCATGCAATAAGGCAGTGTGCAATAGCAGCACGGCTGGGCACAGCAGAGAGAGCATGGCAAAGAGCAGGGAAGCAAAGCAGGGAAGCAAAGCAGGTTATTCACCTGCATATCTCCTTTTACCAATGTGGGCCGAGATTAATTGCCCTTTGGACACAGGAATAGCCAATCAGGATGGCAGTTAGTCAAACCATACCATATTAGGCAAAGCAATAGGCTTGCTTTTCCCTAATTTGGGAAAATCATGGGCCTTGCACTAGGCAGGCACAAGCTAAGTGTGTGTACCTTGTTTACCACAGGGCCCTAGGCAGGCCAGACTCAGTGGTTCCAGGTTCTTTTGTGTCCCTTTCCTGCGCTTGCCTCTCTGGTGGAGCAGAAAATCATGCCCAGGCAAGGCAGAACACGTATAAGCCTATTTTGGGCCTACCAGGCCTACCACAACAACCTGCAAGGGCTCTGCTGAATCTCATTGCAAAAGCAGGTCTACACAAATAAATAAACCATAAACAACTCTCAATAATGAAAGCAGATTTTTTCCTTTGCCATGTTCATTCTCCTCCCTGAGAAGTGGGAGACAGCTTGAATTTTCAGTGAAACTCAGTGAACAGCACAAATGGCAAAGTAACCAAGTTTGCATACAAGAGAAGACAAATCACAATCCTTTTTTCATATTTGACCTTGTTGAAAACATAGACATAAGTCAGCTCCTGATGTGAGAAGATTTTATGGTGCATATTCAAATCCAGATGATTTAGATGTTTTTGATGACCAAAACCCAAGCAAACAAATGAAAAAAAAAACCCACCAAAAAACAACTGTCAAATGTAGCTGCTGAGAAAGTATTGTGAAATCTATGATGGGGCATGAAGGAGGAAAGGTTCACAGGGAGGAGAGAGGTAACAGATCATAATTCTCTAACACGTAAAACCCACTGAGAGGAAACATTTGGCCAAGCTAGTTTCATAGATGCCCTTGGGAAGCTATTTTGAAATTTCTGATATCCATTCCCCAGGTTCAGAATTGGAGGAACAGTGATTGTATCTCTTGGACCTACCTATGTATACAGCCCCATCAAATAAAAGACAAGAATAGCTGTCACTATTTTCCACTTTACAGTGGGAAATGGAAACAAAAGAGAGTCAACAGCTCTCCTGTGATCTTTGGCGTACTTGGATACTTGGCCTGTCCCCATCAAATAGCAGCATGATGACTTTATTTCAGCATCACTCATGTTATCCATTTGCTTGGTAGAACAGCATCAAAGCAGTTGGCACTTGGAGCACTGGTCAAGACCTTTTGTTTGCGCTTGTGGAGAAGACCTGTGTTAGACTAATATAAGAACTGTTCTGGTTGGAAAGTTAGCAAGTGATATGAGTTTCCTGGTGGAGCCAGGAGAGAGAATTGGTCTACTCTGTGAATGTGCAAACTCAACAGGCTGTTGTTCCTTATGGGGAGGCTAGTGATAACAGCTTGAAAGACATATGTAATTTCTTCCCTGAGATGGGGCAGGACAGGAGGGAAGAGCAAGGCTCTTATATTTAAATATAAACATATAACATTCTTTGTTTGGGGGGTTTGTTTTCTCTTCCTGTTCCCTTGTATCATTCCCTTGATTTAATGTCCCTCTTTTCCCATGATGGTTCATCCTTCTTAGCCTCCCATTCATGCAACTCAGTAAAACTATGCCTGTACAAACTTATGCTCTGGATTTGCCCCACTGCCTCCCCAAAGCTCATGGGCTGAAGCCAAGTCCTGCTTCCTTGCTCCTCAGCCTGCCAAATCCACTTGCTCTTTTGCCTTCACATGTCTGTGAGCTGTCATCAGTGCTTCTTGGATGCCCTAGCCCACTGTGTGTACAAACCTGTCAATCACACCGACACAGCTCAGTCATAATGCCTGTTGGGGTTTCCAACAACAAAGAAGTCAGCCACAAGCAGCGTTGAGAAAAAATGTCAGCCTGACAGTAGGCTGTTGCAAACCACACGTGGGAAGGAAAAGAGTCAAAGCAGAGCTCAGGGCAGGATGACACTGTAATATGAACTGAAAAACTGTTCCTACACTCATCCATCAGGCACCAGAAGTCTCCTGTGGCAAGCAATAACACTTCTGTGTCTCCTTGGACTTATAAACTTACATTTGCCCCATCACCAGTCTGCTGAGTGACTATCTGAACACTGCACTATAGCAATCACTGCCTTGTACTATGGAGAGGTCCTTAGATGTCATCTGCCAGATGGAACATCAAGTAAATTGGGCTTCACCACCCATGGTTGAACCATCATTGAGACTGACTTACTGAACATCAGTGGTGTAGATAAATGCCACTCATATTCCACCTTTTGACCTGCTTAATTTAAATGGAAAGATGAACTTCTTTGCCAAAAGCTAATGCTGATAGGCCAAATGCAGGCCTGGATGAATTTGGGGAAGCTTAGCAGACTTGTACTGCTGTCAGATTTGCTGTATATATATATATATATATGATTTTTCTTATATCTCATCATCAGATGCAAGCGTGGTCAAAAACACCAGTTTATCTTCACTAGTTCAGTTATGCTCCTTCATTCTTCCTAGATACACCACAGAGGAAAATTAAAAACAAAAACAAAAAGGAAAAAGAAAAATAATGGAGATGCTGTAGAAAGACAGAGTTAAAAGGGAAAGGAAGGGAAGCACTGCACAGGTTGTGGAATACTGAACCCTATTTTCTTGATGATAAGTTGATCTGAACCTATTGTTGGCAGAGTGAAAGGTAACAGTAAAGGAACCATCACCTGCTAAATTTGAAATAGGGGTCTGCCAATTGAATGTCACTTAAAACAACAGCATTAAGCAAACATGCAAGGAGATCTCTAGGTTTGCATGGAAAGTTTCTTAAAAAGCTGGAAGTCCACACATTTCATATGGCACTCTGTCTCCCTCTCATGGAGTGTCTTTCACACTATTTCTAATCAAAGACATTCACAGGCTGGTTGAAGTAAAGGATCCATTGCTTCTAATGGCTTCTCCCAGGAAGGATTAGAAAGACCTTGGACTATTGCCAGCTTAGGCTAGTACCAGGTTGTGGTAAATCCACTAGCATGTTGTGCTACTTTGAGCCTAGCTGGGATATTTTAGTGAGAGGAGTTAGATTGTAGGCTGTGAAAAGGAAACTATGGTGATGTCTACTTCACTCAGGCTTCCTGAGATGTATAAAAACAAGAACACAAACGTAGATAACAGAGTTTGCTCTGTGGCTTCAGGCTGCACTTCTCTCTCTAACCTGCCATCTGTCTAACTAATCCATCTGCTTCCTAACCCCTCTGGCCAATTCTCCAAAGTCACCTTGAACATGAGGCAAAGTCTGGGGTAAGGTAGAGGGGTGGGAAGAAGGTGGAAGGGTGGTTGGGAGCCCCTCCTGGGGACTCTGAATTCTGGGAGAGGTGTTGTGTTTCTGTATTACTTTTTAACTTGTACATTTCTGTCTATAGCTGTACATGTTGTAAATATCTGTTTCTATATTGTGCTAAGCTGTAAATATAAGGCTTCATTCTTTTATTTCCAGCCGGCTGAGTCTAGTCTGGGTGATTTTCTTAAGTGTATGGGGAGTGGGTAACATCCAAGCCATCACAGATGTTAGCTGCATATAGGAGCTGCTGCTGGAGGTTTCCTGAGCAGCACCAAGAGCTATTTGGATTGCATGGAGCAGGACTTTCCTTTTAGCTTGAACCTGCAGAGTGCAGGAGTCATATTTGTCCTACTCAGATACAATCACATGTTGAGTTCCCTTAATCTTTCAGGATAAGGAAAGAACATGATTTTGCACAGCTTTTCTACTTTTTTCAATTAAAGGTAGCAAATGTAGCATTACACACTTTTTTCCTACCATTTTTTCTACTTTCCTTTCCCTCTCTGCTATTCTTTTTTCCCTTCTCTTCCTTCTCAAGCAAAGTCCACTCTTTCATCTTGAGTGTCTTAACAAGGATCTGAAGTAAAACCATAGCCAGGGAGCTGCTGCTGTATGGTACACAGGATCTGTAGAACAAACTCTGAATTTACCATGCAATTCATCTATTAAAAGGTTTATACTGAAGTGCTAAATGCAGCCACATAAGTAAGTTAGCGAATTGGCTAAGCTGAAGATGTAAGGCTTCTTTCTCATGTTTTTTTTTTGTACAGCCTTCCTACCAGACTTATTATACACTTTCCACTGAGTGGTCCTTCTCACAGATACTCAGAAACAGATATACATGTTTTGAAAAAGACCCAGTGAACCTTTGAATCTTTGTGTTCCATGTGTTAACAGGGATAAAGGTATGCAGGCAAGTAATGTATGGATTTGGAACCATTCCCCCTGCCATTTTCTACTGAAAGGGTGAGCCTAAGGTGTGCAAAGAACAGCATTTTCCTACTCAAGTCATATGAACATTTAACAGTAAAATATTTCTCTAAACTAGGGGTAAAGCACACAAAGTTTTGAGAGCTCTGAGTAGAGGCAAGTATTGCGCCTACTCACAGCATGCTCTCCCCATCTATCTCAAGAGAGCTATACCTGGAGATGCCAATTTGGGTGCAGGTCTGGGGCTAGCCAATTGTGTGCTGAACCCAGAAACTGGGTCAGCTCTAGAGTTAGTCTGGATTTGCACCGAACATGAAATGACATAGAAGGGTTTATCTGCTGAAATCACCCATACTGTGTGAAGTCTTTGTACTGTACTGCTCATGATGTGCAGTCTGCGTTCAAAGAAACAGACTGTTCCCAGCTGTGCTGGACAGCGGCTGGGAAGCGTGGAGATATACACCTCAGCATCTCTGCTGTGTCTACAGAGTTTGTCTTCCTCTCTTCTAACTCCCATAGCTACCTCTCTCATTTTCTCCTCCTCAATGACTTTGAAACCATGTCCTGTTAGAAGGAATCTAATTTATATCAAAATATAAAATGCGTCAGAAACGCTTCGAAGTCTGAAGTCTGAAAGCTTTCCTGACAGGACACAAATAGTTGTTACAAAACAAATCTCAGACCCAAATTTTATTGCTGCTTGTTGGCACTGACAGCTAATGCTGGTGTCACAGGGTCTGGTTTGAGTCCACACAACAAGGAGTGAGGCTATTGCTGTGGGCCAAACAACTAACACCTCAGTGAGTTTCAGGGAACAAGAAGCTTGCTAAAGGTGTCAGGTAAGTAAGGAGCTGGTGGCACTGTCTCCACATTGCATGAAACCTGCATAGACCCTGCTCAGGTTTGAAAGAGGCATTGTTAGGTTTGTCTGTTAGGTTTTTAGCCACAGTTAGCTTTGATTTCTCTGGGGTTTATACCCTTTGATCTGGTTCATCTTCGCCAGTTCATCACAATCCCGATTGGGCGAATCACTTGTTAATGCTGGCCTCTGATTTAATGTACTGTTGCCTATCTGATATGAAGCTGCTCATACTATGCCAGTCATGTGTCTCTTGTGTGCTTAGCACTGTTTCTGAAGCTCCCAAGGTTCAAGGCTCAGATATAGAACTGTAGCCCAGTGACCTCATTCTGTGTTACAAACATGCAATACCTGTATCTTTGCTATTCTAGCCCTCTGCCCGTGCCACACAAAGCTGCTGATCTCACAGAACCATTCTGTGGCTTGCTCTAGTGCAGCACAAACAATTTTCGATATTGCAACTGAAAGAAGAAAGGAAACTTCTTTATTAAGGTTGATAACTTGAAACTAACAAAGAAAGTGTTCTTGCCAAAGCATGCTGCCTCTCAACCTAGAGCCAACATGTAACAAACAGCCTTTCATTTAAAACAGAAAACAGGGAAATAAGATGAATTTTGGTCCACTTGATCTCAAAGCAGTTTTCAAGGTTCCAAACAAGCAAACAAACCCAAAGTAAAAACCCACACATTTTTATGTTGGGAAATGTTGAAGCGAAACACTTCAGCTTTACCAACCCTCCCCCTTCCATATTCCTTTTATTCTTTTTGGCTAAAGCAATCCGCAAATCCAACCTCAATTTGCAAACAGCTTGAGTCATTTTCAATTTGCATTTTTAGTTAGCAGATAACTACCCATTTGAGAAATGCCTGTGGCTCAGGCTTTGTAAAGAAATGCTAAAGAGGAGACACCACATTCATCTTTATTTCTGACAAAAATCTTTCCTTGGGATCCTTGGCTGCTGCAGCCAGTATACTTTTCTGGGCCTCCTTTACTATTCTGCTTTTACTGGCTACTTCTGGATGAAAGGAAAAGGGAAAGACAAGCCTTTTGGTGAATTGGATGCTCTTGTTGCACTTCTGATAGCACATTCCCTTTAATGTTGAATGCCTCACTCTGTACTTAGGGTTCCTTGTGCCTTCTGTTTTCACAGCTCATCAGTTCTTTCCTTTATGTTAACATTAAAAAAAAACCAAAAAAAACCCAAAACAAAACAAAAAAAAAAAGTGTCTAGTGCCCTTTTTTAAAGGCTAAAAAGGAATCAGACTCTCAGGTATCATGGTTAAACAGTGGTGGTAAGACAGAAACATTCAGTTTAAATGTTACTTGCACTTAGTTTTTGTCTTGCTTTAACTTCTGACTCTAACCTCAGAGGAATACTTTGTAGAGTTTGCACAATCCCAAAGACTACTTATGAGCTTAAGCTTTTGATTAAAAAGATCAGAATCTACAAAAGCAGGTTGGAGTGGGAGCAGAGTGTGAAAGGAGGGGTGGCATCAGCCCGTGATGCTGGCAGGGGTGGTGGCTGCACCTGGGAATTCATCCTGGGAAAGCAAGAGATAACTAAAACTATTGTCCATCACATGGGAACTAGTGGTAGCTGTTCCTGTGAGTGCTGTACTGATGTAGAAAGGCTGTGGTGTCTGCAAGCAGTACTAGGTGTTCTGCAAGCAGAGATCTGGGAGCAATTGCTTCCTTGGCAGGGTTTCAGTCCAGCTGAAGTGAAGTGAGACAGAGACACTACAATGCTATCCTTCAGTTAGGCACAGGATCATGTCTTCTTCTGAATCATAGAATCATAGAATCAATGAGGTTGGAAGAGACCTCCAAGATCATCCAGTCCAACCTATCACACAGCCCTATCCAGTCATCTAGACCATGGCACTAAGTGCCTCATCCAGTCTTTTCTTGAACACCTCCACAGAAAGTGACTCCACTACCTCCCTGGGCAGCTGTTTCCTAGTACATGTCACCGTGTACACAAAGACACAGGCAATGTTTTGAGTAGGTGTGTTGAAAAATACCTACAGGTCAAGCTTAAACAGGATTTGCCTTGGTCTCTGGACCAGAGAGAGGTCCCTACCACAGCCAAGAACTCTGACGGTTCAAGTACCTCTTTGTATTAGCAGCTAGTGGCTGTTCAATAGATGAGCCATGAGAGATTATCACATGAGATTTGACACAATCAAAGCCTTGGGGAACTTAGTGGATTAAACACATAAACCCTCTAATTTGCTGACCTGCTTCTAATAGTGACTTCAGAGAGATGTGTAGATGTCTCCAGAGTGGGCAGAATGTCTTCTTGGTAGCAGCCTACTTCCAAACAACTACAAGAAGATCTCATGCCAGAGAATATGAGAAAGTTTCAACATAGTGACTTAGGAGCTGAGTCATTTCAAAATAACAGCCCTGTAGAGCCACTCCTATTTAATGCTTATAACCTGAGAAGGAGGGTGAGAAGCCACCCACCTGACATCTAGCATCTGAAGTTGTTTCTCTGTCTTTTCACTGACAAGAGAGCACAAGATGAAACAGACGTAAATCACTGATTTTAGTTCCGCATCTGGAGCCCCCAGCACAAGAAGGACATGGAACTGCTGGAGCGGGTCCAGAGGAGAGCCGCGAAGATGCTCAGAGGGCTGCAGCAGCTCTGCTATGAGGACAGGCTGAGAGAGTTGGGGCTCTTCAGCCTGGAGAAGAGAAGGTTTCGAGGAGACCTTCTAGTGGCTTTCCAGTATCTGAAGGGAGCCTACAGGAAAGCTGGGGAGGGACTATTTACAAGGTCTGGTAATGTCAGGATGAGGGGGAATGGGTTTAAGCTGGAAGAGGGGAGATTCAGACTGGATGTTAGGAGGAAGTTCTTTACAGTGAGGGTGGTAAGACACTGGCACAGGTTGCCCAGGGAGGTTGTGGATGCTTCCTCCCTGGAGGTGTTTAAAGCCAGGCTGGATGAGGCCTTGAGCAGCCTGCTCTAGTGGGAGGTGTCCCTGCCTATGGCAGGGGGTTGGAGCTGGATGATCCTTGAGGTCCCTTCCAGCCTAAACCATTCTATGATTCTATGATTCTATGATCTCTAAAGTCCATCCTGTGAGGATTTACAAAGCAGAGATGTGAGCCATCTCTTGGAAGAATGAAATGAAAGCTTTCCAGAGCAACTATCAAACCCAGATGAGACTGATTAACTGGCCAAAAGATAGTCGAAACCTGTAGTAGACCAACCATAGAGGAACAAATCTATACTGCTGTGAAAGTGGATGTTTTAATATCAGGGTTGGTTTTCTTTGTAATAGTAATTTGTTATCTGCTGTTACAGGAATTAAAGAGCTCGCAAACCCACTATACTTGTGTAACCAAATAGCATAGATATGATTTTCTCTTGGTTGACGAATTGTGAGAGTCTAAGTCCTCTCTCTTGCTCATCAACAAAGATAAAGATTGCATCTCTCTCCCTAATCAACAAAGATAAAGATTGCTTCTGTTACCTTCTGGGACTCAGGCTGGGTGCTTGGCCTAATGCTCAGGGATGCAAATCAACAGACAACACCTTTGAAACTCCTGGGCCTCAGCCTGGCTGGAATGCCCAAGATGCCTACATCTTAGCTACCCCGAAGGGAAAAGGCTTGTGTGTATTCAGGGTATGGACAGGCATAGCCAGGGAGGCGGCGGAGGCCCTCTCCCGGGTGGCGCCAGACCCCTGTGAACACATGAGAATACACTGCGAGATTTCCTGGGGAGCTGCAGCCAGGCACCGGGCAGAAAACTGCATAAAAGGCAGGAGGAATGCCTGCCAAAGGGTGGCACTTCTGCCAGGCCACCAAGGGCGGACCACCACCACAGCTGCACCACCGCCAGAAGAACCCCTGACGAACTCCACTGAAGATCCACTTCAGGGGAAGTTTAGGCTCGAGGTGAGGAGAAAGTTCTTCACTGAGAGAGTCATTGGCTACTGGAATGGGCTGCCCAGGGAGGTGGTGGAGTCGCCGTCCCTGGAGCTGTTCAAGGCAAGATTGGACGTGGCACTTGGTGCCATGGTCTAGCCTTGAGCTCTGTGGTGAAGGGTTGGACTTGATGATCTGTGAGGTCTCTTCCAACCCTGATGATACTATGATACTATGATCATCCCTGGGCCACGCACCTGCCTCTCTCTCTCCCCCGGACCTGCGACTGAGGGTAATATGATCACAGCTCTTTTCCTTCCCTGCTCCTTCTTCTCTTCTCCATCATTCTCTTTATCTTTCTCTCCCCCCTCTCTCTTTCCCTCTGTTTCGTCCAACCTTATCCTTTAATAAATAATTTCGTGGTGATCTGTGGTCTGGTTTGCACCTTAATTTCACAGCACGGAAATCCGTAAGAACAGATCTTGCTCCTCTGGACAGAGATACTGTTAATCTCTGTCCTCTGGACCTTGACACAAATTGTTCAGTTTCTGTGTCTAGTCCTGGAAGTAGTGCTTTGGCATAGTTGCCAAACTTAAATCCAGAATAATGGAAGGATATTAAGTACATCTAGCGTAGCATAAACCCCATTAGGGCTAATGAGATAAGCTGCCAGTTCTGGTGCAGAAGGGCTGACATTGAGAATTCTTTTGCTGCTTAATGTTCCCTATCAACAAACAAGAGCTACTGTAGGTCATCAAGCCCTCAGTAGTTAACCAGGTTAACATCCATAATACATTCCAGGAATCTGCAGTATAGAATGTTCAGGACTGGAAGCTTCTGGGAACAATGTTTGTCTTTCTGCTGTGTGGCAGTACAACATACAGCAGCAGCAGAATTCCTGGAATGGGGCTGGGTTGCTGGCCATGGTAATATTAAGTCCTAACGATATATCAGCCACATAAGTCACTGCATGTTTAAAATGCATTTGCTTGAGCAGGTGTTTAAGTGTTTTGCTGAACAGAAGCCATGAGTACTAAATGGCTAATCTGAAAGGGAAAATGCCAGAAGAGAGTGGTCTTAAAACAATGAAACCAAACTGCTCTTGGAAATGATAAACAAGCATATACAAAATGAGCCACAAAAACACTTGTAATAATGCTGTGAGTGGAGTGCAGATAAAGGATAGGACATTAGAAGCATTAATGCAGCTCTGCTAACTTCAGCGGATATGAATTCATTCTCAGTGGGGATTTGCTTTGATCTGTGCCTTCCACACCACCAATAAGGACAATTCAGGACTCGCAGGGCATCAGATAACCCATTGCTGAGAGCAAAAACAAAAATCCCTTTCTAAGTGGCCTTCAAGTACTTGAAGGGGGCCTACAAGAAAGCCAGGAAGGTATTTTTTACAAGGTCTTTTTGTGATAGGATGAGAGGGAATGGATTTAAACTTGAGGAGGAATGATTTAGACTGGATATTAGAAAGAAATTCTTTACAGTGAGGGTGGTGAGAACACTGAAACAGGTTGCCCAGGGAGGTTGTGGATGACTCCTCCCTGAAGGTGCTCAAGGCTAGGTCGAATGAGACCTTGAGCAACTTTGTCTAGTGGAAGGTGTTCCTTCTATGATTCTATGATAAACACATTTTGTAGGGGAAGTAAATCCCATTATCACTTTTATTTGCATTCAAGGTTGCTCTGCCATGGTGTGGGGGCAAAATGGGAGATGCAGAATTCCTATCCAGGATGTAAAAAAGAGGGAAGTAGAAGGCAGCCCAAGGTGAAATGGAAAAGCAGCAGTAAAGTCCTGCCTCTGACATCACAGGCAAAGACTTATAAGGAATTGCCAAGGCCAAATCACTCTTCCAAATTTGTGAACAGAAAGACTAAGTATTACTAAATTATAGATAACACTTTATTCCTAATACACATTTTAAACCAACTGCCCTATCTTTTTGTCTCTTCCATCCTTCATTTTTCTTTCTCCTTCTCATCAATGGTAGAAACTCAAATGGGAGTTGCTACTTCTGAAAATTAATCAGAATAAAAAGGATATCTGACAGAAATAAAAAAGCCTCTTAAACCTTATTCCCTCTTCCATCCTAAGTTTATTCATTGTCCCAGACCAAGCCCCCCCCTCCCCCCTTATGAAATCACCTGGACTAGACTCAGCTGGCTGGAAGTTAAGGAATGAAGCTTTATATTTACAGCTTAGCACAATATATAAGCAGATATTTACAATATTTACAGCTATATACAGACATAGACAAGTTAAAGGTAACACAGAAACACAACTCTCCTCCCTGAAACCAGAGTCCCCAGGAGGGGCTCCCAACCACCCTTCCACCTTTTTTCCATGCCTATACCTTGCTCCAGAGTTTGCCTTACATGCAAGGTGAGTTTGGAGGATAGGCAAGGGGGGTTAGAAGCAGAAGGATTAGTTACATGGAAGTAGCCCAGGGAGAAACAGAGACTCTGACAGACACACACACACACACACACACACACACACACACTCTTATCTATATTTATGTTCTTGTTTTTATACATCTCAGCAAGCCTATGAGTGAAGTAGACATCACCATTGTTTCCTTTTCACAGCCTATAATCTAATTTCTCTCACTAAAATATTCCAATTAGCTTCAAACTAGCACAGAAATAAAACTAAAAAAGGTTGTAAAGATGACTGAATTCTCTTCAGGAATAACATCAGGAAAGTGAGATTTTGGCAGTTGCTGAACATGAAAGACAATGAAAAAGCTGAAAGACTTAGAGTAAGTTGCTGACTACATCCTATTTACATTATTAGTCTCCATCACAAACTCACTAAGAGGTAAGGTAAAAGCCCAGATGCTTATTCTTTTAGATTAAATGCACATAAAAGTAACAAGCAGCTCATGTTTGTGCTTCTGTTGGACCAGGACAGGGATGCGTAGTGAGAACAATGAATGCTTAAGCAGATGCAGATAACAACCAAGCACAGTGCAGTAACTGTGTTTACTAGTTTATTATCCTTGTCTCATAATAAGGCCCAAAGTCTTCCCACACTGTACACTGCAGAATTTCTTGCAGTAAATAGTTTGCTGTGTTAATGTGCAAATGGAGGAAACATAGATACTGATAATTGTAAGAGTTCTCCAAAGCCAGTGATACCTCTTAAGAGTACTGCTGAAATCCCAAGACCTACCTGTAAGATCTGTTGATCTGCCTCCCTGCTTGCTTACTGAAACCGTGGTAGGAGGACAGATAGCAGGCTTCCTTGTATTTGAATCTCACTCCTCTATGGGTATGAAATAACTACAGTGGATGACATCCAGCTTTGTAAACCCACTCGACAAGAAGAGGCAAAAATCCAGTGCTCTGAGACATGAGGATATTATAGACCTTGGCATTTTATCTGAACTCATAATATTTTAGCCCATTTGTGTCTCCACCTTCTCTTAAGAGAGATTTACATTTACAGGAAAGCACTTTCAGAGCATTCTGCAGAGGTTGTGGGACCTCCTGTAAAAACAATCATTATCATTAATGGATGATAAGGGCCTGAATCCTCTTGCTGCAACTTCATCTTGCATCCCAGGGCATTGGAATCTATTTGATGATTCTATAAGAAACAGTATTTCACTGTGTCGTTTTAGAACCTAGTTCTTCTTCACAGCCCATTCTTTGAGCCTAACTGTTACAGGAAAATGGCAGCAATGTATGCTTTATTTTCTTTCCCTGCCATATAATAATTTAGAGAACCCTCTCCTACCACATCTCGCTTTTTTTCTAATCATATGAAGGAGTTTGACTCTTCCATATTTTGTCCCAGTTTGAAATACTTCTCTTCACTTGCTTTTCTCAACATCTCTTCTAATTCCTCTGATGATCTTTTTGAGCTGAGGTGACCAAAAGTAAATGCTGTATTCAAAGTATGGATATGCTGTACAGCAGGTTTGACACAATGACTTTGTGTACTTCAGTCTATGCTATTTCACCATCTCTTTTCCCATGCAGCCAAACACTTATTTGCTGCTTCTGCACGCAAAGCAGATGTCTTCACTGAATGATCTATAATGATGCCTAGAACTCTTTTCCTAAGAAATAACAGGTAATTCTGAATCCATCAGTATGTATGGGTAGCTTAAATTGTTCCTTCCAATGTTCCTTACCTTGTACTTGTCTAAAATTAATCTAATCTGTCCCTGTCTTGCCAATTTTCCTAGTTTGATAGATCTTATCAGAATTTCTCCCCTCACCTCCACTGAAAGGTTTTGTTCCACTAAACAGTAAGGCAGCTTCCTTTGATCATCCTCTTTGCCTTATATTTAATATCAACACAGTAGAGATGATTCATTGCCTGTGTTGCTTGATGAACATCTGACATGAAGACCTGTTTAGAGCTGGTGTAAGAAGTAAACCCATCTTTTCTTCCACCCCAGATGGTGAAGGAATGGCTGTAGGCACACAAGGGGAGTGCAGCTGTCTCAGGAAGTGCAATTACAGGGCACTACTCTCAATATTTTCCTCTCTTAATCAAGAATTATCTTTGTGAAGTTCAGAGCAGCACACCCCTGGAGCAGTTCAGCTCCCCAGGAGTAGACATCTCTCTATGTTTTGAGTGTGATGGAGCAAGTGCAATACAGCAGTCCTGGTCTTATTATGTTTTGCAGTTCCCTATTGATGATGAGAGAGTTTCTGATCTGCTTCTGTCAATTTTCTGTCCAGCAGCAATTGTAGTCTCATTATCTTCTGTGAATATAAAAACAGGCAAACAAACCCATATAAGAGCTTCATCCCTGATATAGTGAGTATCTCATACTCTTAACACTTAGCATTAATAACAGGAGATGGACTGAACCTATGAGATTAAGAGATCTGTTGGTGAAACAGCCATAAGACAGGACAGGGCCTGGCAGTTAAAGCCAGTCTCACAGCTCCAGTCAGGAAGCAGGTCACAGAGGCAGCCTCATACTCAGTCCCTGGGCATTAAGCAGAGGTCAGGAATGGGCCATAGGCAAGAACGGGCACTCAAATGAGATACAAAGTTGTGTTCAGTTCTGGGCCCCTCAACTCAAGAAAGATGTTGAGGTGCTTGAGCGTGTCCAGAGAAGGGCAACAAGGCTGGTGAGGGGGCTGGAGCACAAACCCTATGAAGAGCAGATGAGGGAGCTGGAGATGTTGAGCCTGGAGAGCAGGAGGTGCAGGGGAGACCTTGTTGCTCTCTACAACTACTTGAAGGGAGGTTGTACACAGGCGGGGATCGGTCTCTTCTCCTAGGCACCCAGTGACAGAACAAGAGGACACAGTCTCAAGATGTGCCAGGGCAGGTCTAGGCTGGATGTTAGGAGGAAGCTCTTCACAGAGAGAGTGATTTGGCATTGGAGTGGGCTACCTAGGGAGGTGGTGGAGTCACCATCCCTGGAGGTCTTAAGAGGAGTCTGGATGAGGCATTTATTGCCTTGCCATGGTTTAGTTAATTAGAAGGGTTAAGTTATAGGTTGGACTCAATGAGGTCTTTTCCAACCTGGTTAATTCTGTGATTCTTTTTGGGCTCATGTCATAGCACAATTATAGCCCATACACACTGCAAGAGTAGTCCATAGGCCTGTACAGGACAGTATATACATGTAACAGGAAATTCCTGATACTGGGATTATATCATAGTATCATAGTATCAGAGTTGGAAGAGACCTCACAGATCATCAAGTCCAACCCTTCACCACAGAGCTCAAGGCTAGACCATGGCACCAAGTGCCATGTCCAATCTTGCCTTGAACAGCTCCAGGGATGGCGACTCCACCACCTCCCTGGGCAGCCCATTCCAGTAGCCAATGACTCTCTCAGTGAAGAACTTTCTCCTCACCTCAAGCCTAAGCTTCCCCTGGCACAGCCTGAGGCTGTGTCCTCTCGTTCTGGCGCTGGCCACCTGAGAGAAGAGAGCAACCTCCCCCTGGCCACATTGCTTACAGTGTGGAAGAGTTATGGTAGAGGAAATTTTGGTGTCCTATCACGTGGGACATTAAAAATTAAGCTGATCAGAACCTCAGCAAATGCACTGTGTGAAAGCCTCCAAGGAGACATAGGTAATGCAGGGAATGAGAGGGATTTTCAATCTCTCATCACTATGAGCCTATAGCTTGCTTTGCACGACAAGACAAAATTGCACAGATGCAGTACATACAATTTAAATCTTTCAGTTTTGTTACATATTCAAGGAACAAGCAAATTCCAGCAGGATGTCACAATACTTTGCCCATGCCATGCAGTTGTGCCTCTATAAATGACACTCAGAGTCACGTTCGTAACGAACATGGAATGGAAAGCCAGCCTGTCGCTTTTGCTAGGCTGGCCTTGCTGCCAGCCCCAATGACATGTTCCACTATTACATTAGACATTTTTACTAGTTTATCTAGGAGGAGGAGGAAAAGAAGAATTCTTAATTACAAATTGCTTTAAATCACTCTTTATCACTAAAAATATAGGGCAAAACCTTGCCCTGGGATAGACATGCAGAAGTCCTGTCATCTTCAGGGTGACTTGCATCCACGTATTCAAGGGCAATCATTAGACTATTATTATTTTCTCAAAGAAATTACTCAGGTAATAATGAAGAAGGACATTCTTAGCAGTTTCACCTGTAACACTGCAACCTCAAGGCATGTATATTTTCAGATTAAACCTGAAATCTTGTACGACATGCAATTAGCCTGACAAAATTCTGCTCTGAGGCTCATTCATTAAGAGATTCCTCAGAGTCTTGATATTTTCCCTTTAAAAAATCATCACCATTTCAGAGAGTACAAAGCACCTTTTCAATTGTGAGCAGGTCCTGAAAACTGGGAGAAAGTGAGAGGTAGGAAAGAAGGAAGGAATTTGAAATGAATTTGGAAGGAAAGAAAGGAGGGAGGAAGGAAGGAAGGAAGGAAGGAAGGGAGGGAGGAAGGGAGGGAGGGAGGGCGGAAAGAAGGAAGGGATGAAGGAAGGAAGGAGGGGATGAAGGAAGGAAGGGATGAAGGAAGGAAGGGAGGGAGAAAGGAGAGAAGGAAGGAAGGAAGGAAGGAAGGAAGGAAGGAAGGAAGGAAGGAAGGAAGGAAGGAAGGAAGGAAGGAAGGAAGGAAGGAAGGAAAAATGAGAAATAAGGGAAAGGAAAGGTGTGCAGGAGAGAAGAGATGGAACTACTGCAAGCATTGAAGTTTGCAGAGTTGAAATGACATCTCTCTTCTCCTTTGCATCCGCGAGATGCACTCTAGAAATCACACATGTATTACACAGAGAAACAGGAAGGTTCATATTTCTAGGATGGTCTCTTGGGTTCATTTTGGGGAAGAAGCATCCCACATCTCCTTGAAGACTTTGTGAACAAAGCAATTTGTGGAGTTGTCCACTTACTAAGATGTTGAAATATTAATATAAACCAGGCCTTTAACTTTAGTTACAGAGACTTGTCAAATACAAATGCTCTTAAAGTAGTCTCTAAGCCCTGATTGAACAAATCTAAGTCTTGGAATCTGGGCCTGTGTTTCCTCAAAGAAGTAGTGAGTGTAAGGCATCCTAAGGCATTTCTAAGGAACATCTGAGCAGTGGTCACCTGGAAAACTTTGGGAACACATTAAATTGATATACAATGTAATTTTTCATGCTCAAAATTTACTCTTTAATTCCTTGAAGTTTGTCTGCTGAGAGTTTACTATAGCCATGTTAATTTTCATCATTTCTTCTAGTACAGGTGTTTATAAGGGCATTAACAAAATTTCTATATTCACTATATTCATAGTGAATTTCTATATTTACCACATTCATAGTAGCATTGATGATGATGATGATAAAGTTACCATTTAATTGTTTGAAAGTGAGCTTTGGCAAGATGTTTTTATGAACACTTTTTTGTGTTTGTCCAAGTCTGAAGCCTTTGACACTGTCTGCCACAACAAGCTCCTAGCTAAGCTGGCAGCTCGTGGCTTGGACAGATTCACTCTGTGCTGAGTCAGGATCTGGCTGGATGGCCAAGCCCAGAGAGTTGTGGCGAATGGTGCCACATCCAGCTGGCAGCTGTCACTAGTGGTGTTCCCCAGGGATCAGTGCTGGGCCCAGTTCTGTTCAATATCTTTATTGATGATCTGTATGAGGGGATTGAGTCCAGCATCAGTAAGTTTGCAGATGACACCAAGCTAGGAGCAGGTGTGGATCAGTTGGAAGGTAGAAGAGCCCTGCAGAGGGACCTGGACAGGCTGGATGGGTGGGCAGAGGCCAATGGGATGAGATTTAA
>WAAF01001061.1:89011-106771 GCA_013400475.1 Tricholaema leucomelas
AAAGTTGAAAGTTGGTTAGTAAAACAGTTTGCAAGTAAGTACTGAACACCAGTGAAATAGGGCAGGTGCTGGGATTTGAACAGGATTGAGCAGAATTGAGCAGGACTGAATAGTCTGAGAAAATGAGGAGAGTGAGCAGGATTGAGTAACTGAACTGATAAGGAGGCACAGCTGCAGAGGGGTGGCCTTGGGAGGCCAGCAGAGAAGCTGCTATCTGTAGGTGAGCTGTGCGAGCAGCGCAGGTGGTCAGCCCTGGGAACAAGCAATGTTGCGGCTAAGCTGCTGCAAAGGGGGATTAAGGGGGGCAGTTGGTCAGGTCTGCCTCTGTGCATGTGGACAGCCCATGTCTGCCTATGTAAGCCTCTCAAAGTACACGCCCCTGTACCAAACTCCACTATCTAGGGATCACACTTAACTTCCATAAACCGATTGACCATTCTGCATCACACTGGTGCAAGCCTGGTGTCTCTCCCTCTCCCATGCAGCCTAGAAGAGAGGCCAACTCAACAGGAAGAAAAGCATCTACTTGTTTCAAAGGATAAGAAATGTGAACTGCAGGTGTTACAGATTAACACTTTGATGGGAGCCACATCCATTGCATCCTTAATGTCTGACTTTGACTCAGGTTGAGAGATGAATTTATTTTGACATCTGGGGAGGACATAGTGTTCTTTCTGAATATAGATTAGGTTGTCTGTGACATGTAGATTAAACTCATCTGAGTAATTGTTTTTTAAAGACAGAAGATCAAAAAGAAGAGGTAGAAAATTTTTCATCCTTTTCTGCTTTTGTGGGAGTCCTGTTCTGAGTATATGGTCCCTTTAAATGGACAACAGCATTGGAACAGGTTGTCCAAAGAAGTTGTGAAGTCTTCCTCTCTAGAGAGTTCCACAACCCATCCAAATGTGTTCTTGTGTGACCTGCCCTAGGTGTGCTTACTTTGGCAAAGGGTTGGACTCAATGATCTCTGGAGGTCCTTTCCAACCCCTGCCATTCTGTGCTTCTATGAATGTTTTCACTTTGTTTTGCTGAAACACTTAAGCATGTGCTTTGGTATGGCTGTATTCAGCATATAAGTAGTATATAGACCACAATGCTTTCCCTTGGTGCTGGCTGTAATTGGTTCCATCGATTCTGCCAGCCCTGTCTGGTCTAGTTTTTGAACATATATTCACAAACCTTACCATTGGTGTACACTGGTTTTCCCTTTCTCTGCTTAAATGTGTGCCACAGACTTTTTGTACTTCTAATGAAATGTTTCTAAACTGGCTTCAGACTGCTCCTATGAATTTCCTTTCTCTGTTTTTCTTCAGGCTGTTTTTGGGTAGTTTTCTCATTTACAGCAAAATAACTCCATACTCTGAGGTTCTGTGTTGAGAGAACTATCCTAAACTCTATGAGGACACAGAAGAAGACATGTCAGACTAATGGACCCAAACTCCACCTTCCAATAGAAAGTATGTTGCTTCAGTAGCACTCTTATGTTCTCAGACCCTACACAATTCTGCAGTGCTATGCAGTGTTCCATTTCTTTGCTGCCTCTTCTCCCTTTGTGGCATACTGCTTTGCTTCTCATGTTTAGCTTTTAACACATCTGTCCTTCTCAGTTGCAGGCTCTGTCTCAAGCTGGTGAGCAGCCTGACCCCTCGTTGTTATTTGCTCATACCCATGCTTTCTTCCACCCTACTGCAACATTCACTAGCTGCACAGAAGCCATAGATCCAGATAGTCACATCTGTACTTGCACAGCATTTTCCCTCTGTCTTACCATGCAAATGTCTCCATGTTCAATATTTATCTATCATCTCTTGTCTGCACAAATCTAGTATCTGCATACACAGAAGCCACATGCAGTACTTTCATACATTCACTAATCCAGTCTCCCAAGGAATAGAGTGCAAGTAGTGGCAATGTGGAAGCTTTGTTCTGAAGAGGTCTTGTAACATTTTCATTCACAGTTTAGTGGCCCCATCCCTGGGAAAGACTCCTTGTTTCAGAATGCCATGCACAGGGGCAAGTATCTAGGTTTGTGATACTTCATGAAGGAGAGGATGGAGCATGGGAAAATGCCTGAACCAGGTGAGACAGAAATGCTTGAGTAGAAGGAGAGTTTCCAAGGGATCCAGTAAAAGAAATATCTCTATCCTGTTCTTCTGAGTATTGATGTTGTGGTTGGTTTATGAGTATTTGTCTTCAAATTACTGCAGCATTGTGATTTCTGTGACTTTTTGTTCCTTTCTGTCCCACTTACAGTGGAGCTACAAAAGCTCCCACAAGACATTCCAGATGTTCTGAAACATAAATACAGATGGGTGTACAACATTCAGCATTTATCAGGGATTTGGCTTGCCTTCTCTTTTCTGTTTATAAAACCTAACCACCCTTAAAACAAAGCTGCCACCCTCATTATTCTCTGCTTTTCTCAGGCATATGCTCTGTGTGTGGGAAAAATGAAGCCCCATAGTCTGACACTGGCTACTTTCTTTCTCTGCCCTAGCCTGCCTCCATCCTTACATAGGGATTTAGTAGACTGAGGTGATAAATCAGGTGGAGTGGTCCTGCCAGCAGCTTTACCCTGGAAATCCAGCTTGAGTGGCCAGGACAGAGACAGAGAGAGAGAGAGTTCATGAAGGAAGCATCAGTGATGATGCAGATTTCAATAACAGACTCCTTATTCTGTTTGGCAGAAGTGTCTTCCATGCTGAATTGATGTAACATGCCATTGTGCAACCTTCAGCCCCTGGCAGCACATGAAAGCCATGTCACCATGCTTGAGCAAGGCATAAAGTGCCTTCTATTCAAAGCATTCAAGGAACCCTGGCAACTGTAGAGATAACGATTTATTCTCAGTTCTCTTTGTTCCCTTGGCAGCCTGGTAAGTCCGTAACTGTGTTCATGGCACTCAGAGAAGTCTGACCCATTCATGCTGAAAAATGCAGCAGAGAGGATGTTATAGCCTCACTCTGTCCATGAAAGGGAGAGCTCCCCCCACGCTGGCAACAACCTCATAATATGACAGATAATCCTAAAATAGGGAATATTTCACACCAGGCATAGACAGAGATGGATGTTTAATTACCATTGGCAGGTTTAAACCTTTCTCTGGGCTTTCAAATAAGCTCTCAGGATCAAAACAGGAGAAGGTACACATCAGGTTTGTGCCTTATTCTCTCCTCCTGAGAAGAGGGCATGTACTATCTAAAGTACACACTCATCATTTCACATTCTGCTGCTGATGTGCTCTTCTTTCATTTTCTGCATCAGCAAATGGTCAAGTCTGGGAGGTGCACATCGCTTTATAGTAGACTAAGGATAACTTCTGTGACTCTGTGAGGATTTCACTCACTTACAGGAGATAGACTCCACGAGCAAACAGCTGGACAAGGCCAGCAGATATAACCCATACTAAATGTTCTTTGAACACGTTGCAGTTCCATTTTCAGGCCAAAATAGAGTGAGGCTCCCTTTCATGTGCTTTTCTGGCATTTAGATTTTATAAGCATCAAGTTTTTTTCCTTCTCTTGTTTGAAAGCTATCTAAGATGACAAGAAAACAGAATGTGAATCTTACAAAATCTTGACACAGGGCATTGCAGTATTCAGCCTTAATTTCACTCATTTGGCTGGGGGCAAGGCAGCTTTAATGTTAATAAAACCAATGTGAAACAAAACAAAAGCCAAACAGATACCAAGAGAATCGTGTCAGATAGGGGAATTAGAAGCAAGATGCTTCAGGATAGCCATCATCTCTGTAAAAAAAAAATGCTTCCTGTTCCAGCTTATCTCAAACAAAATCAATGTGAGGATTTGCCCTAATTCCAATTAGCCTGCATCATAGATCAGCACATCTGACAAGTCCTGGAAAGATCTGAGGAGATATTTCAGGAGGCTGAGCAGTTCCCATTTCTGTTCAGTTAAATGTCAGCTGAGCGTACCTGGCACTTTGTAAAAATTAGTTCCCTGGAAAAGATGAAGGCTGACTCTGGTAGAGGGTGAGCATGGAGAGACACAAACAGATGAATTTCTTAACCATTTCTGAGCATTGTTTAAAAAAAAAAAAAAAAAAAGAGTGCCTAAGGGATGCAAATGTAAGAGACACCCAGGACAAAACTTCAAGTGTGATTTTGCAGAGGCAAAAGCTACCTCCATGGTGCAGCATCTCCATCCACATGATTAGGATGTAGTCTTAGGGAGAAGAATTCGAAAAAATATTTGCAACATTTCAAAGACACTTTAGCATCCACTCATTTGGATGGTCTACTTTTGCATTGAGGGCATGAGGGCAGGATAATTCCTGCTTGATCTTCAGTCACCGACAAAGCAAAATCACTACTTTTGCCAAATATAAAGAGAGTAACATTGAACAAGTTCTGGCCAAGTTTGTACCAAAGGTGCTGAACTCTTCTCTGTGAAAAGATCTCATGGAGCAGAGAGCACTTTGTACTGCTTGCTCATATTTCCTCCAAATTAACTTAAACTGGCATTCAGCCTCAAAAGCTGAAAAACATTAAACTGACATTCTGTTTATTTGTTCTCAGTTCTAACTGTCTAGAGCTACCCTTTTTATGACTTCACTGTTGCTGCTGGGTTTACACTTACATTGCTTAGATGTCCTTTCCCACTAGCCTCAAAATCTCTGCTGGCCCCCGAGTGACTCCTGTACTCTGACTCATGGGCCTCTTATCAGGAGGCAAACTAATGGCCTCCTTTGACACATGCTGGATGCACTTTGCACAGCTCCAGGGTTTCTGCTGCTGCTAATGAGATTTTTCTGGAGGGTTGTGAAAGATCATTAAGAAGTGGTTTCTGAAAGGCCAATATTAGTTTTTCAGTGTTTTACCAGGAGTGCCTTCTCACTGCTCAGTACTAATAGTGGCAGGATGGTTGTTTTGTTGGCAGGTTAGTCAAGGATCAAGCCCAAAGATCTGCTAGATTGGATGCCTTTGAACTTCTGGAGTGAGGGGGAAGAAAAAAAAGGAGTGATACTTGCTGGCTGATGTCAAGGTGAGTTGTAAAACTGAGTGGCAAGCAAAAGGCTTGTCAGAAGCTAATGGTATAATCTGACTGCACCTAGAGGGAATTCCTACCTTAGTTATTCAATACAGTGCAAGAATCAGAAAACATTACGTGAGAGAGGTGCTTCAAGAGAAATCCCTGTCCTTGACGACAAAGTGGATGGTATTAAGTGGTTCTGGTCAGAGGAAAATGGAAACTATTATTGGGAGAGAGTCCTGTGGGCTATCTCTGTGGAGTAAGTCAGAGAACAGGAAGCATAGGGAATAGAACACTCACTTGTCTAATGAAAAATGTGGAAAGTGCTAGAAGAGCTATGGGGCAGAAGGCATGTAAGAGCTAAGGGAAGAAAAGGAAAAGCTCCCTAAAATGCTATTTGTAAGTACAGCCAGAAGGAATTTATGATGATTGTGGATTAAAAAGCTGATCAAAGGAAAAGTTGGAATTAGGCCAGGGGGACAGAAGAATGCATAATGAAACATACTTCGCTTGCTGTAGACAGCATTCTTTCCTTGCAATCCAGATCTGTCAGAGACCTTAGATTTCCTTAGTTGCTACTGTAGAAGACAGCATGAAAAATTTTAATTCAGGTAACTGGAAATGCTGGGAACCAGAAGGTAAAGACTATGGAGACAGCTGAAAATTGAAAGAACTAACAAACAGTGGATTACTGTTCCCAGGACTTCTTTTGTATCTAGGAAGGAGGAGGACAGAAAAACATCACTAATGGGGGAAGCTTTGTAGTTTTTGCAAGAGCACAAGATAAGATGGGGACACTGTGTCTTAAGAAGACCCTGACGGAAATCAAAGTGCATTTGAGTTTAAGAGGAAGCTTAAGTTCTGACCTGCTGATCTATTAGCCCAGGTAGCCAAGAGAACCAATGGCATCCTGGCCTGTATCAGGAATAGTGTGGCCAGCAGGACAAGAGAGGTTATTCTTCCTCTGTACTCAACACTGGTCAGGCCACACCTTGAGTATTGTGTCCAGTTCTGGGCTCCTCAATTCAAGAGAGATGTTGAGGTGCTGGAATGTGTCCAGAGAAGGGCAACAAAGCTGGTGAGGGGCCTGGAACACAAACCCTATGAGGAGAGGCTGAGGGAGCTGGGGGTGTTTAGCCTGGAGAAGAGGAGGCTCAGGAGTGACCTCATTGCTGTCTACAACTACCTGAAGGGAGGCTGTAGCCAGGTGGGGGTTGGTCTCTTCTCTCAGGCAACCAACAACAGGATAAGCGGACACAGTCTCAAGTTGTGCCAGGGGAAGTATAGGCTGGATGTTAGGAGGAAGTTGTTGGCAGAGAGAGTGATTGGCATTGGAATGGGCTGCCCAGGGAGGTGGTGGAGTCACTGTCCCTGGAGGTGTTCAAGCAAAGCCTGGATGAGGCACTTAGTGCCATGGTCTGGTTGACTGGATAGGGCTGGGTGCTAGGTTGGACTGGATGATCTTGGAGGTCTCTTCCAACCTGTTTGATTCTGTGATTTTATGATTCTATGATATTAAACTTCAAAACCAGGCACGTGTTTTACACAGCCTTCCCAGAATAGTGGCAGAACTGTCCAAAAGCTCAGTGTTGAGGGATTTCTGAATATCACATCTCAAACAAAACAGAGATGTGTCCTATGTGGAGCAGGTAAAATCACTTCAGTGCTGAAGTAGTGGGACTGTAGATGAAAGGTACAAGTTTCATCTCTGCTTTGCTTTATATAAAGTGATGAGCAGAAACTGATACAAATGACATGGTTGGTGTACTTTTGACAATAACCTGTTGTCAAACATTTAACAGTTCTGAAAGTTTAACTGAATAGATGGCTAATTGTGAGACTGAAATACAGATGTGCACATTGTCACATTAAAATGTATGAGTAATTACATTTTTCACCCAAAAATACAAAAAGCAGGTGAGAGATCTCAAGAGGATCCAGGGTCAGAGAGCTATTTTTTACAATTCCTGAGAATTAATGATGTTCCTGTTGAGATACCAGATGGTGATTATCTAATAATAGGGATACATGTATGAATGATCATACTGGTAAAGGCAGAAGGCCAAGATGGTTACACATGAGGATGTCTTAAGAGCACAGAGAATCTCTGAGTGTTAGAGCTGAAGGATCCCAAATGTCTCATCATTATTGCTGCTGAGACTTTTTTCTCTCCTTCTGTAAAGCCAAATAGTCTTAGAAGGATTTGAAACTCAAGTTAGTGGAAGTGCTGACAAAAAGACTGTACTCACAAGTGTCATGGCAGGCCTGAATAGGCCAAAATAGGCTTAAACATGTCCTGGCTTGCCCACAGATATTTTTGTGCTCTCCTGCTATGGGGAGAAACAACTGCGGGAAAGAGGACAAAGAATCTGCAGCCACTGAGTCTAAGGACTCTGGCCTGCCCAGACTTGTTTACATCCTGTGGTAAACAAGGTACACACACTTAGCTTGTGCCTGCCTTGTACAAGGCCTATGTTTTCCCCAAATTTGGGTAAAGCAAGTCTCTGGTTTCACCTAATATGGTCAAGCTTGAAAAACTGCCATTCTGATTGGCTATTCTGTGTCCAAAGGACCATTAGTCTTGGGCTGTGTTAAAAAAAGAGATGAGCAGGTAAACACAATGTTCTCTGCCATTGTATTCGTGCCTGCTATTGCCTGCTGCCATTGCTCTCTGCTTCTGGAAATTTTCTGCCTTACTGCATCCTGAACTGCCTGGAAACTCCATTGCCTTGAGTTTACCAGGAACAGGCTCTAAATGCCAGTCAGCTTGCGTAGCCAGCGTGACATCCATGCTAAGACTGCACATTGCAAGACATTCTGCCTACACCTGAAAGTCTCCTGCCAACGTGGGAAGTCCTGGAGATACACAGATCATGCCAAGATAAAAGGTCGGAGATTGTCTGTCTCCTTTCCCCAGCACCCCATGAAGTATGGGAAGAGTCAGAAGCCTCAGTGGCTGACAAGACTATAACAGAATTCCCTGAAAGCATTTGGGTACTGACTGAATCTATAGTTGTTGGGAGATAGAGTTGGGAGATAATTTTTGTGAGTAAATACTTAAAGCCTCTAGTAATTCATCATTGCCTTCTACCATAAGCAGAAAGGAGCTTCCTGAGTCCGTCTAGTAGGCAAGTGGTGTATTGACCACAAAAATCTTCTCTTCCGGTTCAATTAATGTTTATATATTTTTGCTGGTTAGATCCTATATTATTATCTGTATATGTTTCTGTGACCACTGCAGGAGAACTGATTATTATTATTAAAATTAGTGGTTGGGATTGGTGAGACTCCTGAATATCAAAATGACTAAACAAGATTACTTTTGGGGGAAAAAAAATCATCTCGCATCAATCGCTCCCTTACAACATGTCAGCCACGGAGAGGAGTAAGCCTCTTCTTTGGGATTTAAATCTTCGCATAAACCAAGTTTCCACTAAAATGGAAATACTTTCCAGCACTTAGAGATCTTTTTTCTTGACCACATCACATATTTTCTTGTCTGCCTGCTGTGTCAGCTCTGTTTCTGGCCTGAATTTCTCAGGGCACTTACATTTGCCTACATTTAATTCTTGCCTTAGGGTATGGGTTTGGCAAACCGAAAGTTGGCATGTGTTGGGCACTCAGGGCATTTCCCTGGGAAACAGACTCTCCAGTAAAATCTGTTGCACACTGATAATATTTTTATCTGTAAAAAGAAAAAAAAAAAAAAAAAGGCAGAAGAGTATGGCCAGAGGCCTTTGGCAAGTTTGGAGAGAGCCAGAGCTCCGGGCTACAGGTGCTCAAAAGAGTCTGAATTAACTAGAAAAGAGGGAGGCTTTCACAAGCCTTTAGCGTTGGAGAAAAGCTAAAGCAGTACAGGTAGTTTGAAATCGTCACCTACAAGCCTGCATGGAGGGAAAGCATAGGTAGACCCTTAGGTGAGACAATTGCCATGGGGAAACTCATCAGCCATTTGAGATTGCTGCTTTGCATACAGGCACAACAGACTGGGGATTCACATGCAGGGGGTGAAGAGGGAGAGTGGGGAAGATGAAATGCCTAGGGGCCTTATCCAATACCTCTACGGGAGGGCAAAATCAAGTCTCCCTTCATAAGTCCTTCTGCCAGCAGCAGTCAAAGGCAGTCTGGTTACCACGAAACCTTGTCAATCGGTTCCTAATGTTGTGATGGTCTATTGACTTTTCCACTTGAAAGAGGATAGTCTTCTGACTGGATGCTAACATTATCTTTCTTTTCTTCAGTTTAAATGAGCTTAAAATATTTCAGATGAGCATTCTGCTGTTAATTTAGCTGAAATCAACCATGGAGTTTGAAAGTTAAGGCTGCTAGACGCGTGGAAAGAATAAACAAGTCGAAATGCAGAGTGTGACTGCATAAGTATCACTTTTTCACTTCAGAAAGCAGCTTTGAGCCTGTTTGGTGGCAGGTGAAAGGCAGACTGGGATTGTCACTATTGCTGTTTGAGATGAAACCACGGAGAAAGGTAAGTATGGCTATTACAATAAGAAGCCTAGGAGAAGACATACCCTGTTTCTTTCACCTGTATAGAAGGCAGCTTTCAGAGGTGGGGTACATATACCAGGCTGATAGCTGCTGAAGTCATATTAAAAAAACATGACTGCAAGGAATTGCACACATTGCCTACTGGTAGAAAAGTCAAGAAAGGGGCTAAACATGTCTTTATACAGGGCTCAAACCAGTGATACTGAAGGAACAAAGACTTGTCATGCAAACGAGAAATATCTGTCAATTTAAAGACAGCTCACGTTGAGTACCTTCAAAAAAAGAGAATGTTCCCTGCAGTAAAGTCAGTACAGTTTTGTGTGGGCTGGAAAAAAAACCCTACATACTTCTTTTTGACTGTATTGTTTTCATTTGGCTATGTGAACCTAAATGCAGAGGAAAAAAAAAAACACCTATGTAACCAGATGCTGCTGACAAAGTAGAGAGCTAGCAGAGACAAAGGGAAAATAAAACCCACTTCTGAGCTGGATCCCAAGCTCAAGTAAGACCTCACAAATGTGATATTGCACATCTCTTGCAGGGAGACAGTGGTGGTAAGTGAATTGCAGGAGAAGCCCTGCAGTTGTGTAAATCATCCTTCTCCTCATTTAGCCATGTATAAAGAAGTAGGTGGCATTTTTCTCTGCATGCCAGAAGCAAGTGAGATAAGCAGCCTTATGATACCATTTTATTCTGAAAGGCCTAAAGGCAGCAAGAAGTACAGCAGTTTTAGAGGCTGTGTCCCTGCCGTGTTGGGGCACACGAATGAGTTTCTAGCAACTCATGTGCTCGGATTGGGCCTCTCTATGTCCATCCTTCGAGAGCTGCATTGGTGTTCCTGGCAGACATAGCACACACCTGTCATTTTCTGTTGTCACCTCTGAAGTAGCCTGCCTTTGACTCCCTGGCCTTTCATCACCAGATTGTGTGTCACATTCTCTAACTATTGCAATTATATAATTAATATTTGTTCTGGTGATCAGTTATTTGTGAGTAAGGAGTTCAACTGAAGAGATCATACACAATTTATTTTTTCCCAGATTAAATCATTTAATCTCAGTCTCTTCAGACAAGGGAAGGGCTCTGTGGATTTCCAGCCCAAACTGCCTGTCAGTTGAATAGTTAAGGATATATTTTAGGCCTATGGTAGTTAATGTGCAAAGCTCATTGGAAGTAAAATTTAGCCCATGGCAAAATGGCAATAATAGTGAGGATCACATGACTAAAAAATCAGGACCTTCATGCTGATGTTAAATGTACAAATAAGTTAGAGTTCCTCTTGTAAATCATAGAATCATAGAATCAACCAGGTTGGAAGAGACCGCCAAGATCATCCAGTCCAACCTAGCACCCAGCCCTATCCAGTCAACTAGACCATGGCACTGAGTGCCTCATCCAGGCTTTGCTTGAACACCTCCAGGGACAGTGACTCCTTCACCTCCCTGGGCAGCCCATTCCAATGCCAATCACTCTCTCTGCCAACAACTTCCTCCTAACATCCAGCCTACACTTTCCCTGGCACAACTTGAGACTGTGTCCCCTTGTTCTACTGCTGGTTGCCTGGGAGAAATGTGCAGCCATTCTCTAGCTTTATGTTAATTACTTTTGAGAAAACAAGACCTTGCTTCCAGATATTCTCAACTTTCCCTTAAAGGTATGGATAGTTGAAAATTAAGAAAAAGTGTTGGGTTTTTGAGGTCCATTGGCTTTGATAGATTCAGCTGAACCTTCAGCTAGGTGTGGAAGCTTATCAAGTTATTTCTGAATATATTTTAGAAGTCGCAGCTAGAACATTTCTGGTAAGAGTATTACTGAAAATGCCATGCAATTTGAAAGGCTGAAAAGTTCAACGAGCTATGCTGGTGAAGTCATCTTTCCAGGGAGAAGGAAATGAAAAATACATAATAAATCTGAACCAACTCTTCCAGGCAGAAGCTGGTCCCCAAAGTCCTACATCCACTGCCCTGCAGTTCTCTGCAATCGCTCTTGCTAAAGATTTGCACAGTAGTGTGGGGAGAGGTTGCTCATTTTGAGGACAGACAAATTACATCTAAGCTGCCATATGGAGCCTTCCTGTCAATTGGAGCATATTAGCACATCGGGAGTGGGATTTCTTATGGCCTATTGATAGGGCTTGCTTACCAGGCAGCATGAACCTGCAATTGCTCTTGATGCTTTCCTCTAGGAAGTGAATTGAGTGGCAGTATTGTTCCCTTCCTGTGAGGAGCATGAGAGCAAACCCCTTGGGCACAGTGGGAGCCAAATGCCCATGTTTGTTAGCAGCGTACAACAGCACAAGTTCTGGCTCTACATATGTACCATGACTGACAGCTTTTGAAATGGAAAAACATAGCAAAGGTGATGGGAGGGCAAAATAGGCTAGCTACAGGGACATCATCACATTACTCTATACTTCAAGGGACTTACCAAAATCAAGTATGTGCTGCAATTGTGTAAGCGTAGTGTGTGTGAATTCACGTTACGCCGACTCAGAAATACGTCAGCCGTGCAAATGCTCTTCTAAATCTCCTGTAACTGCTAGGAAAATGTCTGGATAATAAACCTCCTCACACATGTCTGAGTTTTGCCCAGGCAACCAGAGGCTGACTGATGAACTTGTTTATGCCATAGTGCTGGTAAGGGCTGACAGTACTTCACAGTTGCAGCAGGGCGAGAACTCCTATCCATAATGTTGTAATAACCATGTCTTGCATGCATGGGTTGCTCCTTTTATTTCCATACTCTTTGCAGTCTTTTGTGTTGACCAAAATCTTACATCTCCACATCTGCCCAGCAGTCAGGCCCTGATAGATTTTTTTCTTTTGGTAAGTCATTTTATGGGTGAAGTCAGTTCAGATTGCATCTCAGATTCCCTTCATGTCATAGATTGCTTTAACTGTTAGTTGTCTTTCAAATCCAGTGTGATGTTCTCAGTCTTGTCTGTAAATTTTACACATGTGCTAGTTTGAGCCTAGTTGGGATGTTTTAGTGAGAGGAATTAGATTATAGGCTGTGAAAAGGAAACAAGGGTGATGTCTACTTCACTCATAGGCTTGCTGAGATGTATAAAAACAAGAACACAAAAATAGATAGCACAGTCTGCTCTCTGGCTTTTGGGCTGCACTTCTCTCTCTCTAACCTGCCACCTGTCTAATCCTTCTGCTTCCTAACCCCCCTGGCTGACTCTCCAAACTCACCTTGAACGTAAGGCGTAAGTCTGGGATAAGGTAGAGAGGTGGAAGGGAAGTGGAAGGGTGGTTGGAAGCCTCCTGGGGACTCAGGTTTCTGGGAGAGCTGTTGTGTTTCTGTATTACATTTTTTACCTTGTATATTTCTGTATATAGCTGCATATACTGTAAATATCTGCTTGTGTATTGTGCTAAGCTGTAAGCATAGCTTCACTTCTTTAATTTCCAGATCGACTGAGTCTAGTCTGGGTGATTTTCTTAAGTGTGTGTGGAGTGCAGGTAACACCCAAACCATCACAACACCATACTTCCCTCCCGTGCCCAGAGAAAACACATGAATCCTGATGTCCAATATCCTCCTGCAGCCTACAAATTACCATCCAATTTGCTACCTGTGAACTACATCCATATTTAGCAGTGAGTCCCTGGAGATAACAACTTTTTTGTCAACAATTTGATGACAGAAGTCTTTTCTAGGGACCAAAGATCTTGATTTAAGCATTTTGAAATGTCTGTTCTGAAGACAATGGAAACTCTGTGGCATATATAATTAATCTGACCAATTTTCCTATGAGAGTGGGAAAGGAAAGCAAATTTAATTTATTTAATACACATAATGAGAAGAAGTAGACTTTGCAAGGAAGCACTTCAGCTAGTGGGTATCTTGTCATTGCTATAAAATAGAAGCACCTTCTACTTTCAACACTACATTCCCATGCTGACAGGTTGAAAGGTCCAGAGGTATCTTAGCCATAGGAACCAGTGGGCAGCCACTAGCAAGTCAAGGCAGGCAGTGCTGCAGAGCTTGTCTTTGCTCTAAGCTGGAATAAAGCCCAATCTTTGTTAGGAAAAGCTATTTTTTCTAAGTTCGTTTTGAGACTGAAACACAAAGCTCTACCCTTGGGTCCCTGTTGCTGCTTGAAACCGTTGTGTCACCAGGGGAAATCCTGTCTCTGGTGACGATTGCCATCTCAATCAGCACACTGCAGGCTGAGTCAGGGAATCAACTGCACCTAAAAGTGTAAGCTGTCACAGCTCGTGCTGGTACATCAGCATGGTGCAGGTCCATGTCCAGAGAGCAGCTGCATGCTCTACGATCCCCCTCTGAGCCAGGTATTGCAGAATCTACAAGGAAAGGTTTTATTTTGCACAGTGTCAGGGAAGATGGCAGAAAAAAAGTTCAACAGGCCATTTGCAAAAAGTCTGTAAAGATGCTTTAGTAGTTTCATCCTTGCAAATGCTGACCAAGCCACACGGTCTAAAGCACTGAGTTGTCAGAGGTTCCATATACACTTTTAAAGGCACTGGCTCTGTGGGAGGCATACCTTTGTTTAGCTAGTCACTGCACAGCCTGTGGCATGGGTGAACTTTTGGTCTGAGAAGTCCTGCAGCTACCTGGATAGGGGAGCTGCGCTAGAAAAAGGCAATCCTGTCTAAAGTAGGAAAAAAGAAACATTGCTGGAGAAATTAAAAATAGAATGTTTAAAAGAGAGTGTTTGCCTCCTGTGGAGTCCTAGTTGATGAGAGGTTGACCGTGAGCCAGCAATGTGCTCTTGTGCCCAAGAGGGCCAATGCCATTCTGAGATGTATTAGAAGGGATGTGGCTAATAGGTGAGAGAGGTTCTCCTGCCCCTCTGCCCTGGTGAGGCCACATCTGGAGTACTGTGTTTAGTTCTGGGCCCCCCAGTTCAAGAACGACATAGAACTGCAGGAGAGAGTCCAGTGCAGAGCCACAAAGATGATTAAGGAGGAGAGCCTGAGAGTGCTGAGGCTCTTTAGCTTGGAGAAGAGGAGACTGAGAGGTGACCTCATCAATGTTTATAAATATCTAAAGCATGAATGCCAGGAGGATGGATCCAGGCTCTACTCGGTAATGCCTGGTGACAGGACGAGGGGCAGTGGGTGGAAGCTGAGGCATAGGAATTTTTATTTAAACACGAGGAGGAATTTCTTTCCCTGTGATGGTGGCAGAACACTGGAACAGGCTGCCCAGGGGGCTTGTGGATTCTTCCTTTCTGGAGAGATTCAAAACCTGCCTAGACACATTCCTGTATGATCTGGTATAGGTGATCCTGCTCTGGCGGGATGGTTGGACTGGATGAGCTTTCAAGGTTCCTTCCAGCCCCTGCCATTCTGTGATTCTATGGTTCTTTGATTCTATGGTTCTTTGATTCCTCAGTGAAAAACAGAGTTAACAACAAAATTCAACATTTCTAGTGTTTCTGTATCTCTTGCTGACAGTTGGGTAAGAATTCCTGTCATTTGTCTTGCTGCTAAAAAAAGGGCAAAGTAAATATGACTTCCACGTTTATTTTTAGCTCACCTTCTTAAATTCCATGGTTCATAATAGGGTTAAATTTGGCCCTGAGAACTGCTTTATCCTGAGAAGTCTGCTGTAACTAATAACGAATTTATATTCACATTACTTGTTTTAAAATGTAAATGGGATTAACAGGCTTTCATTGTGAAGCTTTTTGCCAATGAAAAGTGATTCTTAGACTAAACCAAAGATCCTTTTTGAATACATTTTTCCATTATAAAAGAAAGAAAAAAGGCCAAAAAAGGCAACAAAACTAAACAAAAACCATCATGAGATTGCATTTTTTTTCCTTGGTTTTGAGAAGCAAATAGGAAAGGTAACTTTTCAGCAAGCAAATATCTGTTTCTTCACTAATGCCTTCCATCTTAATTTTGCAAATGGAATGCATTCTTTTTTCTCTCTTTTTTTTTTTGCTGTAGAGATCTCCAGTAACAGTGTTTTGCTTCTTTTGCTTTTTATTTCTAAAACATGTCTAGTGGAAACTTGAGCAGTCCCATTGAATGTATTTTATTCCTTTTAGGCTTTGAGCAGAATACAATTGCTGGGCATTTTGTTTCATTAATTCCTCATACAAATATACATTCTACTCAATTTAGGATCATGAAAGACACAGGGATTAGAAACCTTTTTTTAGGCTAAATTGTTTGGAAATTTAAAATACAAATGTTATCACAGGTTGGGTGTTATATCTACTGGTTTTTTTTTTTCCCCCTAATTGATTAATTACTTGCTTGAGAGGATCTCTAAACCTTCTTGTGAAAGGAGCAAACTTTGGCAATGATTACAATCTCCAAACCAGAAAGGCAAGCACATGTTGTCATCCAGAATGGGGGAAAATGCAGGGCTGAGGAATACTGGATAATTCTTCTTTTGGTTCTTAGAAAGGCTTTATTGAGAGTCCTTCCAACCCCTAAGATCCTGTGATCCTATGGTACTCTGATTCTGTGACAGGTGCATGGACATAGTCAGGAGAAACATCCCCAGAGGAGAGTTCAGGAGAACTCACAGGAAGCAATGAAGCACAATTCCTCTGTATAAAAAAAAAAAAAAAAAAAGATAAAATTGAAACAACAGGCAAAAAGAGTCTGCAATGTCACTGATGCCACCAGGAGATAGACTCTGAGCATTCACTTTCTCCTGCCTCTAAAGCAGCAGGACTGTGATGCATTCCACTGTATCTACAAGAGTGTGTGCAAGCTCATGGGTCTCCATTGTCCAAATGGCTCTTTTCCTGACAACAATAACATGCAAGACCCCAATGTTTTGGACTGGCTGCTGAGGCTGAGAAGTAATGTTATGTTGCATGGTGTGGTGATGGTATGGGAAGGTTTTATTATTCCACAATTAGTATTGTTTATAATATATTTTACCTCCACACATTACCTATTTTTAATCAGCTTCTTTGCACAGTCAGGAAAAGCATTACACAGAGGAAAACACAGAATCTAGAATACTTAAGAAATAACTAGCAATAATACAAACATTACACTTAATTGAACTGGAAGGAGAGGTGTGGGAAGGCGGCCACAGAGAGGCTCTTGTGGTTGCCCACCGCTTGCCCAATAGAGGGACTCGAGAAGCTCCTTTCTGCTTAAGGCAGAAGGCACTTGGATTCAATTAGAGAGAGGCTGAAAGTATTTACTCATGAAATATTATCTCCAGACTCCTGGGGCTAACTACACTTTCCAGACAGTACTCAAATACTTGAAGGGAGTTCTGTCAGTGTCTTGATAGCCATTGAGGCATCTAAATCTTCCCAGGCTCTAACAGGGTGCTGGGAGAGAGGCAGAAAATCTCTGACCTGATCCCACTTGTTCTTTGACTCCAGACTTGGCTGAGGTTTGCAGAGGTGCAGGCAGAATGTCTTGCAGACATGCAGATGGGCACAATGTCACGCTGGCTAAGTGAGCCTATCGCATGAACACACTTAATGCTTATTCCTTGGTCAACTTGAGTAGACAAACCCAAAGTATCAGGGCTATTTTGCAGCAGGCAGAGTGTGGCAGGTGCAATGGCAGAGAGCAATGAGGCAGAAGCACATTAAGGCAGAAGCAATGGCAGAAGCACATTGTCTTTATCTGCTCATCTCTTTTCATCAATGCAGCCTGAGACTAATGGTTCTTTGGCCACAGATCAGCCAATCAGAATGGCAGGTTGCCAAATGTGCTCATATTAGGTAGAGTCAGGGCTTACTTTTATCCCTTTAGGGCAGAACACAAACAAGTATATAAACACTTGTGGATACCCTGTTTACAAGTTTGGAAGGAGAGAAGGAGACTCAAAGGTGCCAGGCCATTGTCTTCCTTTCCCTCAGTTGCTTTTCCCATCAGCAGAAGAGCGGGAGAGCAGAAAATATGTCTGGGAGAGCCAGGACATGTTTAGGAGTGCTAGTTTGAGACTGACATGCCTCCTGTTGGACTGTGATATTTGTGCTGCTATTGAGCAAGCTAAACAAATCAAGCCCTTATGGTATGGTGAGTGAGGGTCAAACCATTGTTTCCTTTTCACAGCCTATAATCTAATTTTTCTCATTAAAATTCCAATTATCCTCAGACTAGCACAAGCAGATCTACCACATACCCTGCTATGCACCAGCTGCAGGAAAGTTTGAACCTTACAATAGTTAGCTGAAAACCACCCTAAAAGCCATGGGGGTGGAACTTTGAAAAACTGGGACAAACATTTAGCACAAGCAACCTGGATGGTAACTAGTAAGGGTTCAATAAGCAGAGCAGGACCTGCACAATCAGGTTTGGTA
>WAAF01001062.1:0-80750 GCA_013400475.1 Tricholaema leucomelas
AGTCACTGAAGGTACATTAGGTGTGTCCTTTGTGAGTTCTCCGGCTTTGGAATTGAAGAGTAATTTAGATAATGAAGTGATACACCCTTGAGTTTCTTCAATTTGAAATGGAAGTTGTGTGATTACAAGGGAACAATTTTCATCTTGTAAGTTCTTGTCATTTCCCTTCTCAAATCAACACTGGCTAGATCTAAACTGAGGAACAAGGATGCCTCAGGAACATTTCCAGGCTTCTTGATCTGCACAAATACCTCCATTAAATTTAAACTTTTTTTCCTCCCTGCTACACTTCTATTCCTTAATAACCATTCATTTCCTTAGGAAAGAAATAAGTTGTTTTTGTACATGTGCTAGTTTGAAGCTAGAATGTTTTGGTGAGAAGAATTAGATTACAGGCTGTGAAAAAGGAAACAATGGCAGTGTCTACTTCACTCATAGGCTTGCTGAGATGTATAAGGACAAGAATGTAAATGTACATAATGAAGTCACTGCCTGGGCTTTGCGCTGAACTTCTCTCTCTCTCTTCCCTAACCTACCATCTTGGTGACTAATCTACCTGCTTCCTAACCCCCCCCCCTGTCCAACCCTCCAATCTTTCTTGGGCACGAGGCAACGTCTGGGGTAAAGTAGAGAGGGGTGGGAAAAGGTGGAAGGGCAGCTGCAAGCCCCTCCTGGGGACTCAGGTTTCTGGGAGGGGAGTTGTGTTTCTGTATTACCTTTTACCTTGTATATTTCTGTCTATAACTGCATATACTGTAAATATCTGCTTGTATATTGTGCTAAGCTGTAAATATAAAGCTGAGTCTAGTCTGTGTGATTGCTCAAGTGGGGGGAGGGGGGTAGGTAACACACAAATCATCACAGTACAAAATCTCAAATTGTGCTCCAGGAAAACTGGGATGTCAGGATAAAGTGTATTTCCATGGTTAAATACTGATATAACCACACAGGATAACTAATACCTTGAGTTTGTAATACAAAAAAAAACCCAAAAAACCCAAATCCACCAAAAGAATAAACCCAACCCAAAACATATTACATTCTATATTTTGCCATTTAACAGTGTGCCAGATTATCTTAGCTAAGACTACAAAGCCCTTAAAACCACCACTTTTAAATTCTCCCTTTCATCCCTGGTACCCTTCAGTCTAGCTGGAAGTTACAGTTGTATTGTGTTAGACAATTTCAGGTGCAATTACTCTTAGCAGCTGTGTTAAGGTTGTCAGAGCAACATAAAGCAAGAATTACCTTGCTTTGCAGATTCCAGCTTCAAATAAAGTGTTATTGCCCAATGAGAGGAGGCTAAACTTGGTGGAACTTAATGAAAGTCATGTACATAGCTATTAAATCTTCCTGTTACTATTAATTTTCTCCACTCTAGGTGCTGAAAATCTGATATTTCACCATAGCTAACACAGCAGCTACTTCCAAAATGCTTGAAGATGGCATCAAGTTTATCATGTTCTTTCACAGGCTAGCTTCCCTTCATGGATTGATCTCCCTGGACACGTGTCTGGGGCAGTGTGTGGTGAACACACCAATTACAAACTGTACTGGATTTTGTCTACTGGTAACATGACATTTTCACTGGAAAAATGTTGATTTGAAGATAGTTGAATGAACCATCAGAAATCCCCCTACAGAAGTTCAGATTGAGGTTAGCAGGCCTCTTGGAACAAGCCTCACGCTGTAGAAAAGGAGAATAGCATTTCATGTGCCATCCTGAATTTAGACAAGAGGCATTAGGCATTACCCAGGCTACAGCCAAGAGAAGATCTTATCCAGCTGTCTTCATTAGGCACCTAACTTGTGTTGCTTTTACTCCTTTGGATTTTTCAGTCATAAACCTCTGAATGTTAAGGTGCATATGAGAACTGAAAAAATTACTTAGGGGCATGACCTGTGCAGTAGCTTTACACCTTTATTCACCTGGGAACTAATCAATATATTTTCCAAGCAACTCACTGAGCATCTGAAGAACTGCAGCTTTCAGTCATAAGAGCATGAAAAGAGATTTCTTAGCCCAAGTGCAAATGAGTACAGTTTGAAGCAGAAACACGCGTGGCCTCAGGTAACAATTTGTAAACACTTCTGGCTGCCAAGCAGTTTAATCAAGTAGAATCCTGGACCCCATCATAGCCATCTAGAGCCCTTACCTGGCCTAACACAGTCAGAATTTCATCTCCTACTGAATAAAGCTAGTTTTAATTTAGTTACAGAAGAAGACAGTGTTTTAGCCACTCTGACATAAAAGAACATCAATGAGATTTGAGGTTTTTTCCATTTTCCTCACTTGGAGTTCTCAGACATTTCCTCCATGCTAATCCAGTACTTCTCAGAATGCTTCACAGGTTTATTCCTGTCATTCTGCAGTTTTACAAGTGAGCAGAAAAAAAAGCAGTTCAACAGAGAGGAGCTCAAGCTAAGTAAAGAAGTGTAGCCACCACCTGTGTGTGATATTAGAGCAATCATCAAACCTAATGATGTATAACCGGGGGGCCAACCAGGCCCCCCGGCCTTTAGATCCCTTCACCATTCACCCAGTGCGCACCATGAGGACTCACCAGTGAGGAGATGAGGAGGATCCCTCTGCCCAGTTGGGCAAGCTNAGAGGGAGATGGAGAGGAAGTGAATGAAGGTGAAAAGGGGAAGATGAGGTGAAAGGAAGGTGATGAAAAGAAAAGGTTGGAGATGGGAGAAAATAGGAGATGGAGAGGATTCACAGAATCATAGAATGTTTGGGGGTGGAAGGGACCTTAAAAGATCATCTAGGCAAACACACCCTGCAGGAAGGGACCACCTATAGCAGATCACACTGGACCACATTCAGGCAGGTCTTGAATACCTCCAGAGAGGCAGACTCCACAACCCCCTTGGGCAGCCTGTTCCACTGTTCTGTCACCCTCACAATGAAGAAATATTTTCTCACATTTACATAGAACTTCCTATGCTTCAACTTCCAACCATTGCCCCTTGTCCTGTTGTTGGGCATCACCAAGCAGAGCCTGACTCTATCCTCTTGGCACTCACCTTTTACTTATTTATAAGCTCCCTCAGCCATTCTTGAGGAGGACTTCTTTCATGGGGGACTTTAACCACCCCAACATCTGTTGGAAAAATAATGCAGCAGGGCATAGACAATCCAGGAGATTCCTAGAATGCATCAATGATAACTTCCTCCTCCAAGTGATAGAGGAGCCAACAAGAAGGGGTGCCATGCTGGACCTTGTTTTCACCAACAGAGAGGGACTGGTGTGGAATGCTAAGCTCATGGGCAGCCTTGGCTGCAGTGACCATGAGATGGTGGAATTTGAGATCCTAAGGGCAGAGAAGAAGGGGACGCTCAGCAAGCTTGAAACCCTTGACTTCACAAGAGCTGACTTTGGCCTCCTTGGGGTTCTCCTTGGTTGGATACCATGGGACAAGGCCATGGAGGGACTGAGAGTCCAGGAAAGCTAGCTGACTTTCAAAAATCATCTCCTCCGGGCTCAAAGGCTCTGCATCCCTAAAAGTAAGAAATCAGGTGAACATGCCAGGAGGCCTGCATGGATGACCAAAGAACTCCTGGCCAAAATCAAGTACAAAAGGAGGCTCCACAGGGAGTGGAAGCAGGGTCAGGTGGCCTGGGGTAATTTCAAGGAAATTGCTCAGGAAACCAGGGATAAGGTTGGAAAGGCTAAAGCCTTGATGGAAATAAATCTGTCTAGAGACATCAAAGATAACAAAAAGAAAGTTTTTACAGGTACATTAGAGGAAGAGGAAAAACTAGGGAGAATGTGGGAGCCCTCCAGAGGGATCCAGGTGACCTGGTTACTGGGGATATGGAGAAGGCTGAAATACTAAATGACTTTTTTGTTTCAGTCTTCACTGGCAACCAATTGAGCCACATCACCCAAGACACAGAGGGCAATGCCTCAGTCTTTGGTAGCCAAACCAGTCATCCTCATGGTATTCAGCCCCCTGAGCTGAAAGATGAGGTTGAAGTTCAAAGTAATCCCTTTATAATCCAGAAAATAGAAGGGAAGGACTTGCTAAGGGAATTGGACACCCATAAGTCTATGGGGCCAGATGGGATCCACCCCAGAGGAACTGTCCAGACCTCTCTCCATCATCTATCAGCAGTCTTGGTTAACAGGGGAGGTCTCAGATGACTGGAAACTTGCTAACGTGACACCCATCTACAAGAAGGGCAGGAAAGAGGATCCAGGAACTACAGGCCTGTCAGCCTGACCTCAGTACCAGGGAAGATTATGGAACTGTTCACCCTGGGAGTGATCACACAGCAAATGCAGGATAACAGGGGGATCAGGCCCAGCCAACATGGGTTCATAAAGGGCAAGTCCTGTTTAACCAACCTGATCTCCTTCCATGATCCGGTGACCCTCTTAGCAGATGAGGGAGAAGCGGTGGATGTTGTCTACCTGGACTTCAGTAAGGCATTTGACACCCTTTCCCACAGCATTCTGCTGGAGAAGCTGGCAGTTCATGACCTAGACAAGTGGACTCTTTGCTGGGTTAAAAACTGGCTGGATGGCTGAGCCCAGAGAGTTGTGGTCAATGGGGTTAAATCCAGTTGGTGACCAGTCACAAGTGAAGTCCCTCAGGGCTCAGTTTTGGGGCCAGTCTTATTTAATCTCTTCATCAGTGACCTGGGCGAGGGGATCAAATGCACTCTCAGCAGATTTGCAGATGACACTAGATTAAGCAGAAGTGCCAATCTGCTGGAGGGTAGGAAGGCCCTGCAGAGGGATTTGGACAGGCTGGAGCAATGGGCTGAGGCCAATTGCATGAAGTTTAACAAGGCCAAGTGCCTAGTCATGCACTTTGGCCACAACCCTCAGCAGTCCTACAGGCTGGGGGAGGAGTAGCTGGAGAGCTGCGTGGCAGAAAAGGACCTGGTGGTGTTCCTGGACAGTCGGCTGAACATGGCCACCTGGGCATCCTGCTGGCTCAAGAAGGCCAACAGCATCCTGGCCTGTATCAGAAATGGTGTGACCAGCAGGAGTATGGAGGTGATCATGCCCATGTACGCAGCACTCATGAGACCATACCTTGAGTACTGTGTCCAGTTTTGGTCACCACAGTATAGGAGGAACAATGAGGTGCTGGAACGGGGGCAGATCCTGTCCTTGCACCTGGGAAGTGGGGGCTGTATCATCATTTTAGTTCCTGCCTCCAAGATAGGCTCAAGGACACTCTTTGCAGCATGGGTTGCTCATGTTTATCAAATCATGTCCTTCGTCAGCTAGCAATGCATCCACAGTCAGGCACTGGCACAGGCTGCCCAGGGAGGTGGTGGAGTCACCATCCCTGGAGGTGTTTAAAAAAAGAGTGGATGTGGTGCTTGAGGCTATGGTCTAGTGATGAAGGATGCTGGGATGAAGGTTGGACTGCATGATTCTGTTGGTCCTTTCCAGTCATAGAGATTCATAGTGACTAGATGCTGTGCTGAGGGATTTGGTTTAGTCAAGGACTTGTCAGTGTGAAACTAATGATTGGACTCGGTGACCTTGAAGGTCTTTTCCAATCTGAGATAATTCTGTGATTCTGTGATCCTTTACTCACGGGTCTGTGCTGGACTCTCTTCAGCAGTTCTCTGTTCTTGAACTGAGGGGCCCAGAACTGGATGCAATACTCCAGATGTGGTCTCGCCATGGCAGAGTAGAGGGAGAGGAGAATCTCCCTTGACATACTAACCACAGCCCTTCTGATACACCCCAGAATAGCATTGGCCTTCTCGGCCACCAGAGCACATTGCTGGCTCATGGTCAACTTTCCATCCACTAGGACCCTCAGGTCTATTTCCCCTTCACTGTTCTCCAACCTATACTGATACTTGGGGTTAGTCTTTCCCACGTGCAAGACTCTACACTTGCCCTTGTTGAATTTCATTAAGTTTCTCCCTGTCCAACCCTCCAGCCCATCTGAATCTCACTGAATGGCAACACAACCCTCTGGTGTGTCACCCACTCTTCCCAGCTTTGTGTCATCAGCAAACTTGCTGACAGCGTACTTTGTGCTCTCATTCAGGTAATTGATTAATACATTCAATAGAGCTGGACCCAGTGCTGATCCCTGAGGAACTCCACTGGTTACAGGCCTCCAGCTAGACTCCATCCAATTGACCAGTTCACATCCACCTCACTACCCAATCACCCAGACTACACTGCCTCTTTTTTCCCCCAAATCCCAGAGCACTTGAGTTTGGTTGCAGCCTCCTCCCACCCCAGGTGTAACCACTTGGGTTCTGTTGCAGCCTCTTCCCACCCCAGGTGTGACCACTTGGGTTCTGTTGCAGTCTCCTCCCACCCCAGGTGTGACCACTTTGCCTTCCCTGCCCACTGCCCTATTTAATCAGCCCCAGGAAAGGCAGAAGCCCTAAGCTTGCCCAACTGGGCAGAATGGTCCTCCTCATCTCCTCACCGGTGAGTCCTCATGGTGTGCACTGGGTGAATGGTGAAGGGATCTAAAGGCCGGGGGGCCTGGTTGGCCCCCCGGCTATGTAGGATTAGGTTTGATGATTCCTCTAACATCACCCATAGGTGTTGGCTGTGCCTGCTTTCTTAGCATGAGCTCCTTTTTGCTCATTTATAAAACTGTAAGGACCAGATGATCCTTGGGGTGCTTTCCAGCCTGGCGTTCAGTGAAATCCGAAGTTATTCCTTTGGTGTGTTGACCAATGTATAATGAAATGCACAGTAAGGACTCTGGCATGCTTTTATTTTTTTTAAAGGTAGCAAATGAATAGATAGAGAAAAAAACCCAAACAAACCATCTGCTTGCTTACAGTTGCATTTACATGTTTCTTGAAACAATTTCTACCATGTTGGCTCCTCCTAATGATCTCTTGTCCTTGATGTGCCTAAGAGTAGTGCTGAGGATAAGCTGCTCCACCACCTTTCTGGGGATGGTGCTGAGGCTGACTGGTCTACAGGTGCCTGGGTCTTCCTTCTGATTCTTTATCTCTGTGCTTAGTAAGATCAGGAGTCGATCTTTCTGGAAGCACAGCTGAGGCAGAGGAATAACAAGGAGGTGATTTGGTATAACCAACATAACTTCATGGAGAGTAAACTGTTCCTGACAAACTGGTGGCCTTCTGTGAAAGTATAACAATATTAGTGTTAATTAGTTGTCCTTTGTCTATTATCTACCTGGACCTAAATAAAGCCTTTGATGCTGTTGTATGAGACATCTGTCTCCAAACTGGTAAAACATGGGTTCAATAGGTGGACAACTCAGTAGATCAAAAGCTGGCTTGACAGCTGCACCCAAAGAATGTCTGTCAATGGGACCAGGTGGAGGCCAGTGACAAATGGAGTTCCTCAAGGATCAGTACTGAGACCAGTCTCATTCAACCTCTTTCTCAGTGACATGGACAGTGGCATTCAGTGAACCCTCAGCAAATTAGCTGGAGTCACCAAGCTGTGTGGTGCAGCTCAAGATGAGCCACCAGTGTGCACTTGCAGCCTAGAAAGCCAGTTGTGTCCTGGGTTGAATCAAAAGAAGTGTGGCCAGCAGGTTGAAAGAGGTGATTCTCAAAAAAAACCACAAAACATCCTTATGCTATCCTCAACTGTTTTAGGTCTGATGTTTGTGAGAGAAACTGAAAACTTTCCTTTCTGGAAGAACAGCTCTACTTAATTTAACTAACATAACTTGGAATACCAGACATAGATGAAGAAATAAATGGCATATAAAAAAAGGCAGATCACAAAAAAAGGAGATCAAGCTCTTATCTGTTATGATATCTGACTCTTACTTCTTCTCCTTCACCAGTTATGTTTACCCATTTTAAGTAGTTTTGCATTACTGTAATGTGCAATGATATCAAGATCACTTCATGAGCAATTTTCACATTGCACAGTGGGATAAACAGCTCACAAAACATATCAGAGAGACACCTCCTCTGTATAATCTTTTCATGACAAAATTAATTCTTGTGAACATAAGTTGCAAGGGGAACCTTACAGAAATTATTCTGAGTGGAAAATGAAGTCCTGTTATATAACTTCTCGAGCTATCTGCAAGGTTTTTAAAATATCATAATGTTTTCTAGACATGATCTGCAATATTGCTCAAAAACCACTGAGCCATAGCCATTTCTGTGACTTTGTAAAAGTTGTTTTTGTACTTCTCGTGATTTCTTTAACATGTTGCTGAGGGAGTAAATGTCAATTCTGATCTATTCCCTGCATTTCAGAACTTGAAATGGTTTTAAGGGAATTAGTTTGCTCTCAAGTAATGTATAGCTATGTCAACACAAAATATATTTCTATGTTGCTCCTGTAAAATGTGAGAAATTAGAGCACAAAATTTTATATGTGACATCAAACTACTTCCATTCAGATCAGCAGACTTGTTAAGCTACTAAGCTGGTAAGAGGCTTGGAACACAGCCCTGCGAAGAGAGGCTGAAGGAGATGGGGTTGTTTAGTCTGGAGAAGAGGAGGCTCAGGGGTGACCTTATTGTTGTCTACAACTACCTGAAGGGAGTTTACAGGCAGGTGGGGGTTGATCTCTTCTCCCAGGCAACAGAACAAGGAGATACAGTCTCAAGTTGTGTTGAGCAGCTATAGGCTTGATATTAGGAGGAAGTTCCTTACCGAGAGCGTGATTTGCCATTGTAATGGGCTGCCCAGGGAAGTGGTGGAGTCGCTGTCCCTGGAGGTGTTCAAGATTGCATGTAGGGCTCTTAGTGCCATGGTGTGGTTGATTGGACAGGGCTGGCTGCTAGGTTGGACTGGATGATCTTGGAAGTCTTTTCCAACCTGGTTGATTCTACAGTACATTTTAGGAAGAAGTTCTTCACCAAAAGTGCCATCAGACTCTGAAACAGGTTGCCCAAGGGGTGGTGAAAGCCCCATCCCTGTATGTTTTTAAGGCCAGGCTGGGTGTGGCTGTGGACAATCTGGAAGGTGTGACTGCCTATGGCAGGGGGGTGTAAACTAAATGATCCTTGGGGTCTCTTCCAACCCTGGCAGGTGTAAGACTGACACAAGCTCACAGAGGGGAAAAAAAAATCAGTGGAGAGTCATTATTTAATAGAGAGATGGATCTAATGAAAGATATTTTGTCTAAAAAGAGTTGGATTATTCATTCTTGTACTCCCACTACGTGCATCCGCTCTACAGGATGTGTCTTCATTCAAAACTCCAGCCTTGTTCAGCCACAGATATATTCATCTCTTCTGCTGTGATTTATTTTTACTGCTTTGTGTCAATATTAAACAAGCTCTTTAACACTTCTGAAGCAAGCGAAGATGTGATAAAGAGAATGGCAGTTTTTCCCTAACAAGCTGTCATTACCTAAACAACAGTAAATGTATTGCTTTCATACAATTTAAGATACCACAATATAGATGCTGCTTTTCTATGTGATTTTTAAATTCTTCCTCTAGCTTTTACAAGGCCACTTCTGAGGTTACAATTCACAAGTTCTATTTACTGTGAAGAAAGCAGATTGATTACACTACACTGAAATATTTAACTTAACAGAGATGCTTCTCTGAAACTTGCTGAATTTACAACTTATTTGTCTTTACCTGGGTATCCACATGCTTCATGAATAAGGTTTTTAAAAGCCTAAAGAATGCAGAAAAGGAGTCATTTCATACACTCTTCTGTCTCATGTAACATCTGCTAGCTGCTTAAGAGAACCACCTTGGTAGAAATATCTCATTGTAACACCCAGCATATATTTCCTGGACTGCTGGTTTTGTACAGTCTCTTTCCCTCCAACACCAAAGTGAGGAGGAAGTAACACAAAAAAACCTCTGGATTGAGATGAAGAGGTGAAATAAGATAAGGGTTTACTGAATAAATGAGATAAGGTATTTGTTCATATTTTTATTATCCTATTTGCAGGAAAAGCACAGCAGAAAACAGCAACAAGCATAAGCAAGCCAACTAAAAGCCCAAGAGAGGACCTGCACCCCCATCCCTCCCTGTCCCACTGGCATCTCAGCAAAAGAAAGTCAACAACCAAAACCCTGGAACCCTAAAGTAGCAACTGGAACAGAAAGCCTTTCATGTTAGAATCTGAACCTCAAGTTCCTTAGTACTTTGCTCCAGCCAGCACTTCCATTTTGAAGGTGGCATGAGGCAAGATGGTTTTGAAGAACAGCAGTAAATATTCAACTTAACCCATGACAACCTACATTTTGTTTATGCCAGTGCTGGTGGAATTAAATTTTTCATGCATGGATATGTGTCTAGTTGAAACCTGACTAAGAAATAGTGCATATTTATGCAGCCACAAAATACAACAGGTGTTTCCTCTTTGACAAGAGCAGTATACTTGAGAAATGAATACCAAAAAATACTACTCACAAACCTACAGACCTCAACGTTAGATTGCTGCATTACTGTTTCAAAAGAGTAAGTTAGTCACCAACAAAAAGTTGCCCTTGTGTTGACAGATGCAAGTTAGTGCAAAACTAACATCATTGTACTGTATTATTTTTCCTTTAAGAGAAAAGTCTAAGTACTGTCTTTTACTTTCTGCATCCTTACAAATAGCAGCTGTTGTATGAGCTGGCTTTTCAATAGTATTTTTGTTGTTAAGAGTTCCCATTAGGGACTTGCACCACTCAAATGAAAAGAAACCTACCTTCTATCTACTTTTCTGCATGTCCAGGGAGTTTATAAAGTACATCACTTCCAAAGGTGGGTAAGTGCAGAAATGTTTCTACATACTTACTGGCAAGCGAAAGCTGCATGGTGTTCTGAAAGGGTACTGTTAGGAGACTGACAGACATGAGAAGTAGGTGTTTTGAGAAGTGTGGCAGATTTTGAACTGGCAATATGCATCAGAAAAACATCTTGCTTGGTACAATAGAGACTGTAGCAAAATTCCACAGATTTGAGTTGTGATCTATTCATGGATATGGAAAAATACTCGAGTCAAAATGTTTTAATCAATATTTTTGATGATCCATTTAAAAAGCTGTTTAATTACAGAAGCACAGAATTTCTTAGATTAGAAAAGACTTTCAAGATCGAGTCCAGTCACTAGTTTCATACTGACAAGTCTTTGACTAAACCAAATCCCTCAGCACTACATCTAATCACTATGAATTGCTATGGTTGGAAAGGACCACCAGGATCATCCAGCCCAACCTTCATCTCAGCATCCTTAATCACTAGACCATAACCTCAAGCACCACATCCACTCTTTCAAACATCTCCAGGGATGGTGACTCCTCCACCTCCCTGGGCAGCCTGTTCTGGTGCCTGACCACCCACTCAGTAAAGAACTTCCTCCAAACATCCAACCTAAACCTCCCCTGATGCAACTTGAGGCCATTTCCTCTTGTCCTATCATTAGTAATTTGGGAGAAGAGACCAGCTTCAGTCTCACTACAACCTCTTTTTAGGTAGTTATAGAGGGCAATAAGGTCTCCTCTCAACCTCTTGAATTTAATTAAATGCAGATATGAAAAAAATTCAAAATGTATTTCAATTATTCCAATGTGGACAGTTTATTTTCAACCTAATCATTATTTTCTAGGAAACAAGGAAAAGACATAAGATGTTTTTATAAGAAAAATGGGGGGGATAAATCTCAGATTATCTTTTTTTTTTCTGTTTTGATATTGTTTAAAAAAAAATATATCATAGTACTAATGCTTGAAGGGAGGCTGTAGCCAGGTGGGGGCTGGTCTCTTCTCCCAGGCAACCAGTAACAGAATGAGGGGACACAGTCTCAAGTCATGCCAGGGGAAGGTTCAGGCTGGATGTTAGGAGGAAGTTCTTCACAGAGAGAGTGATTTGCCATTGGAATGGGCTGCTCAGGGAGGTGGTGGAGTTGCCTTTCTTGGAGGTCTTCAAGAAAAGCTTGGATGAGTCACTTAGTGCCATGGTCTAGTTGATTGGATAGGGCTGGGTAATAGGTGGGACTGGATGATCTTGGAGGTCTCTTCCAAGCTGGTTGATTCTGTGAGCCTGAGTGTGTTACCCATTTTTCAGACGTCAATGAAGGAGAGCAACATCTGGTCCTTTATCAAGATATACCTTGTTTTGTTGCTGCAAATCTGTATTGTGTGTTCTGATGTGTGACAAAAAATATTGGAGAACACCTCCTGGAATATATTCCTAGTATCACATATTTTAAAGTGAGTGTAAACAAAATTTTATGTCTTGTTTATATATATATGTATTTAGTATATCTGTGTACTTTCTTTTTAAAATTGTACAGTTAGATTTTCTCAAAAAGGAAAGAATTCTGGTAATGAATGGAAGTTACAAAATAAGCCACAGGGGTATCAGTAAATAAACCAGTATCTGGATAAACTTCCTGATTAAATGTATCTTGCTAAAAGCACCAGATGCAAAAAAGACAAAAGACTAATTGTCAGCATCAGTGATGCTAAATGAATGTTTGACTTGCTGATTATAATGAACCATTGCCATTAGCGGGAGCCATGTGAAAATTTGTTTGTTCTTGAATTACTCCTATAAGCTTTAAATGCTCTTTCTGTGGCATATTTTATAGGCATTTTTTTTTTACTGATTTTCAGCTCATTTGCTGCAGGAAAATGTTTATTATTCTAGGCTGGAATTTTTTGTAGTATGCAAGTAATTTTTCTATAAACAATCATAGAATCATAGAATGGTTTAGGTTGGAAGGGACCTCAAGGATCATCCAGCTCCAACCCCCTGCCATAGGCAGGGACACCTCCCACTAGAGCAATATTGATTGGATTAGTATTGGTGGATTTCAATTGTAGAACTCTGTACAGCAGCTGGTCTCTGCCTCTGGACTGAATCCTTTGTGCTGGTGAATTGTCATCTACTGACTCCATTTTTCTTCCTTCAGGGTTTTGTTCCTTCCTGTGTTGGTATTTTTCTTTTTGAATCTGCTAGCTACCAACAAATAACATCTCCCCTATCTCTGCAATTTTACCTTCCTCATTTTGCATGCCTTTCTCTGCAGATCTTCTAAGGCTTTTACCATAGCTTAACTACCAGCCTGATCTAGGCTAGGGTGTCCCTGCTTGTGGCAGGGGGGTTTGAACTAGATGATTCTTGTGGTCACTTCCAACTCTGATTCTATGATTCTAAGTCTGAAACAAGTTTATACATTTCTGAAATAGGCCTGGGCCATAGTGACACAGATGAAAACCATAGTGGAGACAGCCACAAGGCAAGAGGATTAATTTTCCAGTATGTGAAGCTCATGGAGAATTCAGAAGATCTTCCTTTACTGAATAAGATACCTTGCTTTATTAGAAGAGGTCTTACAGGAAGACTGTCTGTGCTCTGGATTTGTTGATGAGTGTAACTGAGAATAAACATTTACCTATACAATTTATAGTGCAGTTCGGGCCAGACTAAATAGCAGATAACTTGATAAAGGTAATTCTGCTATCACCCTGACCCTAGAAGTTAGGAAAGCATCTCACAGTTGTGCTGTGATCTTCACTGGTCCCCCATTTTCCAGTTCCTGATACATTTTGTTGGTCTTTCTGTTCCAAACCGACATTATAACCCTCTCATGTGACGACTTTTGCAGAGGCTTCCCTGCAAATCTGTTAAAAGGCATTGTTGAAATCTCCAAGGGAAAAACAGGTGACCCTGGGTACGGAGTGGCTGCTTGGTGATGTGTTTTCTCCCTCAGAGTCTCATTACAGCACTTTGTGTCAGTCGTGAAAGACTTGGCACGTAGATTTACTGCGCTGTGCATGTGAGTACAAAATAAATTGGTATTAGTATTTTAATGTTTCTGGCATCTTTAACAAGCACAGAAAGCAAAGGAATTCCTTGCTGCCTTTACGTGTGGTATCACATGTCTTTTGAACAGAAACACTCTAGAGCAGGGGTCCCCAAGCTTTTTAAACAGGGGGCCGGTTCACTGTCCCTCAGACACTATCAGGGGGTGGACTATAGCTTGGTTCCAGCCCAGCAGTGTCGGGGCCCGCACTATTTGGTTCCAGCCCAGTCCCGGCGGGTGCTTGTGGGCTGCGGAGGCGGCGAGGGGATTAAGTGGCAGGAAGTGGCTGCTTGGTTTCCCCGCAACCCCCGGCGGGATTGATCTGTAAATACCGACGGGACAGATTGAGGACCCTGGGGGGCCGTATCCAGCCCGCGGGCTGTTGTCTGGGGGCTCCTGCTCCAGAGGGTCTGTGATGGGGTAATCTCCTCAAAAGCATCACAGAATGTTAGGAGCTGGAGGGGACCTCAAAAGGTCATCCAGTTCAACCCCCCTGCCAAACTAGGCCCACCTATAGCAGATCACACAGGAACGCACCCAGGAGGGTCTTGAATACCTCCAGAAAGAGAGGCTCCACAACCCCTCTGGGCAGCCTGTTCCAGTGTTCTATCACCCTTATGGTGAGAAGGTTTTTTCTTTCCTCAAGTTTCCATGGAACTTCCTATGCCTCAACTCCCACCCATTGCCCCTTGTCCTGTTATTTGGCATCACTGAGCAAAGTCTGACTCTTGGCACTCACCCTTTACGTATTGATAAACATGAACGAGGTCACTCCTCAGTCTCTTTCTCTCCGAACAGCTCAGTCTCTCCTCATAAAGATGTTCCACTTCCTGAACCATTCTTGTGGCTCTGTTCTGGACTCAGTCAAGCAGTTAAGAGTTTTCTGGGTTAAGTTGTTCATTGTTACGTGGAAATGTAAAAGCTGCAACAATATGTAAAAATGCCGATGTGGTATCCACGGTGTTCATCGCTCACAAAGGGGTGTGATGCAGAGTTTCTGGGTATGAATATAAAGCGTCAATATTACCAAGCTAATGACTGCTTTCAGGTTATGGCTACCAATGACAACCAGAGTATTTATGAAGATGACAGCTGTTCTTAGCAGGAATCAATTACTTGTGTATCAGTTATTGTAAATAAAAGGTATTAAGTTCAGAAAATTGATGTTAGCCTTACATGGCCCACATAACTGGAACATTTGATCAGAGGAAGTAACGAGCAATAAAAGAATTTACCCTTCTGTGAATCAATGGTTACTCTGTGTACAGTTTCTACACTTCTAATCAATTGTTAAGCAATTAAATGAAATGTGTTACACTTTTTGCAGTGTGGCATCTTCATTAGTATTCAAGCGAAGATCTTCTGGTAATACATTAGTTATTTCTAGGTGGGTTTGAATCAAAGTCTAGCTCTGAATATTACCAAAATTTGGCTGAAGATACAGTGAATGTTATCTTCTATCCTCTGGGAACAATCATGGCTGTCTTTGCGTTTTGGAGCTGTCTTCTCTCTCTTGAAATTAGTTTAATTAGCTCCTGCAAACTGAAGATAAAATGGTTTGCAGAGCTGTCTCATCAGGAAGCAACTTCAGTCAATTTAGGTCATTAAGACTCTTATCAAACTCATGCATTAGTGCTGTTCTCAGAGGAAACTTTTTTTACCCCAGCCAAACCTTACAGAAAATAAGTAGTCTAGATATTAAGAAGGCAGGAGGAATTCTTTCAACTTTAACTGAGAGGTAAAAAGAGAGTAGCAAATGAAGACAATTAGTCCATATCAGCTGCAATATAAGAGCATTAGTATATAGTGCTTATTGTGATATCACCAATTTATTGAAAGTGTGTATGTGCAAATTAAAGAATACTAAATTGATGCTAGAAAAGTCTTGGATGAAGTGCATGAAATGAGGTTTCTAGGCTCCCTGAGCTATTGCATTAAAAAACAGGGGCCTAAAAAATGAATCTGCACACGTTCTTCACAAAACATAAGAGCCCTATGTAGTTTGTATGTGAGACTCTTCCAGGTATTTTCTGACATTAGCTTGATCCTTCTTTGCAGAATATTTTTATTCCAGATTTTTCAAGAACTGAAATAAAAAAAATCTTTAATAAGGTCTTTAGTCAGATTGTTATTTCACCAAATATGGGCACAGAGAACTAACAGCCAGACAATTGTAAAGTATTTTAGATCTAGAACTAACAGAGCTGCCATGTTAGGGTGCTGTAGCTGAGCAGTTAAACTGGCTTACGCAGTGTGGGCTGTGCACAAAACTACAACTGATAAAAGTCTTAAGAAATGTTAGACTACACAGCTTGCATATCAACTCAAATTACAACCCTAACTTGGATATTAGTCTTAAAATTACAGTTCTCAGAGTCATCATGTACCAAAAGGCACTGGGAACCTCCCCTTGCACGCACAAGTTCCCTCACCAGCTGGAGACTGAGCACTCCAAGCAAAGGAGGCTCCTGGTTGCCATCCACTTTTACACATCACCTGAAATTGATCCACATGAAAGCACTGTGGCAATGTGTAAGACATCATACCTCATGTTACATAGTCTCTTCATCAGAAATATTACAGTTTTACCAGTAGTCTCAACAGAAATTATGGCACTTTGAAAGAAAAATTGCTAACCGTCATTTCTCAGTCTACTTGCATCTGTTGAGAATGCTTTTTATGGGAAATGTCAAGTTTTCCTTTGCCAATTGAAGGCTGAAAAGTACTTGTCAGTGGCAAGAATATGCTCTGTATTATTTTACATTTGTATTAAAGTAGAAAGGGAAAGTTAATGCAAGAAGTGTGCCTTGATAGTTAGCTGTATTCATGGGAGAGAGGAAAGATGCAGATGTGGCATCTTTCTGGAAGACATCTATATGGCAGTGCTACATCAGTGAAGCGTGAGAATGTTATAACATTTGAAACCTCTGTTGTGGACAGTACTGGAATTTCATTACAGTGCTTCAGGAGATGGCCTGCATTTTGTTTCATAGAACTACAGTCAGATGTATTGCTGTATCATTGCAGGTTACTTTCACTTGTCCACAGTGCAATTCTGTGTGACTCTTGCTTCAAAGGCATTTAAACATCAGCCAATTCCTCTTGTTCTTGAAGGGGATGAAGGAATGATCTTTGCACTGTTTAGATTTGATTTTGGAGCAGAAGAGATCCTGCTGAACCCATCATGTCACTAAGACAGCAAGGCAACACATGTGAATCATCCAAGAGGGATTTGCTCTGAGCCTTGTGAAAACGTGGGATTAACCTTGCAGGCTTGTGAGACTCTGCTTACTCTGAATTTTGGTTGTGTTTCATGTTCGGATGAAACATTTGAATAAAGGTAACTTGTATGAAAGAGCTGAAGTCTCATCTGCCTCTTTTGATCTCAGGTTGCACCACTGGCCTCACTTGGTTTTTCTCTCATCAGAAAAACAGCCAAATACCACTTGGTCACAACCCTCAGTCAGGATGAGAGATATAGGCCTATTTTGAATTTCACTTTCTGTCTGGCCTGGGTATTTTGATATCTTTGACAACCTTGTCTTCTACTACCTCCACCTTTTCTTCCATTTTGGTAAAACATGCATACTCTCCCTCCCTCTCCCTCCCTGAGGTGCCTGGAGTAGCCCCCCACATTTCATTCAGTGCTGTGGGACCCTCCTGTATATTTCCCTGTCCTGGGTGTGCTGTCAGAGGTAGACCCTTCCCACCCATTTCTAGTTCTCCAAACCTTCTCCTCATCCCACTGACCCTGCACACTTCCCAGCTGCTTTATTGTGCCCTCTAAACTGCCAGTGTCATTTAATGCTCCACAATGAGAAAATGGAGGAATTAGAGAACAGACAATCTTACTTACATCCTACCAGCCACCAAAACATCTTATCATATGGGGAGGAGGGGAGAGTGGAGATGTGTGTGAAGAGCTTCTCAGCACCATACGAGCTCTTCTGTATTGCTGAGAGATGCTCTATTAAAAATGACAGTCTGTCCAGATGGGACATAGATGGCAAAAGCAGACAGCTTATCACTGCAGTAGCAGGATATGAACTGAATTATGAAAACATAAATTAATTGTCTCTGTGAGAGAATACCTGGATTTGTAAGTCCAAAGGGAGAGTCTGTAGGGAGAGAAGAGAAGGGAATTATTTTGAAGAGGAAAGGCCATGTGCCAGGCAGAACAGACAGATCTTTGATAATGAGGACTGCAGGTGGAGCCACTACAGACAGATGGCAATGTTTGTCAGGATGGGGTGGAATCTGATTACCCATACAACTTGCACAACAGTGTCAATGAACGTAAGATGTACTAAGTAGCTTCTCACAAAGCCAGACACTACATCCCACAGTCAGTAAGATGATAAGTCAGACATGCTAGAGGGAGAGGAAGGGAGACCTCCGATGGGACAATGATTAATGTTTCTATTGTTTTATTACAAAAGGAAGTTCATGTGGTGAAATTATATTGACAAGAACAGTTAATCAAGGTTCAATTACATTTCTAATCTTTCCTTTCTTTCCTTTTTCCAGCAATCTTTTATTAAAATCGAACACTGGAAAGCTAATTTGTATCTAATTCATGCAGCTCCTTCCTCCTTTGCCTTTGATTTCTTTTGCAACACAGACAGACAAAATACTGATATAATTGGAAATGTTGCCATTGTTTTCCCTAGAAGCAGGATTCAGCATACCATAGGTGGGCTCCTGAGTTTCCATGATATTCCTTTGTCACTATTCACTTCCAGTACCATGCAGGTTTATTACAGGACCACAAAGTACTGTATGACAGCTATAGTGTTAAAGATCGGTATATTCAAACGCATTCAATTTGTCAGCTGTAGTGTATCATAAAGGAAAAGCCACTCCATTGCAGATAAATGCTTCAGTAATAGAAGTAGCCATATGACTTTGTTGTACAATAATGTATGCAATGTCCAATTTTCTTTAGAAGATCGTCAGGAATTATAGAAATCATCATGTTCACTCTTCTTAGGGCTTCATGCAGTTCAAATTCACATAATTCTTCTTAGAAGCTAGCATGTGAGCTCTATGAACTCACACGGCAACAATACTTGACTTTCAAAGAGCTTTAATAAAATAGCTGTACAGAGTTTGTTTCAAGCCACGGAAATGAATAGTTATTTTGACAGCCAGAGCAGTGATGCTGAGATACTAAAAACTACTTTCCACATCATTAACCATAGCCTTTCCCCTTGCTAAAGTAATTGGTATAAAAGGGCAGGCTACTTTTTGTCATGACAGCTTCTCAACAGCTCATTTTGCAGAGCATTAATCATGACTTGCTTTTCATCTTTCAAAGAAAAAAAAAAAGGTTTTGTTTGCATAATGGGACAGGTGTAATGTTTGCCAGATTTGCATACTACAATAGACAGTTGGATTACTGATGTTCATTGAATTTGGGGTTTGGTATTCTAACCCACATAATCACCCTCTCAGAAACAGCCTTAGTGTAACAGTACTGGTGGAGACCCCCCCCCCAGCATATATCTTGTTAATAGGAAAGGTTAATTTAACAATCCTCATGAACTATTTATTTTCAGTGGGGTCAGTGAAATCATTATGAGACCTCATGAGAGCTTTCTAAACAGTTGATTCAACCCTGGGGTGCTTTATGAAGAGCGATAGTCAACCTCTGAGTCTAAGGACTGACAAGCAAAATTCACTACTTTGCCTCTGTCGTAACAGAGGGAGGGGTGTGGAATCTAAAGGGCTCTGTTCTCAGATGTGTTTTGAAGGACTGACCACACTCATAAATTGGCTGTATCTGTACAAAAAAAAAGGCAGGCATGAGAGTGGACCACTGTCTTCCAAATATTTTCTATCAGCTATTACTGCTTGAATACTGTTTGCTTGGATTTATTTCAATATGCTCAAAAGTTTTTTTTATTTGGCTTAGTAAAACCCTAGCACAGGATAAATGGTCCGGAATAAATCTGTGTGTGCTTTGCCCCATTTGTAAACTGATTATAATGACCTGCTCCATGAATAGACACTTGGACCCACACTGGCATTCCAAGGGCAATCCAGAGCTGAATCTATACCTTGCACAACTGTATGATGGAGCATGAGGAAAAAATTATATTCAAAGCAGACCTTGGCTTGTTATTCAAGTTCTTAGAGCTCCTTCTCTCTGGAGAAAGGGACACATTTGTCTATGGAGCTCAGCATTAGATAATAAAACAGACAAGGAATGCAATAGTAAGCAAAGATTTAGTGTGCAAGCTGAACAACGTGCTCAGCAAAACAATCATTGTGAAACCACTGACATGAAACAAATGTATTTTGCTGTATTTATTAATATCAGAATGTTTTGGAGAAGTCAAATTAATACAAGTTATCAAAAATATACGGAAGCATTTTCCACCCAGTATGCTTGCTTCCCAGTGCTCCTAAAGGTCAGATCTCTGTTTAAAGACAAATCACTTATTCATAATATTTTTAATGATGATAAATATACACTAAGAAGAAACAAACAAAAAAATATTGAAATGCTTAGGTACAGCATCACTATGTGGGTATGCAGGGCAGAAACTTCATCTAGCCGTGTGCTGATCCTCTGAATTCTGAAGCAGGAACTGCTATTGTCTTCTGGTATAACTACTGTGGCACAATCTGACCAAGCAAAACTTGTTGAGGCAATGCCTCAGTGGTGTGCCGTATCCATGTGTGTTCTTGACCTCCTAATGCAAACAACAGCTTGTGGTCTTTGAAAGAATGGCTATCTGCAGAGGTGACAGGGCTGGTGACTTCACGTTGGAGTGGCAGTGCAAAATTCAGGTTGGCAGAATGCAATTAGATATATTTGAAAGCAAATTATTTAGACTGGAGTTGGAAAGTTTTATGCAAGCCGCAACCCATCAGGATTTAGGGAATTATCTAAATGTAAAAACAAAATAGTTAATACTTTCTAACTGGAATTGCAACAGTTGTTGTGAACCATCTCTCTAACAATAGAAGATGAAGGGTAGAAATGTAAACATTTTTGTATTGCCTGCCACTGTAATCCATTCACAAGCACAATGCTGTCAAGATCATGGCTCTCTTGGCCTGATTGCAGGTTGTTAGGGGTTGGAAGGGATCTCTGGAGTTCAACAAATCCAACTTCCCTGCTAGAGCAGGACCATATAATCTAGTGCAGGTCGCACAGGGATGCATCCAGATAGTGTCCAGAGAAGGAGACTCCACAACCTCCCTGGGGAGGCTCTTCCAGTGTGACCCTTACAGTAATGAAGCACTTCCTCATGTTGAGGTGGAACTTCTTGTGCTGTGGTTTACATCCATTGCACCTGGTCCTATCACAGGGTGAAAGTGAGCAGAGCCTGTCCCTTGATTCTTGACACCCAGCCATCATCTATTTGTATACATTTATCAGACCCCCTCTCAGTCTTCTCCCCAGGCTAAACAGCCCCAGGTCTGTCAGCCTTTCCTCATAAGGCAGTGATGCAGTCCCTTAATTATCCTTGTAGCCCTCTGTTGGACTCTCTCAAGTAGATCCTTGACCCTCCTGAATTGTGGAGCCTGGAACTTGATGCAGTATTCCAGGTGAGGGCTCACAAATCTGTCCTGATGTTTTTTCACAAGTAGAGAAAGAATGGTCCCATTCCGTCTCACCCAACTTTGTAGGGTGAGAAGACTGACACAGCCGAGACACAAGGAGTGGTACAAATTATTCCTTTTCCTGACTATGTGGATAGGTAAAATATTTGAGGCATGTGAGAACTCTCCTGACTGGCAAGTTTTAAAATTACTCTTCATATCAAGAGCAGATTAAACAGTTGCCTGATTATGCACAGAATACTTTGAAAAGCTTCTTATTCAAAGAGATACCTTAATATAATGAAATTTCTACCACTCAAATACATATTAGAATGTATTGTACACTATGTCAAGAAAATACAGAAATCTGAACAGAACAAAAGAACAACAACAAAAAATCCCCAGCAAACCTTCAACACTTTATTAGTAATTACAAAAAGATTACACAACAAAACAAAACTTCATGCTTTTCACTTATATCTTAAGTGATAAAAGATCACAGTCTTGGTATATACTGGTTATCTTTGAATATGTGGTTTATCCAGACAAGCAATAATAAAGGATAATATGTTGTGAAGTTTGTACGTAACATGCCTGCATCGAGCTGGAATATGTGTTTCATTTGTCACTGAAGATTATGAAAACACTCTCTATAGCTTTACATCAGAAAATAGGTTTTGAGCTATACCTTCAAATTTAACAAAAATTTTGTCTTTCTAATGGAATCCCATAAGGAGGCAAAATAACTGATATCAGCCTTAGTTTAATTCCCTGTTTTTAAAATGGTTTTAGTGTAGCTCACTTGTGGTTTCACAAGAGCAAATCAGTTTGTCCATCTAGTTCTATAGCGTCTGTTCTTTAGCACTAGTATTTAGAACAAATAGCTAAATACTGATTGCCTTCAGAGACAGCAAGTGGCATGGAAAGTTTTGTGCCATTGAACAATCAGAAAACTTTCTGAAAGGTCCTTCAGAGTTTTCTCCTGTACTCAGTAATCAAGAGAGGAATGTCAGATTTCCTTAACATGATCAGTCAAAAAGGAGTACAGCAAGCACTGAGTCATGGATTTTTCTACCTCTAACATGTCTACTGTTGGCAAAATCCTCCTAGAAAGAGATTAGGTTGTATAACACATTAAAACTCACACAGCGAGAATCAGTGGGAGTAAAGATAATTTTATATGGTTAGATTTAGTTGTAAATTCTAATGAAAGTTTAAGACATAAGAAAATACATGGATTAATAGGAATGAGTTGTAATGTGTAAAAGAAGTTCTGATTATTTTATTACTAGTGAAAACATTTGCAAACATGGAAATCATGAAGCATACTGCAGAAGGAAGATAATAAAAATTCCATGGTAGCCCCAAATGCATTTCTTTTCAATGAGCATCACCACAGAATCATTCTAGTTGAGAAAGACTCCAGGATCATCAAGTCCAACCATTATCCCTACTCTACAAAATTCACCCTTAAACCATATCCCCAAGCACCACATCCAAATTACCTTTAAACATATCCAGGGTTGGTGACCCAACCACCTCTCTGGGCAGCTCATTCCAATGCCTGACCATTCATTCTGTGAAAAAAATGTTTCCTAATGTCCAGTCTAAGCCCATCCAGTCACAGCTTGAGGCCATTCCCTCTTGTTCTATCACTATTTACCTGTGAGAAGAGACCAGCAGCAGCTTCTCTGCAGTATCCTTTCAGGTAGCTGTGGACAGGGATGAGGTCTCCCCTCAGTCTCCTCTTTTTCAAACTAAGCAGCCCCAGCGCATTCAGTCACTCTTCATAAGATTTATTCTCTAGACCCTTCACCAGCCTCGTTGCCCTCCTCTGCACTCACTCCAGCACCTGTAATGAGGTGCCAAAACTGACCACAATACTCGAGGTGTGTTCTCTCCAGAGCTGGGTATGAGACAATCACCTTCCTATCCCTGCTGGACACAACATTTCTAATACAAGCCAGGATGCCGTTAGCCTTCTTTGCCACCTGGGCACACTGCTTGCTCATATTGCGTTGTTTAATGCTTCAAGATGTCTCGTTTCTCTTTAAAACCAATCACTGCTAGGTTGCAAATTTGAGGAAGCAACAAACATTTATTTCATATGATGTAAGAGAGTATTTAACAGATGGGATGATTAGGATGTAGTCAGCCATTGCCAAGGAAAAGAAAAAAGTCAAAAAATAAACCCAACCACAAATAAATTGCTGAGTTCCCTTTTTAAAATTATGGATTTTTCTTTGTTGATTATGGCATCACTCCAGCTAGATAGCACTTTGCAACTATGCAAGAGGAGAATAAGTTGTTCTTCTAACTGCCAGATAGTGTTCAACCTAAAACAGTCTCACAGAAACCAAAGACACTTAACTTTTCATTACTTTCAGGTCAATAATCAGTAGTGTTCAAAGACTGTCAGGGTAACAGTGGCTCCAGCAAGAAAGTAACTGATATCTTTGCAGAAAGACTAGAAAAAACAAATGGCAGGTGATTCTAAGTGACATCAGTGTTATCACTGATGTTCATTAATTATGTTATAATCCAGCATGCGCTTAAAATGTGTATTCTTTGAGGAGATCCAAACAAAATATATAAAAGGCAGATTTGTCTTGCAAAAAGATCTTGGGATTGGTTTAATAAAAATGGCTTCATTGTTTAAACTCGTGCTTAGAAATACTATAGAAATAAGCTGGAGACACCTACTCCAAAGACATCAGGGTTTATTACAGTTTAATTGCAAGTCTCCACCACTGGAGAACTGATGTGATTACAAATGGACATCAGCTTACATCTAGCAGTGCTACAGATGGCAGTCCAGAACACTACCTGCTGAGGAATAACACTTAATCATCTTCTCGAAGTTTATTTGTGAAAATTTCTGGCATTCAAAATTATATGATGGTCTTCAGAGAAGAGTGATTTTTGTGCAGACAGAAAGCAGTAAGTAATTTTGCAATACTAATTCAGGACTGTTTAAAATTGTTTTGCACACTCAAACGGCAGGCAATATTAACCTTTAAGCTTCTTAAAGCAGATATCGAATCCGCTTCTATATTCTTCAGCAAACAGGGGGAGAACTTGTATAATCAATCATTCTGTCTTTCAAACACAGAAAAATACTTCCATTTAACAGCCTGGAGATAATCAGCTTCTGTTGCCTTGCAGGTGAACCAGCACAAGACTTTTGTAATTCTAGAAAGTGTATTGTGCTTGTGTGTTCAGGTGTTGGCAGGGAGGATGCTGCAGGACTGGCTTGTGTGAGAAAAGACAAGGTGCCCTCATGTTGGACATCGGTTCCAAGCACCCCCAAGATAAACTTGTTGCTGGCCAAAGCTGAGCTCATCAACAGTGCTGCTGGTATCTCTGTGATAACAGTTTCAAGAAAGGTTAAAAATGATAAAGCAGTTATGATGAAGAGGAGTGGTAAAAGGTGAAACAGCCCTGCAGACCCTAAGATCAGACAAGAGAGAGGGAAGGCAGTGCTCCAGGTGCAAGAGCAGAGATTCATTTGCAGCCATGGCAATGACTGCAGTGATGCAGGTTGTCTCCTTGCAGCCCGTGAAGGACAATGGTGGAACAGATATCCATACCATAGCCTGTAGAGGACCCTACACTGCATCAGGTGGACATGCCCTGAAGGAAGTTGCAGCCTGAGGAGAGAAGCACACACAGGAGCAGGCCGCTGGCAGAAACTATGGTCTGCAGGAGTTCCAAGATGGAACAGTCCATTCCTGAAACACTGTACCCTATGGAAAGACCCCTACTGAAGCACATCTGGAAGAAGAGCAGCCCTTGAGTAGTTCATGAAGGACTGGACCCTATGGCAAGGACCACATACTAGAACAAGCAAGAATGTGAGGGGGAAAGGAGCAGCAGAAACAAAATGTTGTGAGCTGACTGCAAAATTTCCAGCATTTTCCCAATGCTTATAATCATTCTTTCAGATTTAAAAGATCATCTGTTATTCACTCTGATACAGTGGACTGGTTTGGGGGAAAAGGTTATCTGCAATGGATGAATGTTTCTTTTATGAAATTACAAGATCACTATGGACTCAATTTTCTGTAAGTCAGCCCTAGACTGAACAAAAATTGAGAAGAAAACAAATCGTTATCATTGACAGTAGATCAGTGCCAAGCCTTTTGCAATATTGAACACGAATGACTGATCTAACGAAAAACAACCAACCAAACAACAATTTCACCAACTGTAAAGACAAGCCAATATAAACTAAGATACAAAATGGATATGTTTGGATCAAGATAACTTTATAGAAAAGGAGCTTGAAAAAATCGAGAAATGAGTATGCAGACCTTTCAAAATAGAGGAAATTTGTTGGACCATAGGAGAAAGGTCAAAGCAAGCTGGTTGAAAGACAACACTTCAACTTCCAGAGAAGCTGACAGGAAGAGATCCAAAAGAAACAGTTTAGAAACCTGAATGGACACTAGCACATGCCAAAAAGAGAAGTCCATGACAGTAAAGAAAGAAGTGCTGATACGTGAATTTAGTTGTAGCTCTTTATTTAGCCATGCATACGCCATAACTCTAAAGCTCTGAGAAAAACTGAATTTAAGCTACAAAGATTGAAGGAGTTACTTTGAAGTTTAGTGACTCAACAGTTCTGGTGACAGCCTTCCAGTCTTGTCTTTCACAAAAGTTGTGTGCTGGGGCAAGTATTTCAGCATAATACTATATTTCTAAAATTGAGTGTTCTGGTCTAAGACATTCATGAAGATTTTGAGTAGTCATCAATACAGAGAGACAAGTATCTCTTGCATGAAACTCTTCCCACAAATTTCAGAAGGCAAACAACTAGATAAAGTTAAATACCTAGCCAGTAAACAAGTTAATTAGGTGAGATGAGTCCTGGACTGAAGCACAGTACTTTGGAACTGCTGAGTCTTAGAAAATTTGACAAAGCAGCAGATCCTCATGTGTGATCCAAAGTACTGTGTGACCAACAATCTAGTGAGCATCTAAACTATAAGATGCCATTATAGTGGTAGCAATGTTTTCTTATATGTCTTCTAATTATATTTCTCACATGTCTGTCTTCTCTCTTTACTGAAAAAAAAAAACAAACAATTATTTCAGCACAGGAAGAGTTTCTGTCCTGTTTCAGTCTTTCAAAATTTATTTCACACAGAGAAACTCCCTACACAGACTCGGCAAAATTGGCTGAAGGATATATTCAAATTTGGAGATGCAAAAAAAGAGAAGAGAGTCCTGGCATGAGTAAATCACATAACTGAGTCTTGATCCTGCTGAAATAGGATAGAAACTAACTTGGATACCAGAGGCACAGATGCTTTTTACATGTTTACTCATCACATTTTACAGATGTATATTGTCAGTCTTAAAGGATGGACTAAATCATTCTTTTACAGACTCGTTTTGAAGAACACAGAATTATTACATTTTCCACAGTGTGAACTTTGATTGCTATTGTTCTGTGAAACTTGGATTACTAATTCATGTCAGCTTAAAAAAGCTGATTGTCATGATTGTCATAGAATGAATCAAATGTCAAACTAGTTTAAATTTGACTCAGATTCAGAATACTTAAGCCAGTAGGCACATGGAAAAAAATATTCCATCCAGTGTGCACATATGCAGTAGGTACCTGAAAATTCCTTACCTGCATTTTTCCTGCAAAGCCTCAGGAATGTTTATGGAACTGAACCTTTTGCTCTTTAAAGTTCTTCTCTTCTCTTGAACTTGGTTTAGGGGAAAGATAATTGTCCTCCATTTATAATTAGACTCTGATGTATGAAAGCTTGAATTAGTCTGGTTCAGCTTGAAGAAGTGAAAACGTAGGAGCAAAATGTCTTAGCTGTTAGATATATAAAAATGTCATCGAGTCACACTTGATCTTTCCTTCTGGACTACTGCCTTTTCTCTGGGGAGTCATGAAATAGGACATTGACATAAACAGATGGTTGTTGCCTTTGAATTATTTAACAACTGAATTGATAGAAGATTCTGCTGCCATGAAGGAAAAGAGCATGCTTGAAAATTCCTACTTCTTTTCTTTCTTTCTCTCCTCCTCCTCCTGCTGTTAGGAGTAGCCAGGAACAGAGTTTGCTATTGGCAACATCAAAGCCTGCAGGGGTGGAAGTGGAGGATGCAAAAGTGAAATCTGTATTCTAGAGCTATCAAAGAAGAGCTGCCCTTACATTAAAAAATATGTTTATCCTGTTTAAGTAACATTTCATGTAGTTGTTACACATCTATGGTTACTAGGTGGAGTTAATGGGACAGGAGGATTAAAAAACTGTATAATTTAAAAAAAAATAAAAATCTATATAGATTTTAATCTATACTCTGTAGCATTGCAGTATACAAAAGATATGCCCAGATACAACTTTGATATACTGCAAGACCACTTTGAGCCATGAAACTTGCACTGGAATAGTCTACAGACAATATCTCAAGAGAACCACTGTAAGCCTGAATTTCTCCATGTATTCTCTGTTATTTTGAGATGCAAGTATGCAACCCATTGAAAGGCCTACTGTTACAAGAAGGAATACTATGTGCTGTCAATGCCAGCAAACTTGTAAAGAGCTTGTTTTTTCCTTGACAAATAAAATCTTCCTGAAAGCTTCAAGCTCAGCAGTTCCACTGTTAGTCAATCACAGATTTCCTGCCTTCTGATTTTGAAATTAAACATGAATCCTTGATCAGAGTCAGAGATAGGAGTTTCTCCTCATTCACCCAAATGTGTTTGTTGGTCAAAGTTGTGCATTAGAGCCAGTAGTGATGATTACATCAGATAGTGGAGGAAAACAAATACTTCCTCAGGATGAGATGCCACCTGTTGAAGCTGGCCAGCTGCAGTCCCATGGCAGGAGACAGAAGACCAGGGCAGGGTCTGTGTCCATCATGCTAAAGTGCTGCAATCCTCCACACGGGACTTTCTCCATGATACTGGAGAAACGGCCTCTAAAATCCAGTACCTTGTGACATGTCCCTCATTGGTGTTAAGCAGTTGACACAGGAGGGTGGGCATCTGAAATTGACTGCCAATGTGAGGAAAGCAGGTTGGTTCTTCTTAGCTTGTAATCAATCTTCACTCCTGTTCTTGATTTAATCAAGCAATCCAATCATCCATCAGCCATTGGAATGCTGCATAATGGCATATACTTAATAAGCCACTGGAGAAATGATTAATCAATTAAATAAATAGTCAGACCCAACAACCAACTGTACTGCCACCCACTGGGAGTTATTAAACAAAAAATAAATCAGGAAAACATATGTGCAGCTGTTTGTGCCTCAAAACTAGCCTGGACAGAGACATCATGTGGAGTGAAATTATGGTAACTTCAGCAGTATTGTGTGTAGTGCCTCTGCAAAGGTAGAAACTCATTTGGCAATATGGATCTGACAATCTATGCAATTAATGTTCACTAATAACACCAGTTTTAAATGTCTGAAAGTTTGAACCATTTTATAATCTTTTAGCACCCCTAGGTTTGGGGTAGAAAGGATCTTAAGACATCTCTGTGCACATGTGAGAAGAACTCAGCCTGCGTTGTTATATTGTTGTCAAAAAAAATATGGATTGTTGTCCAAAACTGATATGAGTGTGTCCTATATGGTGTAACTTTTAGTTAGTATCCACCTAAAAGGAAACAGAGGTAAAACTCTTACCTGGATAGACAGCAGTAACTTTCCCTTGTAGAATTTATATTAAACAGGCATACAGTAATGCTCTCATTTGCTGGCATTCAGCAATAGAAATCCTACAAACTTTAAACCCTAACACAAAATCTGACTCTAAAGTTGTCCTGGTTTGAGTTAGAACAGAACTAGTTCTGTGGTTTGATTTTACTTTCCAGCTCAGTCTTTTCCACGTAACTGTCCCTTCTGAAGCTAACAGCATGATTTTGCAGACAGCATTGGCTTCCAGAAGCGACAGCACTTGGGGTTTTTAGTTACTGTTGGGGTTTCTAGTTACTGCTAAAGATTGGTATGCAGAAAGCTTCTTGCTGATACTTGCTCCTATAGAAACTAAAGTCACTGTCATGGATTGAGATAGGATGTGTTTAAGAAACCATAGAGAGGTCTTCCAAGAGGCTAGATAGGTCCGGGAGGTGGACCAGAAAGTGTAGTTTTAGTTAGTTCATTCCCAGGATGCCTGCATCTAGACTTTACAAGGGGACAGCACAAGCTGCCTGTTCCCTTTTTCCTCCCTCTCTCTCCTTCCCAAGGCTGCTCCCTTACCTTTGCAATTGTGGGGCAGTGAGGCCTAGAGCAGCCTTGGCAGGGGCCTGGGGCTGGCAAGAAGAGGCTTTGCTGTGTCACACTGGTCTGATAATGGTGGTGGTGGGGGAGTGTGTGCAGAGAGGCATAGTATGGGGAGAGGCATTTGGGCATGGAATTTTGGCCTGGCGTGGGGGAAAGATTTGTAGAAGCTTTGACCTCAGGAGGTTTTAGAGAACGATGGCTTATGGATTTCTTTGTGTTTCATGTGCTTTGCACTGCAGTCTATGTGGTTTATGAAAAGCATTTCCATTTAAACTTCCAATAATATTCTGTATTTCTGTCCACTCTGGTGTGGAGTTTTTCTCTAACTACTTGGAGAAGAGTTTGAGAGCCTGTCTTGCTCCTTGAACAAAAACAGTCGCAGCTAAATTTTGTGCCCCACATTGGGGTATGTGCCATAAAGTACTCCTGTGAGAAGGAGTGGACAGGAGAGGTGACCCTAAACTGGCCAACGAGGTATTACATTCCATATGCATCACATTCAGCACAAAGGTGAGGGATTGGAAATGCTAAGCCCCATTCCTCAATGGCTAGTGTCCAAAGAAAGCTCTGTCCACTTTGCATTTGATCCCAATCTGTGTGTTCCTGAAGCCAGTTTCTGAATCCAGCTCCTGAAACCAGTTCCTGCCTGCCAATGAGTCAAGTATGGGATGTTCCCAGTGTCTACTGACAGCATCAGTGGTGACAGTGATGTTATTTCTATCATGAGGGTTGATTCTATATTGTTTTTTAATATATTCCTGTATTTCATTATTTCTATGATTTATTAAAGCTGATTTAATTTTATTTTCCAAACCATTAGTATATCTCTCCCTTATTTTCTCTTTCTCCCCCTTTTTGGAGCATCCATCATCCATCTAGTGGCCAGTATAGCAGTGACTCTTGACAAAAGTTGTGCCAAATACTAGAATGAGAGCTACTCTGAAGTAGAAATGAACAGACTAGAAACATTCAGTTTCTGAGTCTGGAAATGATAAAATGAAAATTCTGAGTATCATTCTATTACTAATACATCTGCCTGGAAAAGAAGCCAGGCTACACAGTTCTTCTTTTCTAATTGTAGAAAATTTACTTGTAGAAGGCTGTTTACCTTCTCACAATAATGATATTTTATTCATAATGTGTTCAATCAGAACAACAGAAATCTGGTGTTAAGGAAAAGAAGCTTTTAGATGACCTTTTGGAACTCAATTCTTTAATGTAATGAAAATTTTGCCTATTTTTAAACATTTCCACAATGTGTAACCTTGGTAATGCATAAAAGTAAATAAGTGCATTCTTAATCTCACTAAACCAGCACGCAATGAAATTGTTTGGAGTATAAGGATGTATTCAGGTAGTTGCTTATAATAGTCAAGTTTACACTGAGTGTAATTCAGCAAATGGCAGAGAACTCACAGGATCACAGGATGTTAGGGGTTGGAAGGGACCCAAGGAGATCATCAAGTCCAACCCCTCTGCCAGAGCAGGACCACACAATCTAGCACAGATCACAGAGGAACACATCCAGACAGGCCTTGAAAGTCTCCAGAGAAGGAGACTCCACAGCTTCTCTGGGGAGCCTGTTCCAGTGCTCTGTGACCCTTACAGTAAAGAAGTTCCCCTTTGTGTTGAGGTGGAACCTCTTTTTCTGCAATTTACACCCATTGCTGCTTGTCCTATCACAGGGAGCAAGGGAGAAGAGCCTGTCCCCCACTCCTGACACCCAGCCCTCAGATCTTTATAAACATTTATTAAATCCCCTCACAGTATTCTCTTCTCCAGACTAAAAAGTCCCAAGTCCCTCAGCCTCTCCTGATAAGCCATGCCCTCCAGTCCTCATCATCCTCATAGACCTCTGCTGGGCCCTCTCCAGCAGATCCCTGGAGCCCAAAACTGAACACAGTATTCAAAATGAGGTCTCACCAGGGCAGAGTAGTGAGGAAGGAGAACCTCCTTTGATCTACTGGACACACTCTTCTTAATACATCCCAGGATTCCATTGGCCTTCTCTGCCACANTGTTGAACAGCACTGGACCCAGCCCTGACCCCTGGGGGACTCCACTGGTTGCAGCTCTCCAGCTGGACCTAGCAACATTGATCACCACTCTTTGAACTCTATCTTGTAACCAGTTCCTAATCCACCTCATTGTCTGCTCTTCCATCCCACACTTCCTGAGCTTGCTCACTATAATATCATGGGAGACGGTGTAAAGAGCCTTGCTAAGGTCAAGGCAGACTACATCCACTGGTCAACAGGAATCTACTCATTCAGTTATTTCATCATAGAATGCTATCAGGTTAGTCAAGTCAACTCACAGGTTCTCTGCAAAAAAAAAAAATCAGGTAGAAAACACACGAAAATAATGCACATGCAAATATGATCTACCAATTGTTTTAGCTATATATGTCCTCATTGCTTTCATATTATTTGTTAGAGCAAGATGAACATAGATCCACATGGTTTGTCTTTCCAACTGACTCTAAAAATTATGTTAATGAAAACGCTTTGCTTCTATTATCATTTCATTATTCTAATACTATGTAAATGATATTCATTAAATTGTAATGTTTTTCCCTGCAAATCTACTTGAGGTAGGGAATTCTTTATTTTGTTTTACTTTATATTATTCAACTTCATGGAAATTCACTGACTCTGACAGGAAACAGTGAAACATGCTAGTAGTTTCTATGCTAGCTTTTTTCTGTATCATATCATCAAAGAGAAACCAAGTTGCTCTTGAAGTGCAGTAGTCTGCAACCCATTTAAAACATGGACTATCTTGAGGTTACCTAGATATTGCAAACAGAAGCCAAAGAAACGTGGTCATGTAATGCATTTGGTAAGCAGCATTCTGTAGAAAGAGAGTCTTAGGCAGGCTTTAGAAGATTACAAATGTTAACTACTAGATAGGAAGTGCAAACTTTGCGCTAGGAAAGCTAATTACTTTATTCATCAGTTTTGTTTCAGATTCACTTACAAGATCAAATTTAATTATGTAGATTCAGTCACTAACTGTGCAAGCGTGTAGGCAGATTTATAGCTGTCTAGCTGGAATCTCCACCGACTAGGAAGGGGAAAGGCTTATTGCTATCTGTAGGTGTGGATGTATACACATGCATTTAATCACGGGATTGAAGTTCTTGCAAATAGGATGTTTTCCCTTAGGAATAAAATCAAGAGAAGGCAAATGAAAACCATTGTGATCTTTCCTTCCCCCCCCCCCCCCCCCGACCCCGTTTTAACAATGGCCATTTTTGAGTCTGATCCATGATTTTTGAGCCTGATCCATGATTTTTGAGCAAGAATAGTATCAGCAGATTGGTACAGAATATACCAGGCAAAAAACAGATGCTTTTTGTGTTCTGAGAACTGACAACAGAAAGGTCTGCAGCTTCTGGAGGAAGCAACAATTTCAGTTTACAGGTCCTTTTTTCAAGTAGAATGGCAAACACAAGCACAGAAGTACAGCTGGCCAAGAATGCTGTAATTCCCTCCAAGTGTCTCACATGAATCACTCTGTTGTACCACTGATGGACTGACAGCTGTCATCCTTCAGAGCCTTCATTCTGTTTTAATTAAATCACTAAATAAAGAAGCAAAATTTCAGAGTTCATGGAGGGCAACACATTTGTTGCTAATACAATAAACATCCTTAAATTTACTTAAAAAGAGAAATATTTGTCTAGAATGTCTATGAAAGTGGAAAAATAGCTTACTGTTAATTGTTCATTCCACCAGAGAAAGTATGTTTAGTAGCCTAGCCTGCAAAATTGTGATGGTTATATGACACATGTACAAGCTTAGCATGGCTGGGGCTGTTGCAAACAAAAATAGGACAATTGCATATTGAAAGAACCAATTTTAGACTATAGTCTGCCAGATTTACTTGTGTCTCCACTAGGACAGCTGCCAATACTTTGACGTCGTGACAAACATAATCAAGGAAAAAGGGCATACACATTCCATCATCCTTTCTCCCAGAGGTATGAGTGGGTACAGTCAGGCTAAGAGCTTAGGAAGTGAACATCTGGGCTATGCTTAAATACACACATATGAATGAATCTGAGAATGATTACTTTTATATACTCCACATATGCATGCACATACATAGAAAATAGGTCAATATGCTATAGAATCATAGGATCATAGGATGTTAGGGGTTGGAAGGGACCCAAAGAGATCATCGAGTCCAACCCCCCTGGTGGAGCAGGACATAATGTCAGCTGACATGCATACTGATGCTTTTCCAAAGAGAAAATACATGAAAATCAGCCCATGTCAGGGATTCTACATACCTGTTTTAACTAGCAAATGTGTGTGTCACTCTCACATACATAGACATATACGTAAATGATAATATATATGTATGTTTTTATGTAAAGGGATCCAAGTTCTAACAGAGGTGAAACAGGCATATACTAGATTATCAACATAGTATAACTTTCTAGTAACAAGCTAGCTCATGAGTCTGAAATGGAAAAAGAAGATAGCCTGCTATTAGTTAATAATATTACCACCCTCACATCTGATGTAAAATGTGAGGCTCTTAGCATCATTGTCCTTTTTAAAGACAAAAAAAAACAAAAACAAAAACCAAAAAAACCCCAACATTTTAAATGCTCCCATTCTGTCAAATACATTTTTTTTTCAGGTATATAGCTGAAGCCAGTATTCATGAAAATAGCCTGGTGGTTTATGCTATTTCACATGATAGTACCAGCTTATCATGTTCCATTTCATTTTCTCAGCTAGATGACTGTTGAAAAAGGACATTGCCCCAGGGTCTGTCCAAAGGAGCCTCTTTCTTGTCCTTGCCAGCAATTTGCAGAGCCATGGGGAGGACAATCACTCTGCTGCCCTTTGCAAAGATTTTCAATATGTTCTCCCACCTGTAGAGATTTGTCTGCAGTGCTCCAAGCCTAGGTCACCTGAGGGAGACCATTCCTCCTCCTGGAACCTCCTAATGGATGTTCATCACTCAAGGACGGAATAACAATTTGCAACAAAGAGGCACAAAGGAGAGAAATGGCTCTTTGTGCTCTCTGCTTTTGTTACACAACTAGAGCATAAGCCTTACTGTCAAAGTGGCTTTTATTAGCATTTCAGCCATAAAAAGGGAGAATAAAAATTCTAATCAGAAATGCATTGATTTAGTAATTTCAGATAACAAAGAAATCCCCCAAAACATGATCTGATTCAAATATTCTTTCAGTAGCAAAGCAGCACATTGTTTCTGCAAACTATTCATCCAAGCCTCATATATATAAATATGTATTTTATAACAGCAGGGTATATTAATCCATGAAGTCTCCTAATAACATGAATTAAATGTGAGCTCTAAATAAAAATTGTAAGAGGTTTTGTGACCCTTTTATGCATTCGTGATCAGCAAAATTTCAAAGGGCCTCCTGCATTTTAAATTTAGATGTACTATCAAGTCTAGGCTTGATTTTGTTGAAAGGCTTGGTGAGGCTCTCAAAAGTGTCATTGAAATGTTTCCTTACTTTGATTAAAGGGGAATGAGAAAAGATGTTAAATCTTTAACTATTTCCCTTTTAAGTGTTTATTTGCTGTAGTTCAGAAAGAGAAAAATATTAAAGCAAGACTTGTGGCAGCACAGCTATATGACATGTGAGAGAATCATGCAAAGTCTATTCTATTCCTCCTTTTATCATCTCCTCACAGAATGTGAAAGAGCTAGTGGACAGAAAGCATTTGAGTTCCAACCAGAGTTGGTTGATATAGGTGCTGAAGACGCAAACGACACTCAAGAAATGGAGGAAGATTCTGAGACGGAAGACACTGTGTGCATAAATGACATACATTTGTACTTACATGTCCCAAAGGTTGTAGAAGAAACTGAAAATACTGTAGTTACTCCAGATTGATTCAGTACATACAATTCAATAGCAAAAAAAATATAATAAATTAAGTGATGATATAAACAGCAGAGTGCAAAATGATTTAGAGAAAGATAATGATGGAAATTAGGATTTGGAAAATAGAGTAATTGATGCAGTTCCAGTTGATGAACATCCCTTTAATGAAAAGGAGTTGGCTGAACTAGATGAACTAAATACTAGATTTAGAAACATTTAGAACTATGTGAACATTCTGAACTGAGCACCTTGATGGAGTGCACATGTGTATGGGGCTGTGTCACCCAATGAATATGTTATTCCCACCTAAAGATGCATACTTCTACACATGGCTGGATTTTTTGTCATGAGGTCTCTTTGCATGATATGCATGCATGCAGGTGTGCATGTCTTTGTCCATATACGTGTGTGCAGGACCAAGGCTGTACATCCATATAAAGAATGCTTGCATTGTGTTGCTGGTATGTCATCCAATTATTTCCAGTAAAGTAGCAGTTACTGTGAGATTCTCAGGAAAAGCTGGCACCAGAAGTTTGTCCACCAAGTTTGTAAGGCTTATAGTCTGACTGTTCCCAAGAGATGTTTGAGAAATAAAGCATAAAATGAATTGAATTTGGTGTTTTTTTTTCTGCTAGCAGCTTCCAGTATGCAGTGTGTAGACTGTGCTTGGTTGCCTTGGGCAAGGAGGAGGGAAATTACAGTTTTGGCAGGTAATCATGTCCCACACTTCATCAGAAAACTTTTTGCCCCTACAATACTTATTAAAAATTGTTCTGAAAAAATATTCCCTGAGTGTTATAGATTTCCCCATCTTAGTACTGTTCTGGACAGTTTATTCCAATCCTCTACATAAAACCTTGTACTTTAGCTTAATTGTTCCTTTCCTTTTTCTAATGTTTACCCATGTATCTTCATTTCAGAGAGCAATCAAATTCCCTGTCAAGCTAGGCAACTCCACAACTGGTAAGGAGTATAAGGTTTTGGATCAAGATGAAACTTTGATAATATGGGACACAGGCACCATATTTAGCCATTACATTACTAAGTTGACAAATGAATTTCAAGATAGAGTTTGAGGACTACCTGGAAGATATTCAGCTTTATCCTATCTTTGCAGGTAGAAGACTGCTAACAGCTGTTCTCTCTGATTCGTCCTAAAATATGCCCCCTCACACCCCTCAGTCCTTATTGCTAAAATGCCAAACACAATTACGTGAGATTCCAAATTACTACTGAAAGCCCTCTAAAATCACCATATCCTTTCTTTTTGCAATCTTCTGTTAAAACCAAATAAATAACTTCTAATTCCCCACAACCCCTCATCCATGAAAAGGTGTTTGCAGATTAGAATTGAAATCTTTATAACTAGTTTGTGGTTTAATCTGTTACAGTTCTTAGAATGCTTTGGGATCTTATTCATGATGAAGGTACTGTGCTAATAAAGAAAAATATTGTAAAATCAAAGCTGAAATTACAGGGAATCGTGATAATGCTGCTGTAAAAAGTATCTGGCAGAAATTTAATACAATATTCTTTGCCTGGGAGGAAGAGAAGACAGTACTACATGTCAAAATATCATATTCAGATATCTCTCATAGACAGAAAGCACAACAAAAATACTCAGAGGTAGTCTAAATCACACATCCTTAGTTTCATATATAGAGATATGCACACTATAATAAAATTTCCAGTGTAAAGAGATAGTTACTATTTATTTATTACATATTTGGTTCCATTTTCAAGACACAGTATGTCAGCCAGAAGAGTAGTAGTTTATCAGCCCTGATGTGCAGTGGTGTCTTAACAATGCTGATGGCACTGGTGATAAACCAAGGCAAATGAGATGCTGCTGAATTTGATCCATATTAGAATTTTTTCTTCATGAAAAGAAGGAGAAATCCTCATCATTTACCAAATGGAAAAGAAAGGATTAATGCAGCAAGGAGGTAAATTTTACTCTGGCTTTCTGAATTGCTTGTCACTAAAAACGGAAGGCACTAAAATCCAACCTTTTGGCATCCCTGTCTTAATATACTGTATTGTTATTTTGATACATCTTTTCATTGTAATTGGTGTAACACATGAAACAATTGAACAACTGTTCTTCTTTCGAGAATTTATCATAAAAATTAAAGGGAAAGAGCTGTGGAACATCAAGCCATTAGCTGAAATGAACATTGCCTCCAGAAACACAGAACTTTTGTAACTCCTTGAGTCATTCTCGTGTTTTATTGTCTGGTTCTCTGTTGCATCTTTCTTAGGGCAAATTGTTTCAAGATTTTGGATCATGGTGTCATTTCTGGAAGTTCAATCAGGGAATTTTCACTAAGTACAGTGAACCTCATTCCATCAACCACCTGTGTACACAGGAACTGCTATATTGTGTCAGATACAGGAACCACCTAGGCCCACATCTTTTTCAAGGCATTGGCTAGGCACAGATACTAAGGAAAAGGCACTAAGAAAAGAAAGTCTTTCCTTAATCTGCCTTTACTGTTCTTAAACCATAGACTTTTTATCTGAAGCTAATTTGAACCATTTTTGAATGTCCTTCAAAGGTATGATGGAAACTATATGTAGCTCTTCACAATATCAGATGAAAAAAAAAGCTCTTTCCCCACAAGAGGCAATCTGGAGTAAGGTTGGTTATCTTCCTGACCTCAGTTTAGTCCTGGCTCTTTTTAGTCAGATCTTAAAAGTAAAAGAGGCTTCAAGCAAATAAACACTGTGAATTTAGACCTCTTAGCTGAATAAGATCCTGATATATAAGAACTCACTTGCCATGATGTCATGGAAGGGCTTCTCATCAGCTGTTGGATAGCACCTGAACATAGTGTGATATGCCACAAATCATGGGATGGAGTTGAGCCCCAGGTGTAGTGTAGCATGAGGCAGGTCATTATCTGCAGCCTTTGAGTTCTGGTGGGTAAAATGCTTTCTACCAGTACCTTGTCCTGGTTATAGCACAGCCCTGTCCCATCACTCTTCTTTGAGGTTTCAACATCAGAATCTGCAAGAAGGCACCTGCTGAACACACACAACTTATCTCTGGGATCCTGAGGAGAGACAGAGACCAGAGACTTGCATAGAAAATACACTGTAGGAGAGTGTGGAAAGAGGTAAATTATATTGAGTCTCACACTTGAGTTTGCAAGAACTTGACAGCTCTGGGAATCTGCTGACAGAAGCACTTTGGAAGAACATAGATGAGGTATATCTCTAACAGCTGCGTGGTACCAGGGATAGTTGTCAAAATTTTAGTGGCCATATAGAAAAAAAGAAAGTATTGATGCAAGACAAAAATATTTTTACTTGCCTTTGAAATGAAGAAGGATTTCTGAATAAAGTGGGTATCTATTCAGTTTGTTCTCTTCTATTAGATCCCCCACAAAATTCCAGTACCTGGGTTTTCTTTAGAAAGTCCTTTTCTCAAGCTATATCTGCACATAAGAAAGAGCTTTTGAATAGATACATATTATAGTGATAATGTAACTAAATATATCAGCCACCCATGCACTTGCAATTGATTTTCCTCTAACGCTGGTCTTTTCTCTATGGTTCCTGCACCTAATTATTATCAGTTACAGCTCAGGAAGGAAATGATCTAACAAAGAAGGGATCAATTATCTTAGCAGCAAAGGAAAAAATACCAGATTAGTAAACTGGGAATTTCAGATGGCAATGTGATCTTTGGGACATATAGTGCTTAGAGGAACAATGCACAAAAGAGAACTTATCTTGGGGAAAGCCAACTCAATTCAGGATAACAAAGTAATGGAGTCTTCTGTCACTGAACTGTCAGAATAATTAATTTCCATCCAATACCTGACAATAGCAGTAGCTCGTATAAGACAACATGAGGGAAGTGATGATGCACTGATCTGAAAGAGAATGATGTCATTCTCTGAGGATATAGTTTGTTGTTTCTTTTTCTACAGCAATACTTCACTGGAGTCAAACATGATGATTTATTAACACACAAGAAGTACCCCTGGCAGGCATGGTTAATATTTTAGCACTGCAGGCAATGGAATGTGACAGTTTCACTTGTTGCTCTGACCTTTATTTTCCTTTGTACTGTGCTTTCCTAGAACTGCCATTTATCTGGAGAACATGCAATTAGTGAGCTCCTTTTAGATAAGCCACAATCATTTCTCACAGAACTTTAACACTCATTTTATCTAAATGAAGGTTGTTCTTCACAGTGCACACTTCAAAACGGGTCAGAGTTCTGAGAACAATGAAGCCCATAGACATGGCACATTAAAAGATGCCCATTAGGAAGCTGAGAATTTTAGGCTAAAATTTTAATGTTTTAACAGTTAAGGTATGTTAGGGAAGATTGTATTGCTTACCAAAAAGAATAAATAAAGCCCTGGTGAGAGCAAATACTCATTTATAGCTCTAAATGAAAGATGAAGAAGCACCTGAGTGACAACTTCATTAAATTTGAATACATTGTCTCTAACTTCTGCTGTAAAACCTTCAGGAGTAATTAATTTCCTTGCTACTGGTAGTGATAATACATCATGGAATAAGAAGCAAGAGAACTGAAAACAAAACAGGCAGGACACACTAATTAAGGAATCTGAAGAGATAAATTGGATTTTGATAATGAGTAAAGTTGTTTTTACCTCCTTTTACCTACAATTTTATCATCTTCCTTCAAAGTTATAACTTAATGGAAAAGAGAAGTATATTTTTCTTGTTGGGTCTAAGTGACATTTTAGTTTCTCAGAGCTGTGTATGACAGTTTCGTTGCCTCAGCACACAGATCTTCTCTCTTCCCTTTGCATCCCCAGTCTGAGACCTGACTGCTGAGTTTTCTGCAGTTCAAGGAGAGCACCACATAAGTGGATTTACCAGGAATACATGACTTCAGTTTTCTCACATGGCTTTTCTTGAATTTTGTTTTGTGGGGACCTTAACTGGTATAGCTCAGCATGGTCAGGTTCACTGAAGAATAACCCAATTAAATATGTATGTACCTATGTCCTGGGACCACGAAGCAGGCAGTTTTGAGTGAGATCTACCTAAGCTTTTGCGTTACACGAAGGACATGCTTTCCTTTCCCTCCTGGAGGATAACTATGAAACCAGCTTAGTCATCCCTACATCCCTACATCTCAAGAGCTCTGTGCAAGCTTCCTGCTTTTCTCTGTGATTCTTCTCTTCCATCCTTTCCTTCCAGTCCTTGAAAGATGAATTTTCTCCCTTCTCAGATGGCAAGAACATCCTGAGAGTGGGAATAAACACGTCTCCTCGAGAGGTTCCCACCATACCAGCAAAGGACATCACAAACATCACCTATAAATTGACAACACATAAATCAAGCACACCACACCAACAGCAATAGCACATTATAGCTGTTTCCAAACCAATAATGGAACACAGCATAACTTAATTGTCTTCTCAGAGAGCCTCCAATCTGAAGTGATAATAATCTCTCTTTATCAAAATTGCAGTCTGAGCATCTCAAGTGCAAAACTCAGTTTGACTAGCAGAAATCTTGCAGCGGGGGGCAGTGGCGTAATTATGTCAGCACTATTAAGTATCTTTTATAAGATATTTAAGTCAGAAAAAAAAAAAGATCTCCCATGAACATAAGCAGGTAAGATCTATGTGAGCTAACTTTATACTTGGGAGGTTGGTTTGTAAATTCTATCTGGAGCCACCAGAGAGAGATACGCTCCTCCAGCAGATGAATCAGAGCACTTACAGTTAGACTGCTATTTTGAATCACCTCTGCAGGTATTCCTCTTTATTTATAGGGAAGATAAGCCTCAGAAAACCTCCTCACCTAAGTTAAAGCAAATGCCAGTGCCTTAAGAACAGAATAGAATAGAATAGAATCAATCAAGTTGGAAGAGACCTCCAAGATCATCCAGTCCAACCTAGCACCCAGCCCTATCCAGTCAACTAGACCATGGCACTAAGTGCCTCATCCAGGCTTTTCTTGAACACTTCCAGGGACAGTGACTCCACCACCTCCCTGGGCAGCCCACTCCAATGCCAATCACTCTCTCTGTCAACAACTTCCTCCTAACATCCAGCCTATACTTCCCCCAGCACAACTTGAGGCTGTGTCCCCTCGTTCTATTGCTGGTCACCTGGGAGAAGACACCAACCTCCACCTGGCTACAGCCTCCCTTCAGGTATTTGTAGATAGCAATGAGGTCTGCCCTGAGCCTCCTCTTCTCCAGGCTAAACAACCCCAGCTNTCTTGGCCACCTGGGCACACTGCTGGCTCATCTTCAGCCTACTATCCACCAGTACCCCCAGGTCCCTTTCCTCCTGGCTGCTCTCCAGCCACTCTGTCCGCAGCCTGCAGCGTTGCTTGGGGTTGTTGTGGCCAAAGTGCAGAACCCTGCACTTGGCCTTGTTAAATTTCATCCCATTGGCCTCTGCCCACCCATCCAGCCTGTCCAGGTCCCTCTGCAGTGCTCTCCTACCTTCTGACAGATTTTGAAGTTACAGGTTCATGCACAGCATATTGGATTATTTTCCAGAGACAGAAAGGATTATTTTGAAGAAAAAAAATTAATAAATTCAATGTTCGCACTGTGTTTGCACAGTACAGATTTAGAGATTAATTTCCTGTCTTTCTTACTATCTGAGATGTCAAATGTATCCTGTAATGGTTTGGGTGTTCCCTGCCCCCCNGTGAGAGAAGTGCCAAGTGTCTTATCTATGTTTTGACTTATCTTTTTATACATCTCAGTATAGTAGAAGTAGACATCACCATTGTTTTCCTTTCACAGCCTGTAATCTAATTCTTATCACCAAAACATTCTAGCTAGCTTCAAACTAGCACATATCCAAACACTCCAAATGTTGTCCAACAGCAGAGCAGGCAGTAACACTGTGGAAGTAGCTGGTAAGCAGTTTTGCCAAATGGTGTGTCCTTCTTTGATTCTGTCTCCATTAATTCTTGATTACGTAACAACAGCTGGCTTCCCAGGCTTGAATTCCAGCATACCCTTTAAAACTGCTCCATTACACAAACAAGTTGGAAAGAAAGTCAAGTAACTTCATTGTAGTCTAGAACTGTAACTAGTGTGTTTCCAGTGGCCTTCCTAAGTGTCTGGTATTCACATTAAAAAATATGGATGCAGTAAATTAGTAAAAAGCTGAAGTCAGTGCTGCTTATTTTAAAAATAATATATCAGCATTGTTCATCAGGGAGAGAAATAAGGATGTTAGATGCTTGACAGAGTTCTACACCAATAATACTCAAGACTTGCAGTGTTTGCTTGTTTGATTTTCTATTAAAGCTAATGGTCTCTGCTCTCACAAGTGTGCTTAATGGTATTTCTGCAGAAGTAAGTAAAACAACTGTGTTAATTTCTTATCCCTGTTACAAATGCCCAGACAAACTTGGCTTCCAGTTCACATTATACTGTAATGCAATTCCCTCTTGCAGTTCTATACTGTGGGCATTATACCAGTTTCCAGCACAAGAGCAGAGGGAATAAGAAATGGGATCTAATAGAGAAAGATGATAGAAGTCTGGAAAATAGAACCCTGAAGTGGCAGACTGGAAATTAAGGTAATTTGCCGTATTGTCAATGTTCAGGATGAATCCCTTTGATAAAACCAGCTTCATTTACCACATGCGCTTATATGCACCTAGTCTTACTTTAAGCACTTAAACCCAAGCAGTGGCATTGCTATCCAACTGCCACCCAGACTTTATCGACTGCAGGAGTGTCTCTCAGGGCTTTTGTGGGAAGCAGATTCATTCCAGTGCATAGAGGGATAGAGACTGTTACAGCAGAGAAAAGGCAGTTCTTTGTGAGCACAGCAAAACATCAGGCTTTAGGGTCTGTGTGTTGGGTGTTTTAAAACTGTAGTAGATTTCATAGTGGTGCATCTAGCAGATCTCAAGGTAGGCAAGTGCCTGCTTCTCGCCTTTACTTGGTGAGAAGCCCTGCATCAGGGCTTCAGATGCAGTTCTGTGGGAGCAGCTGTTGGTATGTGGTAGCATAATCTCTATTTCAAAGGCATTTTTTAACTGACAAGCAAAGTCTTGAAAGAAAAATAATGGCCTACACAGACAAAGAAACTCTATGTCTTTTAGGGTATCCATGTAGAATTGTCACCTCATTCTTAGCAAAACCAATGGAATTTTGTTTCACTTGGGCAAATTCCTCCATTTGGAGTTTTTATGCCAGCAGTTAGAGTTATTGTTGCTGTTCACACTTCATCTGTACAAAACAAATAGATAGAGCAGTAAGTATTGGAAGCAACACAGATCAATACCTTGACTAAATAACAAATAACAAAGAATTATTCATTCTTAGTAAATTAATTATATTTTTCCACTTCCTACCTATTAATTATGTTGTGAAGTTGAATCCATCTATCAAACACTCATTAGACCAACAGATAATTTATTTGCTACCTGAATGCTGCAGTTGCTCTTTGCTGAAGCAATACAGGCAAATCTGCAGAAAGCATCACATTTTCTTAGGCTTCTGTATGTCTTGTTTCTTTATATATAGGCTGGCATTCTACCTCCCTGAATATAAAAATCAAAGGACTTCTGTGGAAATGCTGTCAATGGTAATTTTCTTATCATTACAGATCATAATTAGAAACCTCACCCTATGGAAATTAATATAGAGATCAGATATCAGTGCCAAGCAAAGGACCAGCTGAGTTAATATGACATGTCATTATCCTACCCTACTAACAGGTATGGGAATTAATTTGGAGCAAATTTTCATTTATGAACACCTGCACCTAGATAGTTATCTTGTATTATAGCCTTGTGAGGCTTTTTATGAACCTACACTGCACCTTATCTACGTGCTGCAGGTTAGAGATTTTGGCATTAGTTATTTTAAGAGTGAAACGGCACTTTAAAAAAGCTATTGCCTTATGGTAATTGAGTTGCATTTACTTGGGGGTTATGTACAATGTTCTTTACTGTGAAAGTTTAGGAAGTACCTAGTGAGCCATAATTGTCTGCGATAGAAATGGGAACTTTTAAGAGAAGTTGTTTATTTCCAGTGGCTAACTGGATTCAGCTAAGAATTATACGGTTGTACTGAGCCCAATATATTCACGTCACTTAGTGTGAAGTATGTGCAATTACACCTCCTTAACTATTGAATAGATTTTGTTCACCCCGAGCGTTCATGTTTTGAAGTTACTGTACAACCTGTCTTTCTAAATGTCACGGGGGGCCTTGAAAACATGCAGATAATTGGGGATTTGAATATCCGAAGGGCATTGCCATGTAATACGTCTATTCTGGATGACATGACCTTCTGGTAGAAAACGGAACTCTGGATGCTTACAATAAACACAGCCCAGTGTTTTTCTAACTGATTTCTACTGTGGAATAGCTACTTGATGAAAACTTTCTCTCAGGCAAAAAAAGATTTTCCTTGGTTTTTTTTTTTTTTTTAATTCCATAGCCACAATCCAGTGAAGTCTGTGTGTGTACAAAGAGCAGTGGTTTGTCTTGGCAATTTTCTCCATCACACGCATGGAAGCCTCCAGGGCTACTATGAAGAACTCTAGTATGAGGAATGATGCAGAAAACTTTCCTTGGAGGAAAGTTCATTCTAAAATAACTGGTCAGTGTATTAAAAAAAATGGGATACCTCCCTGGCTCCATTCTTCCTGAAGTCTTAGAAATTGACTTCTGTCTTCTAGCAGTGACTTGTGCATGTACCATCACCCGTCTCTCTCGGGTTCTAGAAAGTTATTCTATTTTCTAGATAGAAAATTATTGACTTATGATATCTGTTTTTTATATAGTGGCTCAGATAGAAGCAATGAAAACCAGCCAAGCTAAGAACAAGAGTGATGTGATCTGTGTGTCATGTAGAGTTGGAAGATAAATTTAAGTTCCTAAATAGAGCAGCCTATGCTGTACCAGACTTTATACAATTTCTGAGCATCTTCCAAACGAAATTATATTTACGAGAATCTAATAGTTACTTGGGTTATTGATGTATTTTCTCAATAACCATTAATAAGAGTTACTAATGAGTTCTCCTTATAAATGACACAAAGAAGCAAGTGAAAAATTTCCAGGCAAGATTTCAGTTTCCCAATTACCCAAATATATTCTATCCATCAAGGTACAGCTACATTTTCTTTCTTTATATTAGATGATAGTAAGGGGAGAGGAGTATTTGTTCTTTGACAAAGGAATCTAGTCAAGCCAGGTCAGCTACAATACCTTTCCAAGCTCCATTTTACCTCTGATTAGAACAAAAAAAGCTGATTAAAAAGTAGATGATTTATAGTCTTCTCCAGCCACTTATTATTACCCCTTAAATCTTCCAGCCAGAGACAATGAAGCATGGAATGTCCAGCATTGACATTATATTATAGTAAAGACAATCTGTTAAATCATACATATACTGTAGTTAACTCTAATTTAGAATATAAATCTTTGTGACAGATGATTGTGACATCATCCTCCCCTGACTTTCATTGCAAGGGACTGGAGCTTAAAGATAATGAAATGCTTTATGTCCCAGCAACTCTTTTAAGGTCAGCTGGGGGAAGTACTTGTACACTGCTCTGTGAAGGTACTATGAGCAAGCTCATCCTGGTTCAGCACTCAGTACTAGTAAGCCTGGCTTTTTATCTCTTTTTTGGGGAGATTCACAGCAGACTGTCTGATCTTTTGACTTCCCCAGGTTTTGCCTCTGTCATTCTTTCCAGATGGAAGAATCTGTGTTGCCACCGGGGCATGAGAGCTTTTTGTGATGTTTTTCTTTTTCTCCATTTGATTGCAATATTGTAAACGCATTATGCTTGTGGAATCATGCAGTAAATAATTCAGTTGCAGTGCCAGTGCTCACTTTTGTCAGTCTCTTTGAAATAAACAAAATGAGAATCCCAGCATATAGGTGTACTCTGGCTAGAAAGAAAAAGAAAAGAAGTAGTATGTACTCCAAACACTGTGAAAACTGTTAGATGAGTCTCGATGTTTTGTAGGTGCTCAGACTTGGGTGAACACACTGTAGAATCTCCCTCTTTCCCTGGAAGGGAAGTAATTTAGTTATCCTGTACAGTTTATTTTAGTACATTGTTTTGTGTTAACCTCAGATAACCCACTTTCCTATCTAAAGAAACCCAAAGTTAATGCTTTTGTGGTTGGCTGAGAAATGTTTCTGAAGTTTAATCCTCTGCAGTAACAGTCTGTTTCCCAGAGATCTGAAGACTGGCAAATCAATTCATCTTAAGTGTTTTGAAATAAGCATTTCTGCCTTCTCCTCCATTAGGCCTAGGACAAAAATGTGCCAGTATTTATACAGATTCAGGTACTCAAAGAAAGGCAAGACTGCATGAAGAAAACCCATATACTTCTGTATCACTGGATAGAAGGAAGCCAGTGGAAATCAATAGGAAATGTTCCTGACTGTGACCCCAGTTTCACAAGGTAAAAAATTAAATGTGTATTCAATCCTATTAAAGCCAATGACATGAAGCATATGCTAGAACACATGCACATCCCAAAAGCTCTTATGAAAGGAGGCCAACAATACTTAGGCCAGACTGGAAATCTCAACACCTAAATCTGAGATTTTCCTTTTGCTTATGATGGTATAAAACCAGAGGACTATGAATCAGGCAGGTACATGCCCCACAGGTGTGGTTAGACATTTGAACATCAAACTTGGCACCTACAAACACAAAAAGGGGTTCCTCATGTACCATAGAATATTGCAAATAACTTGTCAGGTATGGATATGTGGGAATCCAGTGTAAGAGAGAATAATAATGAGCAGCATATAAGCACTTGTCCTTCATTCTCACAGCTTCAGAATGCCTCCCACAGGAGCGGAAAGATTGTGGAACACCTGACCCAGAGGAAAAACAAGACATGATGTATGTTGAAGATTTGGCTGTACTCGCCTTGATTATGTTAATGCACTGTTTGTATGATGAGATAAAAGGAGTCACTGCAAGGGTGACAGGGTCCTTTGGTCCTTTTGGTCTTTTGCTTTTGGTCCTCCATCCTGCATGGGTTTATGCTTGCATTGGCCTGGAATAAAGAGCACCTGCTTCGATCCAAAGCCTGTCGTTGCATATGTCAGATTCCTGGCAACAACATGGATAGTCTCAAGCTGAGGGAGAAAGGGGAAGATCTTCAGCAGCACGAGCATGGCTAGTTGATCATGGGTGAAAACCAAGGACAGGCAGCTTAGGTTTTCTACAGCAGCTTTGCTTTTCCTGAAATTCTTGACTTCATACTTAGGATTATATTAATATATCTATGTCTACAGTCAGAAAAGAGGCAAGAGTCACTAAAATTTTCAATTATGGCTGCACAGTGTCCCCTTCCGTGGTTGCTCTTATAAATCTCTTTCTGGGTTTTCCAATGTCCAGGGAATTACAACCCTCAATAGAGCAGCATCTGTTGCTCTGTTTTAGGTCAAGTATACCAAATAACGCTTTCAGAGTTGTCCCCATGGCACTCAGGCTAGAGCAGGTTAGAAGTGAGATGCTCAGCATATAAGATGTCCAAATGGTTCCCTTGTAAGACTGCAGGAGGAAGAAAGGCTGGAGTATGTTTGACTTCCATCTGAGAACTTAGGTGCCTACATTTTACCTACACTAAAGGTCATCTCATAAGAGGATAATACACCATTATTTCACACAAGATATTCAAATGCTTGTGCAAACACCTTTAAACTCAAGGTTATAGTAAGCATAGGCAGTAAAGGAGAGATTACCAATTTTCATCCTAGATTTCTTTACCTTTATTAGAGTTTGTGCTCTGGGCTTGTATTATCCTCTGGGGTATCATCCTAGTTCTCTGAATCTCTCCATAACACTAAATTGTCTGCATCTCTTTCATGAAGAAATGCCCCTGAATCCCATTCCACAGGAAGGATTACCCAAATACTGAAAATTGTGTAAGTAACGAGTAAGTCCATGGACAACTGCAGTATGCATACACAGATTTCTAGCCTACTGCATTACAGTGAACTGTGCAGATGGCCAAGGGCCTCAGCCAACAGCAGAAAGTTTAAACGGATTAAACTTTTACAGCAGACTAAAGTGATTAACTATCATAAAGGTTTTAGTTATGTTATTGAAAACGATCCTGTTAAACTGTATCTTTATAATCAACCATGCCAGTGTGTTTTATTAAATCCACTTGAATAGTAAATGGCTTTTTAAAACAGGGATAGAAGAAACCTAGAAAATGCAATTGGCCTTCCAGTCCTGAGACCAACCTTGCCAACTGCTCACGATTCAGGAAGTCAAAAATATTTCCAGACAACATAAATATAAATTACCCTGCTGCTAGTTCAGAGACTTCAGAGCAGAAGGAAACTATCAGACTTGAAATTAATCTTCTGCCTTTCAGAACTTCCTGCAGCTTTTTTGTTGTTTCTGATGCCTTACTCAGTCTCTTTAGTCTGTAAAGATGCCAGACTTTTTTCTTTTTTTTTTTTCCCTTTGCATTCTTTTATTTACATAGATCCACAAGCAAACAGAATTAAAAATTCATTATATTGTAAACTCAGGTGTTGAAAAGTTACAGTAAGCTGAAGTTGTATGTAACAGGTAACAGCAAGATTCATTTGACTCCCTTTTGTGCGCATCCTGATTTGTGAATGAGTTCAAGGCACTTGCTAAAAACCCTCAGGTAATCCTGCAGCTGAAGTCTGTACCGTAATATTTAGGTGTAATAGGGGCAGGAATAAGGAAGGAGGAAGCTGTGGCTCATTGTGTGGGGCAAGGTTATGCACTCAATAACAAGGTTGACTCTTTCCTTTGCTGCATCTGATCTCACGCTTCTGAGAGATTCTTAGTACAGGCTGTTCTACAGGGGCCAGTGATTTGGTTTAAAAGGTGACAGCTCCACAAAACTGAAATAGAATTTCCTGGGACAAAGAAAAGCCTTTCCCCCTTCCCTTCCCTTCCTTTTTTTATTTCTAAGCCTTGATGCAAGCAATAGAGATGTTAGAGCTTCTCAGAAAGAATAAAAAGAGGTCATCTGTATCTGCTACAAGGGAACATGAGAAAATCACAGGATTTTCCTTTTGTCATTGATGCAGAGATTTGCTGAATGATTTCAAGGATTTTCACCAATGGAGTATATTTATAGAATCATAGAATGGTTTAGGTTGGAAGGGACCTCAAGGATCATCCAGCTCCAACCCCCTGCCATAGGCAGGGACACCTCCCACTAGAGCAGGCTGCTCAAGGCCTCATCCAGCCTGGCCTTANGAGCCCCAACTCTCTCAGCTTGTCCTCATAGCAGAGCTGCTGCAGCCCTCTGATCATCTTCGTGGCTCTCCCTGCTCCAGAAGTTCCATATCCTTCTTGTGTTGTATTTAGCACAAAATCTAGCACAACTGATGGCTCACAGATATTCTTTCCAACCTGTATTAAGTACTTAGTTTACCTGCTTCCAGACCACCCTATTTCTTAGCTTTGTGGAAGTTAATAGTATGCTCTTTGGTCACTGACACTTCAGATGCTTCTTCCCTGAGTGAATCGGTGAATCAATATGTATATTACAATTCCCCATGTTCCTGTACAGACATGAACATGTATGTATACACATGTAAATGTATCATAGAAAAATAGAATCCTTGCAGATGTAAAAGAGCATCTGGGAGAGCTTGGGTTGTTCAGCCTGGAGAAGAGGAGGCTGAAGGGACACCTCACCACTCTCTACAACTACCTGAAATTGGAGTGCGGAGGGGGCCAGAAGTTTCTTTGTGGCAAGGACTAGAGGAAATTGCTTCAAGCTGCCTCAGGGGAGGTTCAGGCTGAATGCTAGGAGATAATTCTTCAAAGAGAGAGTTATTAAAGAGTTGGCCTTGGGCCATCTACCCAGCCTGTCCATGTCCCTCTGAAGACACTTCCTAGCTTTAAGCATATCAACACACCCTCTGCAAACTCACCAAGCATGCATATAATCCCCTGATACAGATAACTGATAAAGATATTAAAGAGAACTGCCCCCACTACTCAGCCCTGGGGAACACCATTCATGACCATCTGACAGCTGCATTCACCACCACTCTTTGGGCCCAGCCATCCAAACAGATTTTTACCCAGAGAAGTGTCCACCCATCCAAACCAGGAGAAGCCAGTTTCTCCAGGAGAATGCTGTGAGAGGCAGTGTCAATTGCTTTAATAAAATCCAGGTAAACATCATCCACAGCCTTACACTCACCCTCATCTATTACACGGGTTGCCTTGTAGAAGTTGATCAGGTTCATCAAGTAGGACCATTCCTTCATGAACCTATGGTCTCCTTTTCTGGCCAAAGCCTTCCACAACTGTGGTTTATGATCTGCATGCAAGATGCAAGAAGTTAGACAGAGCAAGCAAGAGTGCTTTGCAGCAAGAGAGCCTTTTGCAGCAAGGAAGAAGCTTTGCAGCTAGGGAAAAGGCAAATGCGTGCTTTTTGGCTCACTCCTTTTTAATGTCTCCGAGAGTAATTGCTGTCAGAATGTCACCAAACACAGGAAACTCAGCCTATAGCATCCCAGTCTTGACAAAACATGGGTTTCTGACACATGGCTTGGAAAAGGGTCCATGTGTCCATGGCTGTGACTATAGGTGGGAAAGATGCTTTCTTCTGCCCCCTTCCCACATTTTTCCCCCCTCCCCTGACTCCATAAAGGGGAGAGGGAAAGAAGGATTTTGAGCATGCTACCATACCATGTTGACATCCAATGGTACTTTTCCAACTGTTAAAAGAGTCTGTGATACCATAAATGTTTACTAGGACATATCAACGCCACCAAGTTGTCTTCAGTGCCGAGAAATACATATAATTTACCTCACTACCTTTATAGCTCCATAGTGAGGACATACTTTTTGTTTGTGAAAAGAACCACCATCATTATAAAGCGTTCTATATCCTTGTCTCCTACCTAGAAAGTTGCAACAACTGAAATGCCTAAAGAAAGATGTAGCTCATCAAGTCTACATTCTTACTACAAGGCAGGATTAACAGTGTCCTTGACATTTCTAAGACATATCTGGCTGTGTTGCTTTTCAGGTCTCCTAGGTCTCCTCTTAATGTGTTTTGCTGGTTTTGCAATCTGCCTAAGGCCAGTGTTTCAAAGTTTCCTCTGTTAGAAAGATTTTCTTAGCATCTAACCAAAAGGTCTCTTACTAAATTCTCTTACTTCTCAAACTAATGCCGCTGAAGAAGATAAATAGCTTCTTCTCCTTTTAGACTAGCTTGGGAATATCAAAGTCTTTATCAGATCTGTCTTCAACTGCAGTTTATCAAAATCAGGTTCTAAAGCAGTGCCATTGCACTTGTGGAGAAACATGAAAACACACATGCGTGCAGCTCAGACTTCACTATTTAAAGAAATAAAAATTAGTAGTGCCCCAATCATTAAGAAATTGTAATCCATGGGCAAAGGAAAGTCTGTGCATGCCCAGTGATAGGCATCAAGAAAAAGGAAGCTTATTGTCAGCAGGGTAAATGCACTTGCAAAGGGGCCAGTGCCTCAGCCCAAGAGCTCAAAAGGTTCTAAAAATCAGAAAGCACTGGGAACTGCTGATGTTTGGTTACTGATGCTCAAATCAGATAATTTGCATCTAGGTTGGCCGTACTTAAACATTGCAGTTACAGGACATGACTGAACACATGCAAGAATATTGTTTTCCTCAAAGCAAAGAGTATCCTCCTTTGCTGGTTATGCTTTTAATTGCTGTATATATTTGTACCAACCCCTTGAATACAATATACTAATTTCCTGACATTTTGGTGCTGCAGAGGAGGGAAAACAGGTTGCCTAGAGAAGTGGTTGAGGTCCTGTCTATGGAGATATTCAAAGTGAGGCTGGACAGGGCTCTGGGCAACTGATCTAGTTGAGGATGTCCCTGCTGACTGCAAAGGGGTTGGACTAGATGACTTTGGGAAATCCCTTCCCACCCAGACCGTTTGTGATGGTTTGGTTGTTCGCCACCCCCCCCACACTTTAGAAATCACGCAGACTAGACTCAGACGGCTCTGGAAATTTGAATGAAGCTTATATTTACAACTAGCACAATATACAAGTAGATATTTACAGTATATACAGATATATAAAGAATTAGACAAGGTAAAAGGTAATACAGAAACACAACAGCCCTCCCAGAAACCTGAGTCCCCAGGAGGGGCTCTCAGCTGCCCCTTTGCCTTCTCCCTACCCCTCTCAACCTTACCCCAGTTCCAAGGAAGAATGGAGATTCAGCCAGGGGGGTTAGGAAGCAAAGTGGATTAGAAAAGCAAAACAGAGGGTGAGGTTAGGAAAATGCAGCTCATAGCTCGCCAGCAGTGGAAGTGAGACTCCCTTATCTATACTTTGCCTTTTGTTCTTGTACATCTCAGCAAGCCTATAGGGGAAGTAGACATCTCCATTGTTTTCCTTTCACAGCCTGTAATCTAGTTCTTCTCACCAAAACATTCTAGCTAGGCTCAAACTAGCACACCTTTCTANATACAGATATATAAAGAATTAGACAAGGTAAAAGGTAATACAGAAACACAACAGCCCTCCCAGAAACCTGAGTCCCCAGGAGGGGCTCTCAGCTGCCCCTTTGCCTTCCCCCTACCCCTCTCAACCTTACCCCAGTCCCAAGGAAGAATGGAGATTCAGCCAGGGGGGTTAGGAAGCAAAGTGGATTAGAAAAGCAAAACAGAGGGTGAGGTTAGGAAAATGCAGCTCATAGCTCGCCAGCAGTGGAAGTGAGACTCCCTTATCTATACTTTGCCTTTTGTTCTTGTACATCTCAGCAAGCCTATAGGGGAAGTAGACATCTCCATTGTTTTCCTTTCACAGCCTGTAATCTAGTTCTTCTCACCAAAACATTCTAGCTAGGCTCAAACTAGCACACCTTTCTATGATTCTGTGAGACAATTAAAGGAAACTCTTCCCACATTAGGATGATAAGAAAATACATAAAGAAAGAAAGAAAACAACCATAAAACCCCAAAACTAAACAAAACAAACAATAGAACTCACCAACTATGGCTGTTTAGAAAGTAACTTAGAGAAAACTTATGGCTCTTTCAAATGGAAGTAATCAGTACAATTGAATTTTTATAGCTCACACACAGTAAGCAGATTATTAGAGCCTGCAGTAAACAATTTTTGTAATGGAGGAAGTCTTAAGTCATGTAATTGAAATTTTAGTAGGCTTTATTTTTTCCTTTCAGATTTTGATAAAAGCATTTATGAAAGACTGACTGAAAAATGCATTTTACTCAAAAACTCAAACTTCCTGTAAAAAGAAAAAAAAAAACCACAATTTTTTTTTTAACTTCAGAAGTTCCTCTGTATCTTCCTACTGCAATATTCTCTGTGTCTGGCTATCATCAAACATGTCTTAGGCTATATTATCAATTTTTTTTAGGCATCCTGTGGTGAATGTAAAAGTATACTGCAGTTAAAAGTCAGAATGTTAGTAAAGTGAATAAGAAAAAATGATCAAACTGAATAATTTAGTATTGCATCCATTACTAAAACCCTTCAAATACTAAATTATATTTAAAAAGATCTTCCTCCTTCATTAGATATGGACTGGGCATTTGAAGAAAATATATGGACTACAAGAAATCTACATAGTTCAGAGAGAAAGGCAGAAAGGCAGAAGAGGGAAGCTGGGAGTGAATCCCTAAGGTTTTACGTAATGAAGGTTTTTTGTTTGCTTTTGTTGGTTTGTTGTTTTGTTTTTTTTTTTAACTGAATACAGAGAACAAACTGAAACATTTCCCATTGAGATCACCAACTTCAATTTTTGGTAATCTGATTGGAATCATGTTGACATGCCCTAGGAAATATTACAGTGAAGCAAAAAGAAGGTAAAGAACCCTTGAGTACTGTGTCCAGTTCTGGGCTCCTCAATTCAAGAGAGATGTTGAGGTGCTGGAACGTGTCCAGAGAAGGGCAACAGAGTTGGCGAAAGGCCTGGAACACAAACCCTATGAGGAGAGGCTGAGGGAGCTGGGCTTGTTTAGCCTGGAGAAGAGGAGGCTCAGGGCAGACCTCATTGCTGTCTACAACTACCTGAAGGGAGGTTGTAGCCAGGTGGGGGTTGGTCTCTTCTCCCAGACAACCAACAACAGAAGAAGGGGACACAGCCTCAAGTTGTGCTAGAGGAAGTATAGGCTGGATGTTAGGAGGAAGTTCTTGACATAGAGAGTCAAGAACTTTGCCATTGGAATGGGCTGCCCAGGGAGGTGGTGGAGTCACCGTCCCTGGAGGTGTTCAAGAAAAGCCTGGATGAGGCACTTAGTGCCATGGTCTAGTTGACTGGATGGGGTTGGGTGCTAGGTTGGGCTGGATGATCTTGGAGGTCTCTTCCAACCTGGTTGATTCTATGAACACTTTAGAGATCATACAATTTATAAGTAAACTGTCATTCCTGTTCATCTCTTGCAGAGACAGCACTGACCAGGTTGTGATACCTTAGATTTTAAAGAATAGAATGTTGGGTTCTCTCTGTGTCTTCAGAAGATATTAAATCAAAATGGAAACAAAATAATAAAAGAGGTGAAACAAACTGGTGAAACCTACACTCTACAGCTTCACCTATGCAGTCATAAGGGATTACTTTAACAGACAAATTAGATGGTCTTATTTAGAATAACATTCACTACAAATAGCGTCAATTGCTAAAATATAGCCTTATATGAAAGCTTAAAAACTAAAGAGAAACTGCATCAGATTTGAATCTGAAGTATTCTAAAGCTATTTTACACTGCTTGGATGACACACAGAGGATCTGAATTTCTGATTAGAGAGTCACAGAATGTTAGGGGCTGGAAGGGACCTCAAAAGATCATCTCGTCCAACCCCTTTACCAGAGCAGGATCACCTATGGTAGGTCACAAAGGAACACATCCAGGTTTGTCCGGAATATCTCCAGAGAGGGAGATTCCACAACTCCCCTGGGCAGCCTGTTCTAGTGTTCTGGCATCCTCACAGTGAAAAAAATTCTTCCACATGTTTCCATGGAACTTCCTATGCTTCAGCTTCCATCCATTGCCCCTTGTCCTGTCATTGGGCATCACTGAAAAGAGCCTGGCTCCATCCTCTTGGCATTTGCCCTTTATATATTCATAAACGTGAACATTATATTTGCTCCTTTTATATAAGGTCAATTTCCAATACTGTGTGGCTGTAGAGTGTACACCCCAAAAGAGTGAACATGTCTGTGTGATGTACATTTCTCAGTGCATGGCACTGAAAGTGTATTTAGGTTACAGTTTTACAAGATGTGAAGTTCCGTTACAGAGGACTCGTGAAGAGTGACGACAGGTTTGCAACACAACTAGGTGCAAACTGATATATTTATCTTTATTACGTTTTTATATTACACCTCAGACATCCTCTTTAGTCAGGGGAAGTGATTTCTGGATGAGACACATTCACAGTAGCTCTACTAAGTACTCAAGCTGCTTTGGATTAGATTGGGTAAGCTGCAGAATATATATGACAAGACTGTAAGTTAAAAGCTCAGCCAAGGCAAAATGAGGTATTCGGTCACTGTGGAGCATAGATTTACTGATAGGTGTAGGACTTTGAGAAACACATGGGGAGCCAAGAACATAATAGGAAACCAATCTTGTGGAAAGATATGCAAATCAGTGAAACAAAAATAAAGGTCTTCTTGAAATGTATTCTGGAATAGCCATTATTCATGGTTGGGGGCAGAGTATGAAAATTACAGCATATGGCCATTACTATCATGAGTATGGAACTGGTATAATAAAGGCAGTTCTTAATAGCTGGTGAATAGTGTAATCACATAATTAATAACTCGTATGTAACAAACACTAGATTAGAATTAAATAAAGGATTGAAAGAGAGAGACTATGCTTTTGTAGGATATTTTAAGAACTTCAAGTTCAGAATTAGCAAAAAGCCTTCTTGTTTAAGAATTTTGCGGAAGATTTTTGGTGGGGATGAAGGAACAAAGGCTCAAATGAACGATGCACAGAAAAAAACAGAGACCTGGTGCAACTAGCTCCATGTCAGTCCTCCTCACTTGGTAGCATGAAGAGTGTAAAGGCACTTTTTAAACTCCTGAATGAAATCAAAAGAATCTTCTGCATTCTCACTTTTTTTTTTTTTTTTTTTTTCATATTCTGGAAATAGTAAACTAGGAAAAAAAAATATTCCCCCTCCCCTGTTCTTCCCTACACTCTCTGAACTGAGAAAGAGCACTATGAAACTTGAAAATTAGGCTATAAACTGTGCCAGTAAAGCACTGTTTTTCTTTAGTAATTTGCTTCTTCAGGAGTGTTATTGACCTTGTACAGGAAAGACAAAAGATAAGAGAGAAATACTTATTTAATTCATTAGTTTTCTTCTTGTTGTTCTTTTGTTTGTAACTAAGCCCCATGAGAACTAGTTTTATCTTGTAAGGAAATAAATGGCAAACAGTTGTGTCAGCTGATTATAAACATTGTTCTTTCTCCTTTCCCATCAAACTTCTTAACAGAAAAGCTCTGTAGACTGGGAAACTTCCTGGTGTCACTTCTTTCTTAAGAGGTTCAAGTGTAAGAAAGCTGACAGGCAGAGGTTTTGCTAGTAATCCCTTTGACCAGACAAGTGGGGTGAATAGTCAAAAAAGAAAGAAGTTAAGCCAATGCTGAATAAAGCAACTCAAAAATCAAGGAGATGCCGTATTAATTATCTAGCTAGAACTGCTATATAGCTTGCCTGCATCCAAACGACCTGATGAGGCTCTCATTGACCCTTCTCAGGGTGAAATATGCTGTATGATAATAACTTGACTGTCCAACTGGTGTCATTTAAAGCAATATCCCTCTATTTAATAGGACTAAGATTTCTATTGTTCATACAAAATGCTATATGAACATAACTTGAAACAAGTCAGTCAGGTAAAGACAATGTTTAGTGATTTTAGGGGTACCTCTAAAAGGCAATAGAACTTCCTAATCACAAAAGTCCAGAACATCAGGAGTTATTGATTTTAATAGGAGTCAGGCACTTAAACACATCTGAACATCTGGTCTTAAATTAATGTGGGATTATGTCTTCATACTTAAGCCAAGAGCCCGTTGCATAAAAGGACTTGGGGGTACTGGTGGACGTGAACCAAAAATGTGTACTTGCAGCCTAGAAGGCCAATCACATCACAGGACGTGTCAAAAGAATTGTGACCAGCTGATAGAGAGGTGATTCTGCCACTTTGCTCTGGTGAGACCTCATCTGGAGTACTGTGTCTAGCTCTAGGGCCCCCCATGCAAGAAGGATATGGACCCGCTGGAGTGAGTTAGGAGGAGGACAATGAAGATGTTCAAAGACTGGAGAACCTTTCTGACAAGGAGATCCTGAGAGATCTGGGGTTGTTCAGCCTGGAAAACAAAAGACTCCAGAAGACCTTATAGCTGCATTTCAATATGTGAAGGAGACCTAAAGGAAAGCTGGGGAAGGACTGTTTAAAAGGGCATGTAGTAGTAGGATGAGGGGCAGTGGTTTTAGACTAGAACAGCACAGATTTGGGATGGACATGAGGAGGACAGTTTTTACAATGAGAGTGGTGAAATACCAGAACAGATTTTCCAGAGATCTAGTTGAGGTTCCATCCATGAACACATTCAAGGTCAAACCGGATGAGGCCCTGAGCAACCTGGTCTAGTTGGAGGTGTCCAAGGTCAGTGCAGGGGGGCTTGGGCAAAGTGACGTTTGAGGGTCCCTTCCATCCCGATCCATTCTGTGATTCTGTGATTTCAAAGTATAAAACTGAATGTGTTAACAGAAAGCTAACGTGATCTCTTCTTGTATCAAACTGTCAGTAGTGTGAGCTGTTTTTAATGGCATAATAATTGTACATTATAAGTGAAACCTTCTATTTCAGAAAGACCTTGTCCTCTGAATTTACAAAGTTCTGTTTAGGTATGAATCACCTTCTTTCTCTATTGAAGTGCAGAAAACCTAGGATGACTAAATTCCAGCCTGGATTTAGTGGAGTGGGATTAAATAGGCAGGATAAATTGAGGACTGAAGCCATCAGCAAACTTTGAAACTCACCATAGATCATGACTCATCTGAAAAATCTTAAATAGTTTATTCTGTCTAAAATGTTTTCATGTGCTTTTCTTCGTGCCATCTTTCAGTACCATATTGATTGTGACATTGAGAAACAGTCTAGGAGAGGATGCAAATAGTCCCAAAGGAACTGACTTCAAGTCTATCAATTGATTTCATAGGCCCAGATTCAACAGCTAGTAGCATTATTAGCTCCACCATGAACAGGTAATTACCATAAAATCCCCAGGATCAGTGTTTTGGTGTCTGAACTCCATCATACTTACTACCCTGAGGAATTAATTCAGAGTCTCTTTTAGGGCAAAGAGTGGAATGTCAAAGAGAATTCCAGCTTGAATTTTGTTAGCTCTATCTTTCATTTAAATATCCTTTCATGTCAATGTGGATGAAACTGGATTTTCCCAGTTTCACTGGGACTGACTGCCCCAAGTACTCCACTGAGATGGCAGTGATGACACAGAGCCAACATCATGCAGACAAGACTGTCTGGAAACTTTCCTAAAGGGGCCTGACATAGGGCCCTTGACAAAAAGACAAAGAGGAACTAGGGGAAATTTAAGATTACATCACCTGAAAAAGAAACTCTATTTTTGTCTCAGTTCTAATTTAAATTCCCAGAGACTCAAATATATTTGATAGAACCAATAACAACTTTATAAAGTGCCCTTCCCTCTTCCCCCTTCTTTCCCAAAAGAAAGGAATTAGGTGTAGAGAGAGGAAAAGGTAAGCACACCCAAATAAATAATCTCACTCTGATTTGGAAGTTAAAAAAGAAGAAAAGTTTAACAATAGATTAAAAAGGTATCTGAGGTAGGGAAGTTGCAAAGGTATAGGGAAGGGAAAACAAATACAAAATGTGTAAATACAACGGGATTTTTGATGGTGATGGCTTTGTCCACCTCGTGGGTGATGGCCACGTGGTACAACAAAGAGAACCAGCAACAGGATGGTGATGCTGGTGAGCAGGGAGGCAGGGAGCAGAGAGAGCAAGAACAGGAAGTCCCCCTGCTTTTACTGAGCTTTAGACAGGAAGGGGGAGTGGGCTAACCATGAATCTCCTGGTGGTGTTCAGACCCACCCCTGGGGAGGGTCCAAGACCACCTAGGGTCAGGTTCAAAGTCACATCCCCCTGGAGGGCTAACCCTGTGCAATTTTACATAAAATTGAGCCAGGACTACACCCAGCCTTGCTGCTTCTCATGTCAAGCTGAATGGCTGAGGTATCTGATGTAAATGCAATTCTGCTCTCTTCCAGAACTACATTATGAATTACAGTATCACAGTATCACAGTATCATCAGGGTTGGAAGAGACCTCACAGATCATCAAGTCCAAGCCGTTACCACAGAGCTCAAGGCTAGACCATGGCACCAAGTGCCACGTCCAATCCTGCCTTGAACAGCCCCAGGGACGGCGACTCCACCACCTCCCTGGGCAGCCCATTCCAGTGTCCAATGACTCTCTCAGTGAAGAACTTTCTCCTCACCTCGAGCCTAAACTTCCCCCGGCGCAGCCTGAGGCTGTGTCCTCTCGTTCTGGCGCTGGCCACCTGAGAGAAGAGAGCAATTCACTAAGTCAAAGACAGAAGACTGACACTATTTCAGTGAAACTGAAGGTCAAATAGCATCAGGGTAATGGCGAGCTCTGAAGATAGGAGCAAAGGTTTGAATTGTCCTTTGCCTTGCACAAAGGGTGCGAAGGATGTTTGCTAGCATTTCAGCTGAAAAACCCCTGGAGGCGTTTAAGGCCAGGCTGGATGAGGCCTTGAGCAGCCTACTCCAGTGGGAGGTGTCCCTGCCTATGGTGGGGGGTTGGAGCTGGATGATCCTTGAGGTCCCTTCCAACCTAAACCATTCTATGATAAATTAAGAAAATTCATCTGATAAAAAAAAAATTAATGTGTAAATAAAAATTCCAATAAAGTAGTAGATATCATAAGAACCAGGAAAAAAAAACCCAAATGTGCTTTTTATGCCAAATAAGTGTAGTAGTATGTAATTTGGCTTTGAAAATCTGTATTCTCTTGACAGACAGTGCCAAGACAGTGCACAACTCTGCGTTCTCAGAACAAGGGGACACAGTCTCAAGTTGTGCCGGGGGAAGTATAGGCTGGATGTTAGGAGGAAGTTCTTCACAGAGAGAGTGATTGGCATAGGAATGGGCTGCCCAGGGAGGTGGTGGAGTCACCGTCCCTGGGGGTGTTCAAGAAAAGCCTGGATGAGGCACTTAGTGCCATGGTCTAGTTGACTGGATAGGGCTGGGTGCTAGGTTGGACTGGATGATCTTGGAGGTCTCTTCCAACCTGGTTGGTTCTATGATTCTATGATTGGCAGAACCAAAGGGCCTTGGAAAATGAGTCCTTTTAAGGCACAAGACATACCACACTAGTATTTTTTCTTCAAAAGACAGTTTAAGAGAAAACAAAGAAAAATGAACACAACCTGTGCTGCTTCAACATGTAAGCTCTAAAGAACTGCTAAATGTCTTGAACTACGTAACATTAATCTTCAGCACAGTAGCAGAGAGCCCAAGTTTGTATTCTCCCCTAGAAATATGAACAGTGATTTGCCCTGCAGATGGTGAAACTCAGACAAAAGTTTGAGACTCTCCAATGTTATTGATTGGCAGCTGCTTAAAGGCTTTTTCACGTTTCTAGTTCTGACTGGAAATATTTTGCAGTCTTGGTTTCTCTCCAGATTGTATCTCTTAATCACAACAAACTGTCACACACTGTCAGTCTCCACCAGTGGAAATGAAAATCAGCAGCTTCACTTTACAAAATCACATCTAACTGATTTCAGATTGATGTGGATGGCAAACAAATTTGCCCCAGCCTTTGATGAGCATATTTGTGCAGCTCGGAAATTCCATCCCGGCAAGGTAAATGTATTCTTGGCAATTGGAAGACAGATAGCACCAGGGCTCTCATCTAGCAGTACTGAACTAATAGAGCAGATGTTGATTTGCTGCCTTTCAGGTATCATTCTCTAAACTCTGGGCTGCCATAAAGGCTTCAGTCTCTCATGGTCACTTCCAGATGTGGTAGTAGACCTCTGAGTAACAAATCCTCTCTTGGGAACACAGGTTTTTAAACGCTATATTTCCTTTTCCAAAATCCCAAATGCATTATGTGTCTTTACTCACACTGCAAGAATTTTACTTTCCTTTATTACTTGTGGAATATAAGTACACAGCTAAAAACTCCCATCACATTAAACAAATAAATAGGTCCCTTGCCTTGTTAACATGAATTCAGGAGTCTGGCTTGTACCTATTCAGTCTTAGGTGAGAAGACAGCATAAGAAAATTGACTTCCAAATTCTAACTCCTACAGCAAATCTGTGCTTCTGTTCTGCACAGTAGCAAAATGCTGTTTCTGACAGGAGCTCAAAGAGTCATTCTCTCCACTTGGGCAAGAGCTTCCCCCTCTACCAGCAATGTAACAGACTCAGTGTTTCTTCCAGAACCAGTGATAATCAGTGATAATCAGTGTGTCTTCCTTGTGGTTTAAAAGTACAACTTAGACTTCAAATATCCTTTACTTACCTGTGAACACAAAGCTTTTCTGATATTTTCATAGTAGCTGGTTGTTGTAAAAGCATTATTAAAATACAAGTTGCTGGTAAATTTTGATGCTGTTCCTAGCCTAATTTCCGTAATATACTATATAGAAATCATTACACTGATTCCTAACCATTTGCAGCTCCATCAAGGAAACGTAGCATAATATAACCATACTGGAGTTTTGAAGTGTGATGGTTTGGGTATCCCACCCTCCCCACTTTAGAAATCACCCAGACTAGACTCAGCCTGCTCTGGAAATTTGAATGAAGCTTATATTTACAGCTAGCACAATTTACAAGCAGATATTTACAGTATATACAGTTATAGACAGAAATATACAAGTTAAAAGGTAATACAGACACAACTCTCCTCCCAGAAACCTGAGTCCCCAGGAGGGGCTCTCAACCACCCCCTCACCTTCCCCCTACCCCTCTCAACCTTACCCCAGTCCCAAGGAAGAATGGAGGTTCAGCCAAGAGGATTAAGAAGCAAAGGTGAATCAGCCACAAAAGCAAATGGAGGGTGAGGTTAGAAAGCAAGATGGAGTTCTGCCAGCAGCCTCAGCTCCCCAGCAGGCAAAGAGCTGAGAGCACAGCCCAGAGCAAAATGCAGAGCAAAAGTGACTTTATCTAATGTTTTGCTTTTCCTTTCTACCCATCTCAGCAAGGCTGTGAGGGAAGTAGACCTCACCATTGTTTTAATTTCTCAGCCTATGGTCTAATTCTTCTCACCAAAACATTCTAGCTAGCTTCAAAGCAGCACATGAAGATAAGAAAATAAGTGAACCACAGAAAGAGTTGACAGGCATTTTATCACATGGAGTGTAGTAGACCATACTGGCAAGGAGAAGCCAAGGATGCAAGGCCAAAGTCCCTACCTTTAGAATGCTTCTATCTGCCCTCCATTTAATTCTGATTGTGAACAAAATCTCGCATTATTAAGGACTCGCTAGGGAGCCAAAGTAATTTTCTTCTTCAATGCTTGTAACAGGATAAAACATTCACTATATTTTATTTTCCCAGCAGATTTTTGCAAGCCATTTGCAGAATTGTAAATATTCTAGTAATGACAGCTTTCTGAACTGTACAAAGGATAGTAGGTTCCTAATTATCTTTTGTATGCGAAAGCTATTACAAAAATGCTTTCTTCAGTGGCAGAGAAACTAGATATTTACTCAGTTGCCCACAATATGGCATAAAACTACAGGAAGCTCAAGCTACTTTACTTTTCAAAGGTATATTTGAAGGAAAATAATCATATACATCCCCCCCCCCCCCTTTTTTTTTTTCTCTTTTCAGGGGACAGAAATGGTAATCAAGCTTCATACAATGATTGGTAACTTAAGACTGTTTGAATTAGTCCCAAACACATTATGAAGCTTGAAAACAGAACAGTTACAGTAGCAGTAATTGCAGAATATTAAAAGTAACTTTATAACCACGTATTTTTATAACTTTGGCACCAAGTACAGTGGGTGTCATGAAAAATTCAGCATTCAGTACACAGCAATGTGGTGCAACATCTATGAGCAATATGGGAGCTACAACAACTAACAAGCATGTCTGGAGCAGCAAGTGGTGCTCAGAATGGCGAAAAACAGAGGGGTTTATCACGACCCTGCTAAATTATCACAGGCTACAGATACTTATAACCAATTAAGGGGTTATAATAGAAGAATAGAATAGAATAGAATAGAATAGAATAGAATAGAATAGAATAGAATAGAATAGAATCAACCAGGTTGGAGGAGACCTCCAAAATCTTCCAGTCCAACCTAGCACCCAGTCCTATCAGGTCAACTAGACCATGGCACTAAGTGCCTCATCCAGGCTTTTCCTGAACACCTCCAGGGATGGTGACTCCACCACCTCCCTGGGCAGCCCATTCCAATGCCAATCACTCTCTCTGTGAAGAACTTCCTCCTAACATCCAGCCTATACTTCCCCTGGCGCAACTTGAGACTGTGTCCCCTTGTCCTGTTGCTGGTTGTCTGGGAGAAGAGACTAACCCCCACCTGGCTACAACCTCCCTTCAGGTAGTTGTAGACAGCAATGAGGTCTGCCCTGAGCCTCCTCTTCTCCAGGCTAAACAACCCCAGCTCCCTCAACCTCTCCTCATAGGGTTTGTGTTCCAGGCAAGATAAGATATCAGTGTGGTCCTTGTATAACTTGCAATTCTAGTACTGAGATTGGTATGAAGTATTCAGAGAGATTTCCATGTAGTGGATAACTGTGCAATATGTGTGTGAGATAATCAAGGTATGCTTATTTATGGAGAAGAAAAAAAGCTGTAAACATGTGTTTTCAGAATGGGTGAGTTTTATTGCCCAACATGCAGTAGCTTGAGCCTGATTCAAAAGATACAAGCATCTGTAATTCCTTCCTGAATCCAATGGTGAGGGTTTTTTTTTTTTCATCAGCCCTTCTAAAATCGGATGTACACACCTACACTTACACTTCAAAGGATGGATGAAATGTGAAAATGTTGTATTTCCTGTTAAGGAGCCCATTTGCTCTCTTAACATGGTCTGAGGAACACACATACAGCATCTGGCCACATGCCAGCCTGTTTCAGTCACCACGTACAGGAAACAGCATTTGGAAGGAAGTGACCACTTTGGCAGTTTTAGTATCCTACTGTCAGTCTTTTGAGGATTTTAGGCAGCCAAATACCTGCAAAAAAACCCCTAATGTTTAGTGATTTTAGAGGTACCTCAGAGAAAATGAGCATCTAAATTAGGTTTAATGGTCAAATATTACTGGTTGCAGAGATTATTGATTATTCTAAATTACTTACTCGAAAGATTGAAGTGGGTGACTGAAGATGGACTACAACATAGCTAAGCAATGTAGAGTCTGCATGCAGTTCATTTCAGCGTGGAGACATCTACCACTAAACCTTTACCAGTTATGGTTACCTATTTATACCTGTCACCATTTAGTATCATTTGTCATAGCCAATATTTGAAAGGGAAGGACATCTTTTCCAAATTCACTGTAAGAAGCCAAATTATGGTGCATCAGTATTTTCTAAATGAAAAAGACCTGTGCAAAGGATGAAGGTTCGAGAAGGTATCAGTCACAGAGACTGTGGATCTGCTGGAAGTGTGTTTGTAGCCCAACTACTCCCTTAAGCACACCCACTTTGACCTTAACCCTTGTTATTCAGAAAGCCACAGCATGACTAGGCCACTAGCATTATTTGGTTTTTAATTGCTCACTTCTCTGTAGAGAAACCTTTTAAAGCTACATGTCAAACTGTACTACCGTGGCTTGAATGAATATCAACCTAGCAATAACTGTAGATGGGCAATTTGATTCCTGTAGAATTTTTCTCCTCAAGCTTCCTCCAGGTTTCATCATAGATTTGCAAGTCTGTACCTTAAAAGCAGCAGCAGGAGTTGTGTTTGGGCATATTTCACCAACTAGCACCTTCTGTGTCCTCCCTCCTGCCTTCTCTGTCACACCAGTAGCAGGCATTTAATGCCCTGCTTCAAGCAGTGATGAATTTCTCTTTCACTGAACCAGTTGTTTGGAGATTCGTACAGCCTTAGCAGTCCTTTGAAGCAAGACACAAATTCAGCCAGTGCTTCTGATTTAGTGCTCAAGACCATGTGCACCTGCAGTGCTACATAAATAATGAACCTCTTCCAAGAGAAGTCTTTGCCTCTCTCTCCAGTGCCTAGTTGAACTGCACAAGGCTGTCTAAAAGAATAATTTCTTCCCACTGGCAGCACATACTCGAAATACTGAATTGACAAACATGGTCTCTGTCAGGCCACTGATGGAAAGATGAAATACAGCTTTCTGGCTCTATTTCCATGTGCAGCTACAAGATCAGGAAGCTGAGAAGCTAGGAGTCAATATGTCTATAATATATATCCACAAGAAATGAGGGAGAAAAAAGAATGAAAACAGAATCTGTCCCATTGTATTTTATCTTCAGTGTCATTTTATTCTGATTCTGCCCTTCAGCTGTGCATTTTAAGAGACTCTGCATTTGCTTTTATATCAATTATGTTTCATTTTTAATCGACATATGCCATTTCCAAATATTTACAGCAAATACAAACGTTTTCCTTTTGCAGGGCTTGTCTTGCACAGTTGTTCTTTTATTCCATTTCAGTCACCTGTTCAAACTTATGTTATTGAATTCTAGGATCAGATGAACAATGAGGGCAGCTCTATTCTGTGCCAAGGAAATAATGAGTGTTTCCAAAAATACTGTTTTACGATAACACCAAAGGTGTCTTAATTTTCTGTAACTCAAATTTTTCACACTTAACTGTCATGGAAAAAAAAATTCCAACACCCTAAAGTAGCTATGAAAGGAAGATAGATTGCTTGACCGTCTAAAATCCAGGGCTTAACTTCAAGCTTCATCGCACTTGTTTATTGGCTCCCCAGTTCAAGAGGGACAGGGATCTGCTGGAGAGGGTCCAGCACAGAGCTACGAGGATGGTTAGGGGACAGGAGGGCATGGCTTATGAGGAGAGGCTGAGGGACCTGGGGCCTTTTATTCTGGAGAAGAGAAGACTTAGAGGGGATTTGGTAAATGTTTATAAGTATCTGAAGGCTGGCCAGGAGTGGGGGGACAGGCTCTGCTCACTTGCTCCCTGTGATAGGACAAGGAGCAATGGGTGTAAGTTGCAGCACAAGAGGTTCCATCTCAACACAAGGGGGAACTTCTTTACTGTAAGGGTCACAGAGCACTGGAACAGGCTCCTCAGAGAGGTTGTGGAGTCTCCTTCTTTGGAGACTTTCAAGGCCTGTCTGGATGTGTTCCTCTGTGATCTGTGTTAGTATTGTCCTGCTCTGGCAGGGGGGCTGGACTCGATGATCTCTTTGGATCCCTTCCAACCTCTAACATCCTATGATCAACCCCTAACATCCTATGATCCTATGATTGGAATATAAAAAGAATTATATGGTTATTATTTTTCTACTTGGCTTTCCTTTATAGTTTTACAAGCCAGAAAACCGTAAGTCCTGATGGAATGCAAGAATTGCTGAATTCATTCTTTAGATTTACACCACTATATTCTGCTTACTCAGTAATGAATATTTTTCACAACTTGTAAAAGATGTCACTAGATTTGTTGTTGAAATTATTCAATGCTAAATTATCAACTGACGTTTCAATGGTGCTGGCAGATCTAAGCATAATCACTTCTAGATGGCCACTAAAGAAGTTGTGGAATTAAAGGAGAATGTGCAATCCTTAAACAATTTCTTGTGTTAAGAATACATTCTTATAAGGTAAATAGTACAGTGCATAAAATACTTTGTTCTGCCTTTCATACTTCCCCTCTCCACTAAATCTGTGGCACTTCTGAACATGAGCCAGCAGTGTGCCCAGCAGTGTGCCCAGGTGGCCAAGAGAGCCAATGGCATCCTGGCCTGCATCAGGAATGATGTGGCCAGCAGGAGCAGGGAGGTCATTCTGCCCCTGTACTCTGCACTGGTTAGACCACACCTTGAGTACTGTGTTCAGTTCTGGGCCCCCCAGTTTAAGAAGGACATTGAGATGCTTGAACGTGTCCAGAGAAGGGCAACAAGGCTGGTGAGAAGCCTCAAGCACAAGGCCTACGAGGAGAGGCTGAGGGAGCTGGGGTTGTTTAGCTTGGAGAAGAGGAGGCCCAGGGGAGACCTTATTGCTATCTACAACTACCTGAGGGGTGGCTGTAGCCAGGAGGAGGTTGTTCTCTTCTCTCAGGCGGCCAGCACCAGAACGAGAGGACACAGCCTCAGGCTACACTAGGGGAAATTTAGGCTCGAGGTGAGGAGAAAGTTCTTCACTGAGAGAGTCATTGGCTGCTGGAATGGGCTGCCCAGGGAGGTGGTGGAGTCGCCGTCCCTGGAGCTGTTCAAGGCAGGATTGGATGTGGCACTTGGTGCCATGGTCTAGCCTTGAGCTCCATGGTAACGGCTTGGACTTGATGATCTGTGAGGTCTCTTCCAACCTTGGTGGCACTGTGATACTGTGATACTTCTTTCAAGCCAGACCATGCTACTGTAAGCTGGCAAAGCACACGAATACAATGCCAATTGTTTTTCATCATCTGCTGCTTAGTAACAATGAATGCTTATTTTTAAAGTACTCGGTCACCTTTAATACCCTCAAATTATTACAAAACTATAAAAAATGCTTTGTTCCCAGAAAAAGGCTTTGGGTGTCTGCAGTACAAGTCAAATTAAACATGAATTTGTTATCATTACCTAAGAAAAAGCAAGGCGTTTCTGTCACCTCATTGTGGTTTCTACTTATAATCATAAAAGATTCTTTTAAAATGCCCTTGACTATTTTTAATCTAGAGTTTTAAAATGCTGCCTTTCTCATGCCTGTTCCTTGGTAAAAGTACCGTAAATGGATGGCAGTATCATTACTTAACCTAGTTCTAACTAGTAAGATCCCAGAAGCAAGTAATAAATGAGTGTAGCACACAAAGAACACACTGTAATGTGAATTATTCTCTGTTTGGATGTGATTTTAAAACCAGCACTTGCTGATCCCCAAATCCCATATCAGATTGTTTATATCACTGTGTTTCCTAGTGTTTGTGAAGTAATTTATTTCCTTTCTATTTGCATTTACAGTAAACAGTAGATAGCTGTCAACTGCTTGTTCATCCTGTGGGCAGTTTGAGAATTGAGCAGGAAGTGATTCACAGCAGGTGAATAACCTTTTTAAATCGTGTAATTTATTTTCTTTATTTCTTTTTCTTTATTTCTTTTTCTTTATTTCTCTTTGTTTTTGAAAGAACTCAAAACCACATTACACTATCCAAAATAATGCTGTGTGTCTAACCTCCATCTGGATTTCTAACTTCAGACAAGCAAACAAGAACATTTCTACGCTTTCAGATGCCTGAATCGATAAACTCATTTGCATTTTTCAGTGACTGCTTTATGCTTATAAAGCTACACTTTTCCTCTTGCCAGAGGAATCTGTTCCTGTTTTGCACAGAGGGGCAGAATATGCCTTCTGCCAGAACACTGCAAGAACACCCCCCCAGCTTCAGCTCTGAGGACTGCACCACAATATAATTTCTTGTTTCTCAGTTGCCTGTCCCCAGAACCTCAGAAAGAGAACAAGTGCCAGTGTGACCTTCTTCATCCATGTTGTAGGTAGGAAAAATAATCCCACTGTTAACATGTTATTTATTTATTGACCTTAACCAGCTGATAACCTGATGTTGCCAGTTCATTTAACCAGAATATCAAGTCAAGCACTAAATTCTCTCATTGAGAGCTTCAGTTGTGACAGTCTCTCTCATCCTTCCCACAATTTAGTATAGAAGTTGTCATTGTCCTGCCTGAAACTCACACAACCCAGAAAACATTATAAATTCTATTGTAGAGGATGCAGGTTTTCTTTCAGACCTCTTCTTTGTTTAGATTTTCTGCACTGCAGACAATACACAAACCAGTATCATTGTGTGTCAGATCTTCAAATGATGTAAATTCGAGTTCTTCAATGGAAAGGTGTATAGCTATAAAGATTTCTAGTGGTAAGGCTTCACGACAACCATACAACCACTTTGGAGTAGTATGGACAGCTTCTGGTCAATTAACCAGGTCATGAGTACAGAGCTTTCCCATCAAGACAAGGCAACTCTGGAACACTTCACTAATTACTGGATCAGTAAATATATTTTACCAGTGACTCCTTACATTCAACATATAAACATCATGCCTAGCAAGACTTTATACAGTATAATTCTGCAGTGCCCCTAATTTTGGCAACTAAAATCCTTCTCAGTCTGTGTTGTACTGGCAAACTCAACACTTCAATTGCATGCAGGGAATTCAAACATAAGCATCACCTGGAAGTTATTTCATGTTCAGTCTTTGAAAATAGAAGCCTATTATTTATGAAAATGTAAATAATTTCTTAGCATAAAATGCAAGTTCTTCTCATTAAAGAAAAAATTAAAAAGGCATCTTACTAGCTGGAAATTGGTAGGTCAATGTCTTTATAAACATTTCTACCAAAAAAAAAAAAAAGGGGGAAAATAGTTTAAAAAGAGGCAAAATGTAACAGGCTTTGTCAAGAAAAGTAAAAGGGAGCCCAGATTAACAGGTAAAATTGTTTCAGACTCCTTACCTTAAGCAGTAAATATCTGGTACTAGTTTGGAAACTGATAGGATTCCAAAGGGAGTCATCGTGTACAGCTGCCTTGTTCCCTGAGAGAAAGGCCAGCCCATGATGGGGTCTGTACCCCATGGAGAGAGCTGAATGGCAGCACGAAGTGACCAGCAAGACTCCCTCCAGCTGCGACAGCTATTTTCTCTGGCATTATAAGTGTCATTTAGATAATACAACTGTAACCATCCCATTACACCCCCAGAACATGCTCATAGCTGAACCACTGGGGAACTGGCAAATTGCTTTAAAATCTTTTTGCCGAGAGCTTATTGCTCTCAAGGGACTGGCTCTTCCTCTGTGTTTCCAGCTGTTAAATTGCCTTCAAGGACAATTTTCCGCATAAATGTCTGCTGCAGTGACTTCATAGGAGTTTAGGAAGTGATGTGGTGAACGCTGTTGCAGTCCAAATGATATGAAATGTGGAAAAATCCCATTTGATAAACATTTTTTTTTAGTTGGGAGGCCAAGAAGTGTAAATGCATTCTTTATTTTTAAAAAATGGTTGCTGAGTGCTTTGCCACCAGCCTTACTATTCAGGGCAGAAATGCCTGTAAAAGGTCAGGGTTTTTCTGCAAGAAACAGGTTGATTGTAAAATCTTTGATAAACTGAAGAGGTTGTACGCTCTTACTCGCTCCCAACAGCTGATAGATGCTAAGGGTACTATGGTAGCTGAATCCTGGCTGCTTGTTTACTACAGTGAGATGACATCAAAGTAATCCTCAGGAAGCTCTTTCTCTCCAGACCTCGCTATCACAGTATCACAGTATCACCAAGGTTGGAAGAGACCTCATAGATCATCAAGTCCAACCTGTTACCACAGAGCTCAAGGCTAGACCATGGCACCAAGTGCCACGTCCAATCCTGCCTTGAACAGCTCCAGGGACGGCGACTCCACCACCTCCCTGGGCAGCCCATTCCAGTGTCCAATGACTCTCTCCGTGAAGAACTTTCTCCTCACCTCAAGACTAAATTTCCCCTGGTGTAGCTTGAGGCTGTGTCCTCTTGTTCTGATGCTGGCTGCCTGAGAGAAGAGAGCAACCTCCTCCTGGCTACAGCCACCCCTCAGGTAGTTGCAGACAGCAATAAGGTCTCCCCTGAGCCTCCTCTTCTCCAGGCTAAACAATCCCAGCTCCCTCAGCCTCTCCTCATAGGCCTTGTGCTTGAGGCTTCTCACCAGCCTCATTGCCCTTCTCTGGACACGCTCAAGCATCTCAATGTCCTTCTTAAACTGGGGGGCCCAGAACTGAACACAGTACTTGAGGTGTGGTCTAACCAGTGCAGAGTACAGGGGCAGAATGACCTCCCTGCTCCTGCTGGCCACACCATTCCTGATGCAGGCCAGGATGCCACTGGCTCTCTTGGCCACCTGGGCACACTGCTGGCTCAAGTTCAGGCAGGTGAAAACATTAAAGAAAATTGCCTCTGAAATTCCAGCTTTACTGGGGTGAGGAGTGGAGGGGTGGGGGGAAGCCGATACAAACGCTGTAAGAAAGTGAAGATTAAAAACAGAGTTTGACTTCTATTTCTGTTTAAAGAAATGTTTTACACTGAAGCAAGGGTACCAAATGCTGATATTCCACATGCAGATATGTACTTACACCTCTAAACATTAGCATAAGGCCAAACTCAACAGATTAATGTCACTTATTTGAAAAATAATACTCTTACATTTAGTTCAACATTATATTTTAATGCCAAAAGTAAAGGGTGATTCACTTTAAACAGGGTTTCCAAAGAACAAAGAGATTATTAGGCTGAATGACTAACCACACGTGACATAAATACGATACCTTAGTAAACACTGATGCTTAGCAGGAGAAGCAGCAATGCTTTCGAGCATCAGGTGTAACAGTCCTAACAACAGCTTTGTGTTCATTAGGTTGATTAATAAGTAATGCTTTTCCATGCATCACAAATCACACTAGAAAACTGAAATGTGCAAAGAAGCCAGTCCAATGTTCATTAGACAACTTTCTCCCAAGATGTGGAAGTTTCACAGGTCCCTGCACAGATTTCCCTGCCAAAGTTAGAAATTAAAAGCGCATCTGCTGGGCCAGGGACATGTAGAATGGACAAGTCCTTGGGAAATAGAAACTGTTAAAAGAATATGTTAGCATTGTTAGGGCTTGGAGACAGAAATAAGAAGGAAAGGACTGAATGCACCTTTTCCACTTCAGTCTTGCTGCAGGATGGGAGCTCCAGCTAAGACACTAGCACTAGATCAGTACAGTAAAATGTAAATTGCCATCAGGGGCACCACATTTGTGTATTCAGTTACTAAATGCTCCTTCTACTCAGCCATATGGACATCCTACTGTGTTTATGTAATTTAGGCACAAATACACAATCCTAGAGTGAGTCACCACAGGCTCCCTCGTGTGTTATCAAATTCATTAGACTCTCATCCCCAGCTATAAAACAAAACTAATGCTTCACTCTCAGGCAGCCACTTCAGTGCTCTGATTTCCACACAAGCTCACTGAGAGGTATCTGCTAGCTTTCAGCACTGATCCTCCAGGACAGACACTTCATAGAATCATGGAATGGTAGGGGATGTCTGGAGATTAACTAATTCATACCCTCTCCTAAAGCAGGTATACCTAGATCAGATTGCACAGGAACACACTGAGGTGAGCTCTGATGTAGAATTTTGTTGGGCAGCGGCAGGCATGGACTTCAGAGAGCATTTCCCTCATGAAGACATTTATTTGCACAACTTATGATTCTTATATACACTTCCAGTTCTATTCATATGATAGTCTACAGTCATTTTAATTTAAGCACATCATGCCAATTTACTAATCAAATCAGAGTAGGATAATGAGAAATAGAAATAAATCCTTAAAACACCTTCCCCTCTTCCCAGGCTCAGCTTTGCTACCTATTTCCCTACTTCCTCTCTCTCAGAAGTGCAGAGGGGCAGGGAATGGGGACTGTAGACAATTCATCATGCAGTCTCTTCCACGCTTCTACTCAGGGGGGCAAGAGTCCTCACATTCTTCCCTCACTCCAACACAGCATCCATTCCATGGTAGACAGTTCCCCAGGAACGTCTCCACTGTGAATCCACTCCACAATGCTGCAGTTCAAGAACTGCTCCAGTATGAGTCCCTTCTGCAAGGTGCAATCCTCCCAGTGATGGACTGTTATAGAAAAGTCTTCTCTCTGAGTCAGGACCTTCTTTAGTTGCATCTACTTACCCTAGCACGGGGTTTCCATGGGCGTCTGCCCCACTGTTAATCTCCATAGGCTGCAATGGGTCAGTCTACCATCTCACCACCTGCTGCTCTGGTACATCTTCCCTTCTCCTTTTTCAATGACCTTGGTGTCCACATAATTGTTCCTCTCACCTCTTCCTTTTCTCTAAAACACAAGTTGTCCAGTAAGTTTGTCCTCCTCTATCCTACAGCAGAGGCTGTTCCACCAGCCACAAACTGCCAGCAAATATGTTTCCAGAGTGTTCATGCTGAAGTGATGAATTAACAGACCTCAAAGTATCACAGGTATTTGGCTATAAGATATCCCACTAATGTAAAGATAGTAGTTTTATTTCCTATGGATGACTGTTTCAAAATGAAGGCAGCATTGCAGCATTAGAGAAATACTGTAGAGCCCTGAAGGATTAGCACTATAATTATTTTAAATGTCATCTTTAATTTTAGAAAGCTACTTGGTGATACCAGGCCAGTTTTTTGGCAAATGCTATCTTTTCAAGTACAAAGGCTGCAAAACCCACACACTAATTATATCACAATAAACTTCTGTGAAGCAGTACTTGTTTGAAGGAAATAAATGGTCAAAGACAATTTTAGAGTTCATAATCCAAAGAAAAAATACGGGCAAATGTTTTAGATCAATTGTCCAAAAGCCCCATATTCTTATTTAGGATGTCCATGCAGCAGCAGCATCCCAAAACTGAATCAGCATTTCTCCTGTCACAAACTACCATGTCACAAACACCTCAGCTTATTCCACCCTGTGATGGTTTGAGAGTTACCCCCTACACAATGAAATCACCCAGACTAGACTCATCTGGTTGGGAGATAAGGAATGAAGCTATATTTACAGCTTAGCACAATTTACAAGCATATATATACACCAATACATACAGTTACATACAAGTTAAAAGTAATACAGAAACACAAAAATCCCTCCCCAATCAATCAGTTTGCCAGGAAGCTCCCAACCCAAACCTCCTCCCCCCTCCCCCTTCCCCCTTCTTTCCCTTCTCTTCAGAAATAACCAGATCTATCCCTGTATATCTCACATGAGAAATCTGGAGAGATCTGAGGTGAAATATCACAAAGATGACAAGAAGGTTAGAGGGAAAAAAAGAGTTAGGTCAGATTAAAGAGTTAAGGCAGATGCAACCACACAGACTGCCAGAGAGAAGGAGAATAAGTGGGAACTGAGAAGCGTGTGAGAAGTGAGTGTCTTATCTATATTTTTGACTAGTTGTGTTTCTCAGCAGAAGAATGATATAGGTCACTGTTGGTTTTTTTTTCTTCTTTCTTCTCACAGCTATAAGGATTTAATTTCTCTCAGTAAAATATTGCAGTTAGCCTCAAACCAGGACAGATAACTAGACATACAAATAGACTCTATTTAAACCTCATTTTACTAGGAGACCAGGCTACAAATGTAACCCAGTTGCACACAAACCTTTCCATGTCAATATTTGTTCAATATGTACAATATTTCTCTGCAACCAGGGTGAAGCATCATTATTCACTTAACTTCCTCAGTGCTCATGTAATCACCTCCTACCACATACACCCCAAGAACTTTCCTATCAACTCCTCGTGTATTAGGACACAGAACAGAATACAACTAGACTTACCATTTTTAGATGTTTCCTCTAACATCTAAAAATGAGCAGAAGAAAAAAAAAATCCACCAAATCACTCAGCACTGCTTTAATTCATCATTTTCATGTCATTTTGCAGCTCTATGGAGCACACAGAAGAGCTGGCAGGAGCATTTTGCACGGTATATGCCATTGCCTGTAGAGCAGGTCATTAGGGAAGGCCCTGCAACAATTGCATTGGAATAGTGAAAGGGAGGTGTCATAGAACTGTGAAAGTAGATCCTCTCTGGCCAGACTTCATTCATGTAAATAAAAGTCTAGGATTATCTTTTTAGAAGGGAAAATATACTTTTAAGGTCTGGGCCTACAAATGTACTGAAATACAGCAAAGGAAACAGAAGTTAAACATTAAAAGTAAGTTCTTTTTGTTTGTTAGGATCAGAAAAATACAGTCAGTTGTAGCCTGTGACGGAAGGGGGAAAGTCCTCTGAGGACTGCAGGCAGAATTGGTAGGGATTTCAGCCCTTGCACAGTGGAGAGCAGCATTTTGCTGTTTGCTGGTAAACAGCCAGTCTGTTCTAGAATTCTAGAGTAAATTCACCTAGTAATGAGTGATGAATTGGATAATGGGAAATACACATAATGGCCAAGAAAAGCCTTCAGGCACTCCATCTGGTAGGCAAAGTAGAGATTGATGACTTTCATTAAACAACCAATTTTATCTTACTCTAAAGGGAAAAGTAATAAAAAACCAAAACACCATATCCAGGACCTGCAGAAACATGCACAAGGAGGGGTGTGAAGGTGAGGAGCAAAATCTAAACAGTTCTGAGATTAATGGCAAAAAAATGAATGTCCTGAGAGGAGCCTGGATGTTTCCTTAATCATCTGCGCTCCTCGCAACAGGGCAGGAATGGGCAGAATGTCATTTTATTTCTTGAGTACTTTCTACGTCAGTACAAACCCCACATACTTCTGAGTTCTTTTGTGAAGTAACTGCCTTTGGATCAAAAAGGTGGGAGTTTTGTATTATTGTTCTTCTCTCTCCCAATTTCTGGCCCTCTTCCCCCTGTTTTAAAAGAAATATTCATAACAGAATGTTGCTGGGGGGCGGGGAGGTGAAGCATTCATTGTGTTCTCTTGAAAAGCCCTAAGCAACACATTTGAATAAAAATACATTTCTCTGAAAATGTTCAAATCAACTTCATTTTTCTCTTCTGGTCCTAATATGAAAGATGACTTTGGCTGATTCTTCTCCTAGAAGGCAGCAGCAAGGGAGGAGAATCTGTGCAGAACCATCTAGATGATGAGCATGGGCAAATCTCAGCCAGTAGTGCAAAATGAAAGTATAAAGCTTTCTTTGACATAAGAAGAGAACAAGAAGAGAGCTGGAAGGCTACACAGAAGTCTAAGTGTGGCCAAGAGAGCCAATGGCATCCTGGCCTGCATCAGGAATGGTGTGGTCAGCAGGAGCGGGGAGGTCATTCTGCCCCTGTACTCTGCACTGGTTAGACCACACCTCGAGTACTGTGTTCAGTTCTGGGCCCCCCAGTTTAGAAGGGACATTTTGATGCTTGAGCGTGTCCAGAGAAGGGCGACGAGGCTGGTGAGAGGCCTTGAGCACAAGCCCTACGAGGAGAGGCTGAGGGAGCTGGGATTGTTTAGCCTGGAGAAGAGGAGGCTCAGGGGAGACCTTATTGCTATCTACAACTACCTGAGGGGTGGTTGTGGCCAGGGGGAGGTTGCTCTCTTCTCTCAGGTGGCCAGCGCCAGAACGAGAGGACACAGCCTCAGGCTGCGCCGGGGGAAGTTTAGGCTCGAGGTGAGGAGAAAGTTCTTCACTGAGAGAGTCATTGGCCACTGGAATGGGCTGCCCAGGGAGGTGGTGGAGTCACCGTCCCTGGAGCTGTTCAAGGCAAGGTTGGACATGGCACTTGGTGCCATGGTCTAACCTTGTGCTCTGTGGTGAAGGGTTGGACTTGATGATCTGTGAGGTCTCTTCCAACCTTGGTGATACTGTGAGACTGTGAAGTGAAGGCCCAGCTGCAACACAGGTCAGAGAAAACTGTGTATTTATTAACATAATTATGCCTTTAAACATTGTGGCATGAGCTAAAAATAAAGACAAGGCAAAGAAGCTGGAACTCTGCCCATTCAATGCTTTGGTGTGATAATGCACTTTCACAGATGAAGTGAGGCACATGGTTTGGCTGTGGATTTTTCAGGAAAGCCACGAGGGACTTTATTGTTGAATGATAGTTCATGAGCCTTTCTTTTTTTAACAGTGGTGAAAAGAAGAATGTGTTTTTAAAAGACTACACTGGAGACCTGATACTGCTACAGCTTTAGCTATTTAAGTTATAGGCTTTGACTTTAATGGGAGTAGAAATTATCCTTGAGTGAATGATTAAAATTAAATTATATGCTAACAGTATCTACAGAGTGTATTATCACTGGAGCAGGAAGAATGTGAACTCACAAGACTGGATGGTACAGATCCACCATTCAAAAATCACAAATAAGCGAAAATTATCATCAAGGTTTCCTTGTGAAAGAGTTGTGGTGTGTTTACAAATGAACAGGAATAATTCTTCATGGCTGCTCTGCACAAACATCACTATTCAACCTAAGATGGCTACTTCAGCAGGTTGTTTGCCAAAGTCAGGGCTTCTTTAACAACTGCCTACCAGAGCACACTTCTGGGACAAGACTTTGCAAGGAGCATTTCCAGATCTCCCTGTGCTCCTGGCCGTGCTTTGGATACATGACTTTACATTCACATTTCATGCCTTGTCTTTCCACATCATCTGCTGTGTGTCTCACAGTAAAAAAAATCCAAGGGGAAACAAAAATTCCCAGATCCTGAGTGGATTTCCAACTTCTAATTTTAGAAGCAAGGCTAAAAGAAATCCTTTTACTCTGTTAGTGCTGGGGAACTCATGACAAGGCTACATGTTTGTGCCTTCAGGGATGGATTTGAGGCAATAAGGTAAAATGCAGAAGAATGGCATTTCAACAGACATGTCTTGACATCCCCAGAAATAGTATTTCTTTCAGGTACAATCTTTTGTACTTAAGATGCCATATATATGGCAGCTGAGTGTCATTCCACTTTGTTCTCTTTCTGTGTGCTGCAGTATGTTGTGAGCATCTTCCACTTTCACTGAGATAAGAAAGCACAGAGGTATGAAAACACTGCTGTGCATCTAGCTCCGTAGGAGATGGTGATGAGACACAGGATACATTTCCTCATGTGAATGAGGACAGATAAGCAGGCCATAAGCTGTTGCTTACACAGGCTTTAGAAATCTAAGGCCAGAATGTGATGGCATTACCAGTAACATATAGAGTAATACCTTGGCTGCCAAAAGATACACAGAAAAGTCCCAGCAGCATTAATATACTTCACTCTTACATTCTCCATGTCAAATATCTTCCTAGTACAATTCAGATTGCCCTTCATGTAGCTGCAGGTGGCACAGCCAGTTAAAAACTCACCAGCATGGAGAGGAGCAAGATCATTTCAGCTGCCCGAGTAAATTGTGGAACTCAGGCTTACATTTGGATATCTAGGGGGGGCACAGGCATCACTGTTATTGTACCTAAATTGTCCCTATTACCTCCTCAGGCACAGGAGCAGCCTGCTCTGGATAGCTGTAGAAATGCCTGCTGAAATCAGAATCTTGTAGAGATGGAGATGGAGCAGAGCTAAACTAATTTACATTATTTTATTAAAAAAAAAAGAAGAAGCTGGCATTAAAAAAAATAAATTAGGGTTTCATAGCTTGATATTCATGTCTTCATATGTCAGTGTCCTATAATACTGGAGAAAACAAAACTTCAAGTGGATATCAAGGATAGGCAAACCTGGCAAGGTGAAGGACCTGATTCTGAAGGAACAGCACAGTAGCTGGTGAAGTGGTGAGTGGTCTCTCTACACTGGTACAAGAGTGGCTTGAGATTCCCAGCAACTGACAGGAAATTCTCAGTCCCAAGTAGAAGAAGACTTGGTACTGCCAGGTACCTACACAAGAAGAGCTACATGTAGACTGACAGCACTTATTTATTTAACTAGTTTGATTAGCAGAAACCTCACCAAATTCTCACAGGAAGTTTCTAGAAAGCTTATAGGGTTCACAGGAAGATCCATGCCTTGGGCAACTGTCTTGTTTGTCACAGATTTCACAGAAGGGTATTTAACTGCTATTTTTCCTGAAGCTGTACTTCCTCTGCTAGCCAGCAATTCATATTTAAAGACATTGCTCATTATCTTTCTGCTGAGTGCAAACAGAAGTTCCTAATAATGTCTTTTACTTTACTCCTTTTCTAAAAGCTGATAATGTCCCACACTGTATCATGTACAATTCGGTTTCAGACTATAACTGAATTTCCTAAGCATTACTGCAGTATAAGAAGAGTAATAACAATAGTAACAATAGTAAAAGTGATATTAATAATAATAATAATTATTATCATCATCATTATTATGCTTAATAATAGATAGTTTAAAATATTGAGAAGCAATCTTAACATTTCTTATTTTAATGATCATAATAATGTGATCTTTATGAGGTCTTCCAGGCAAAGTGCTAGCTGAAATAGTATATCCAACACTGTAGAATAATTATATAGAAAGTGGTCTTGGATTGATGAAGTTTGCCATGCAATGGCAGCTGGCTACAAAAAGACTATTACATAATTCTGTGATATGTAAATAAAAGGAAGAAAACAATAGCTACTCTACAAAAGCTATAAGCTAACCACCCAATACATTCCCCACCCTGCGTCTTGCTGAGCAGAGGGAGTCACAGAGTATCTTGGTGTGTACCTGGCAGCCAGTCAGCCCACTGCAAAAACAGTCAGTTTGAGACATCACATTTAAATGGGCCAGAGTACTTGTCTAATCTAATGGCATTCTACAATGGACTGACTGCAGCCCGTTCTGGAATACTCACTACAAGAAAGACATGAACATGTTGGAGTAGTCCAGAGGAGTGGACTTATCACAAAAGTGGTAAGACTCATCACTTTTCACAAAAAGACTTATCACTTATCAGAAAAGTGATAAGAGGGATGAAAAGCATCTCCTACGAGCAAAGGTTGAGAGAGCTGAGGTGGTTCAGCCTGGAGAAATGAAGACTCTGATGAGAATTTATCAAAACCTTTCAATACGTAAAATAATCTTACAAGAAAGATGGAAAGACTTTTTACCAAGGCCTGTAGTGACAAAGTAAGGGTCATCAGTTTGAAACTGAGAGTAGATTTAGATTGGACATGAAGAACAAACCTTTTACCATGAGGGTGTTCAGACACTGGAGAAGGTTGCCCAGAGAAGCTGTGGATGCTTTACTGATGGAACTGTTCAAGGTCAGTTTGGGTGGATCTTTAAGCACCTGATTTAGTGGAAGTTGACCCTTCTCATGGTAGGGTGTTTGGACTAAAGGATCTTTGAAGGTCCTTTCCAACCCAAACCATTCTATGATTCTATGCTTCTATGACAGTGAAAAGTATTTACAGAATTAGTTTTACCACTTCCAGGTAATCTGTGTCTATAATAATCTGTGTCAATACTTACAGGCTGGGGTCAGAGTGGCTGGAGTGCAGCCAGACAGAGAGGGATCTGGAGGTGCTGATCGATACCCGCCTGAACATGAGCCAGCAGTGTGCCCAGGTGGCCAAGAGAGCCAATGGCATCCTGGCCTGCATCAGGAATGGTGTGGCCAGCAGGAGCAGGGAGGTCATTCTGCCCCTGTACTCTGCACTGGTTAGACCACACCTTGAGTACTGTGTTCAGTTCTGGGCCCCC
>WAAF01001062.1:80820-94811 GCA_013400475.1 Tricholaema leucomelas
GGTTGGACTTGATGATCTGTGAGGTCTCTTCCAACCTTGGTGATACTGTGATACTGTGATACTGTGATACTTAATGGACAAGACAATGATAACATAAGTCAATATCTATCACTAGTAGCTTGAAAACAACTGGTAGTCTATGTTTATATTCTATTTTAATGCCAGACTCTCAAGTAGTGCATGATATATTACGTGCAATTTTTCAAAATGGGATCTAAAAGGTATTTTCACTGAAACAGATGGGCCAAATAAATACCTACATGGAGTCATGGAGTAGAGGATTATTAATATTTCAACAAACCAGGATAAAATAAAGATTCTCAAGTAAGCATCAGGTACTAAGCAAATGGAAAGAACTTAAAGCTGTCATGTACTGTGCTGACTGATTACCTGCCAAAACCATAAGGCAAAAGAAATAATTAGAAGAAACCCAGAAAGAAAGGGGAGAAAGGAGAGAAAAATACTGCAGCAAATAAAAGGTTAAATAAGAAATACATAGCTGACAGTACTTTGACTGTTAGCTAACTAATAATTACTATTATTAGCATAACTAAAAGTAGCATAATTTTTCATCCTTCCTAAATAAACCCAGCAAATTTTCAGGTATCTTGAGAGCCCTAAACCAAACAATACTAAATTGGTTCATTGGTCTTTAATTTTGAATGCAAATTTTCTGAATGAAGTCAGATGTTCATAAGCTTTTCAAGGAGTTTCCGAGATATTATAATTAAAATAATTGGATCTAAAAAATCTGGATATAATTAAGATGGTTTGACCTAAAAATATGCTTTAGAGAATCAGACACTCATCTCTGGTGAGAAGCTGGTGGGATCAGTATGGGTCTGAATTTGCTTGCCAAGTAATATACAGTCACAAAAAGTAATTTGTGTGTGTGTCACAGTGAGCTTAGGCAAATTGTGGCCCCTGATATACTGTAGCTTAGAACAATCAAGGTTTTCTTGATTTGTTACAAAGTGAGGCCATCTATGAAGGCATTCAGTACTTCACTGTGCTTGCTTTCAAAACAGAAACTTTCCGTTGCTTACGCTAATTCTAGGCTTCAGTGACAGAAGTGCCAATGCTGTCGGCTGGTGAATAAGGCAGTGTGCATTCTTTACAAGCTTTTTATGAAGGAATGATTCAAAATATTCATGTTTTCCTAAGAATTCAGTTCTTCATTTCTACCTGGGGCACAAATTGTTAATCTGTACAAAAATGGAGATCTTTTTTTTTTCTGAATCTGTGCCAGTGTGCTCCGTTTTTCTATATTAGCCTTTAGGTTAGACTAATTCTGGAAATGCTTTTGTCTGCCCTGACAGAATTCAAAACTCTGTCTCATCTCTCTTAATAGAAGGATAACCTGTTGGATATAGTAATATTGAATGTAGTTATTTTATAGGATTGTGTGACTGTGGTGCAGCTATTGTCCAGCCATGGACAGGAGAGAGTTCAGTGAGTGCTGATAGAGGGTTGGAATGACCTTAGAAAATGATGTAGCAAATGTAAACAAGCATAAGGCTGGAGTCTGTGGTTTTCATCTATCTCTGCTGACTTAGAACTGCCAGACACAACATATGTGTTGTTGAGAGAATATGAAGAATGTCTATGCCAAGTAGTGTGTAGTCCTAACGCAGGGGTATGTAACCAGTTGGAGTCTGAGATGATGTTGTAATCATATTATGTAGCTTTCTGATGAAAAAGTATATAGCCCCATGCTTGGGGTGCAATAAAGGGATTCGGATTCAGATTTGGATTGGATTGGAATTTGCTTATGTTAAGCTTTCTCCCCGTCTCTATTATTATCCCCTTGATACTATTGTATCGCAGCCTATGGCAATAACCTACCACTACTGGAGGACTCCTTATTCCTATGAAAGCTGTGTCATGTGGCAGAAAACAAATGTAGAAAGTGGGCTAGGTCAGAGTGGCTACAGAAGCATCTGGAGTTTATGAAGAGGATGTATTATCAGTTAAAATATTCCCAGTGAGATCATACTTCAGGTAGTTAAAATAAAATCAACACCCCTTTGCCACCTGTTTTGTGTAATATATTAGAAACATACAGAAGGTACCTTGTACAGAAGGTACCTTGTACAGAAGGCTTGCCTGAGGCAATAGATTTGTGTGTGGATTAATTTGGCACGTAGTGATCCAAGGTTCAGAGGCTCCTCAGTTTAGCTCCGAATTGAAAGAAGGTTTTGTTGTGGTGCACACTGAGTATTTTTACTTACCTTCTTTAATGGAACAAATAGAAAAGCCTTAGCTTGCTTGACAGGTGGCTGCTACCAATCAATATTATGCCTGATAATACCTGGCCTAGAGACAGGGCTATGCTCATTTGTTAGCATTCTTGGGCTTGGTTTTTCAGTTTTCTTTCCTCTTCCTTTCCTAAGGAGAGAGTATGGTTATTCCTCCTTTTATCAGTATGTCTCCTGTATACTGGGCAAGCAGCTCTGATCATCACCTGGATGGGTCTGAGCCAGGTGTCTGCTCCTCTTATAGCAGGAAACATAAATGAAAGATACTCTTTGTTCACAGCCCAGTAATACAGCTTCTTTCAAGCAACAAAGAAAGGCAAGGAAGAGGTATGGTAGCTGCAGCAGCAGGAGATACACTGGAAGAGTAAACTTCACAACTCACCCCACAATTTCTTTCCTATGCCTTTTCCTTCTGCTCCACTGTCTCTTTCTTACAGTCTCCTTGATTCCTCCCTTAATGTTCCAATTGCTTAAAATACTGTTTCAGGACAATTGCCAATTGCTTTCTCTCCATTCAATTCCTATCAACGAGACAGTGTTAATACATTCACAATAGAAATTGCACCACCTGGATTTCAAAGAAAGGCAAAAGCCATTACTTCTTGGCTAAGCTCTCTTCCAGGTGGACAGCTGCTCACTGCTCTTCAGCCTGTCCACTGCTGATAAACAGCAGGAAGGAGCCTACCCTTCCTGCTAGTGATGTCAGCACAAAAGAACATCTGGCAGCACCGTGCAGGTTTTATTTTAGTTCAGTTTACTATAGGAGAAAACACAGTTTGATACATATTTGTTTTGTAAATTCCATTTCCATTTTAATTAGAAAGCAAGTTCCTGCAATTTCCATCATAATTACCATAATCTGCTTACAGTCAGTATGATGAGTACAGCCAAGAGAAGCAGCTGGGTTACATTTTCTTTATCTTGGGTGGACATCTTTAAACAGATAAGTATGGAAAATAGTTCTCCAATCACTCATTTTCGAGACAGTGTCCATGTACAAGAGTTACTTGACGGATTGCATATAATAGGAGCTGAATAGCAAGTTTAAAATGTGTCTCTGGGTGTATAACAGTGGTCACAAGCAGAACTAATTTTTCTGGGTTTGTTGCTTATGGTGGAGGTCAAACTGAGGATGCTTACATTTTCTTGGAAGGTGACTTATACAGGTAGACACATATTATGGATTTTTTTCAGTATTGAATTTTATGCCTGTGTAACACAATTGAGTCCAGAATTAGAGCAATACAGCAGTAAATCAGACTCTGATATTTTTAGTTACTTGTACAGAGTCACAAGTTAAATTCACTCTGATATAACCAGGAATACATGTGGAGAAGGGTGCTTTAAAGGGGCTCTTCAATGAGAGTCATCAATCTTTCTGACTGCACTCACCTCTGTTCCACAGCACACTCTGCAACCAAAAGAGAGCTTCAGAGAGTGCTTTTGCAAAGTGTTCTTGACTGTCACCTCAGAGGGGAGAAGCTGCTGCAAAGAGGGAGTAGTCAGTGTTCTTGTTTACCTATACTGGCTTCACTCTTCATTAACATCATACATCTTAGCTGAAAAATGGATCTGGAGGAAATTAGTGTTCCAAAACTCAAAGATAAGGTCAGGGAATTAAGGACTTACAAAATCTGTAGGCAGATTAATTTTACTCATTCACATTCATTGTTTCATAACATTGTTTAATCACACTTTCATTTACATACAAGCCTGTAAATGTGTGTACCTAAGTAGTCTGGCCACTAGCAGTTATGTGCAACAGAGAGGACAAAAGCCTCTGGCTGTGGAGGGTCCATGTCTTTTCAGTTTCTCTTGACTAGCAATGACAAACTAGTTTTCACAGAATCACAGAATTGTCAGGGTTGGAAGGGACCCAAGATCATCTAGTTCCAACCCCCCTGCCATGGACAAGGACACCTTCCACTAGATTGGGTGGCACAGAACCATATCCAGCCTGTCCTTAAAAACATCCAGGAATGGGACTTCCACCACTTCCCTGGGCAGCCTGTTCCAGTGTCTCAACATCCTTATCATGAAGAACTTCTTCCCAACATCTAATCTAAATCTACCCTCCTCTTTTATATTCTCTAGGAGTTACAGCTGCGAGAGGGTAACCCTTTCCTTCAGAATTTTATGTCCTTCAGACTCCACAAGTCTTAAGCAGGGCTTCTGCTTATTGTCTGTCTGGTTTTATTCAAAACTCATTTATAAATTATAGGGCTGGGTGCTAGGTTGGACTGGATGATCTTGGAGGTCTCTTCCAACCTGGTTGATTCTATGATTCTTGGTTACCCTCTGTTTCCTCACTGGGCTGACACAAAAGGAATGGCATATGTGATGTGCTGCAACCTTGCTCACCCCATCGTGTGGTCAGAAAGCAGGGTCTTCCCCTAACAAAGTGTTTCTGATGGCCTCTAGTCAGAGTACAGGCCTTCAGGGAGTGAGTAAATATCAGGTCTCCAGACTTGATTGATGTGGAACAGTCACTGCCAGTACAGGTCTGTCTTTTAACAGTCAAGGCGACATTTGTATTTCTATACACTTTCCAAGTGTGGCTCGCTCTGGAAAACAAAATAAACAGACATTAACCAACCAACCAACCAAAAAAACCCCACAAAACCAAACCAACCAAACAAAAAAACACACACAACAAAGGGAAATCTTCCCAGCAGTTCCCAGTGATGAATAGGTTTGGGTCCTTGGTTGATGTGTTTTGAAAAGCATTCGTATTTTCCTACTGTTATTGCTGTACACAACCAGAGGCAAAAAGCACATCAAAGATTTTATATATATATATATATATATAATTTATGACAGTTTTAAATAAGATTTGAGCAAAAAATTTGATACTGAGGGCAAACTAAATTTGAAATACTATTTATGGGTCTTTAATACTTCGAGACTTCAGTACTCAATGATTCAAATGACCACTTCCATACTTAGAGACTTTAATGCTTCAGTACTCAATGATTCAAACGGCCACTTCCACTCTCTCTATTTCTGGCCTTAAATTACTCCATGAATACATTTCATTTTTTTTCACTGCTATTTGTTTCACAGTGACTGCCATTTGGTAAAGCTAAAATTTATGGAATTTAATTATTAATTATGTAGCTGTGTCATTTTCATTGAATGCTTTAAAAAAAAACAAAGAAAACATGTTAAATTACTATCATATAGATACTGTTTTCAGAGCATCCACCTCTTGAACAGCTGTGACTTTTTTGGAAGCCACTCCGTGTGGATGTATCAGAGCGGCTAATCTGAAGGTAACCACACAGGAATTTGTTTGTCTAATTGACTAAAAGCTGCAGCATTTTAACCAGATTTCTCACTGTGAAAACATAAAATATCTGACATGTTGTTGGATGCTCGACTGGCTAAATTAAAGCAACTGCATTTTCTTACTAAAACTGAAAACTAAGGTCCCATGGTTGTCACTAAAGGACTGCTACCAACACACTTGGAAAGACAAACGTGCTTCAAATTAGACAGAGGCAAAGAACCACATTTTTCTTAGCTAGAAACTATAGATAAATTATTTCAGACCAAATATTGCCTAATGTCCCACACCTTTCATACAGGCATAAAGCTGTCATTAACTGTTTGGGCCAAGGTAACATACCTCTGGATGTTTAGACCAGGATGGATGTGGCTCTGGGCAACTTGATTTAGTAGAAAGTGTCCCTGTCCGTGACAGGAGGGGTTGGAACTAGATGATCCCTGGGATCCCTTCCAACCCTGGCAATTCTGTGATTCTATGAAGCTCCACAGTCTGTAAGACCCATCCCCTATCACACAAGAAAAAGCATTTGGTCATTTAGTGTTATAAATCTGATCTTACCCCTGTATTCTAGAAATAGATGTGGATATCATACATCCCAAACTTAATGATTACATAATTTGATGGTGAGCCCTATCTTGTGTACTTCTTTGGACAGAAAGTGAGAAATGCTCTACCATTAGGACAAATTAAGATATGAAGGATGTTATCACATGACGTTCCCAATATATGAGGAAGGAAGGCATTAAATATAATGTATAGTCCTTTAAGAAATGTATATAAATAAAAAAGTTTCTTTTCAGACACTGTGCAAGCATGCCTGGCTGCTGCCATAAGGCAGTGGAACATGCAAAGTGAGCATCGCTCTGGTTTTGGCTACATCCAGAGGAGAGGTCAAGCGTGTGCTTGGGTGTGTGCTTCAGCTAAGAGGCACTCTTGACTCCTGAGCTTCTACAGCTCCAAGAACAAAAAGCCTGGACTTCACCCCAAGCTGTGATTTTCTTGGAAAATAATGTGGGTGAGTTCCACAATAAAAGAGACAGAGGTACACCTGCCAAGTGTTCGGCGTGCTGTTCCCTCCACCTCATTTATCGTTTGCTCTCCTTACATCTTAAATACCAGGCAGTTTGCTACTGTCTAAATCCCTGACTTGGCTGGAAACTGTAAAACATTACCCACACCATCTGGGTCTGTTACAAACGAAGCAGAAGGCAGTGTTTTCAAAATGCTGGTGTCACAGACCTTGAAGTGCTCAATCACTTGTGTCTTTTCCAGTCTTGCTTGGGTAAGATGAATTTTCTTCTCCGCCCTCAAATAATTTCTTTTCCACATGATATTCCTCCACTGAATGTTTTTCCCACACGCATGGACCATGAGATATCATGTGAACCTCTAGTAAATGCAGTGAAAGCCTGCAGTATCCCACAGAGGCCTCCCACCTACACATAGCTAGTGAAGAATTTCCTTAGCTGTTCTGAGATGCACGGAAGAAGTGAATCTGTTGAAAACTCTGTTTCCCAGAAACTCTCACAGAACTACACTCAGGCTGGAAATCTGGCAGAGATTCTACCAGCACATCTTCTCACAAAAGAGCAAACACAGCCAAACAGTCAGAGTCTCATAGAGTCTCCCAGTCTGACAAGGTAAAATCGGCATGCTCAGCTTGATCCCTGAAATCCCAGTACACCGATGCACGTAGCATGGAGAATAAACAGGTGGAGTTAGAAGTCCAGGTGTGCTCAGGGGCTTATGTTCTGGTGGCAGTCACAGAGACCTGGAGCGATGGCTCACATGACTGGAATGTCATCGCCGATGGCTATGTCCTCTTCAGGAAAGACAGGTCAGCAAAGAGAGGTGGTGGAGTTGCTCTCTATTAAGAAGCAACTAGAATGTATTGAGTTCTGCCCAGGAGAAGATGAAGAGAAAGTAGAAAGTTTGTGGGTACGAATCAAGGGTCAGGCTAGCACGGCTGACACAGTTGTGGGTGTTTATTGCAGGCCACCTGGTCAGGGTGAGGAAGTCTGTGCTAGTTTGAGGCTAGCTGGAATATTTTAGTGAGAGAAATTAGATTATAGGCTGTGAAAAGGAAGCAATGGTGGTGTCTACTTCACTCATAGGCTTGCTGAGATGTATAAAAACAAGAACATAACATTAGACAGTCGGTGTGTGTCTCTGGGCGCCTGTACTTTTCTCTCTGGCCTGCTTTCTGTGTAACTAATCCTTCTGCTTTCTAACCCTTCTGGCCAGTTCTCCAAACTCACTTTGCACATAAGGCAAAGTCTGGGATGAGGTAGAGGGGTGGAAAGAAGGTGGAAGAGTCGATGAGAGCCACTCCTAGGGACTCTGGTTTCTGGGAGGGCTGTTGTGTTTCCATCTTGCTTTTTAACTTGTATATTTCTACATATAGCTGTAGATATTGTAAATATCTGCTTGTATATTGTGCTAAGCTGTAACTATAAAGCCTCATTTCTTAACTTCCAGTTGGCTGAGTCTAGTCTGGGTGATTTCATAAGAGTGGGGGTGGTTAATAACCAAGCTGTCACAAAGTTGATGAGGCCTTCTACAGCCAGCTGGCAGCTGCCTCTCAATCACAGGCCTTGGTTCTCATGGGGGATTTTAATAACCCAGACATTTGCTGGAAGGCCTACTCAGCTAGCCAGCCACAGTCCAGCAGGTTCCTCCAGTGCATCAATGATAACTTGTGTATTGTGCTAGCTGTAAATATAAGCTTCATTCATATTTCCAGAGCTGGCTGAGTCTAGCTTGGGTGATTTCTAAAGTGTGGGGGGGCGGGGAACACCCAAACCATCACAGGGGGTATGCTTCACCACCTTAGTTCCTGCCTCAGGGATGGACTCAAGGACACTCAGCAGGATAGGTTGCTCATGTTTAGCAATTCATGTCCTCTGTTAGCAAGAGATCCATCCACACACAAGCTCTGCAAACTTTAAATAGGATTCTGACAAATTCACAGGAGATTGTGATGAAACACCACAAAACATTTACCTTGGAAACCTCTAGTTCCTTAAATCAGTTTCACTAGACCACGTTTACAGTAGTTGTCACCAAAGATGACTGCTGATCAGCCTCAAATGGGCACTTCAAGTCCTTGAGACAGAAAGAACATAAGCAATTACATTAATGCTATGTAACCAAGCTAAACGACATCAGACAATTCTAATTTGCATGCTGACAAGAGCTAAATTACAGGGTTCATCTGTGGCAAAAAATAAATCAGATATTGATCGCCGCTTTTGCTTTCCTTAAATTAACATGTGCAAAGTATGCCATAAAAATTCTAGTCCCCTAAAGAAAAACATATTCCAAAGCTAAATGTCATCATTACATCAAGTTACTGTGACTTATGATAGAGAAAGCAGTATCTGGTAGCCTCTAGCAAAACAGTGTCCTTTTCACAGCCATCAGCAAGCAACAGTAGTAGCGTTGATAAAATATGATACCTTTTTGAAATGTCGCAGGCAGCTTTCAAGTACTTGGGGGAAAAAAAAGCCTGATAACAGATGGAATGTTTTATGACATTAAAATATGCATTTTTTTCACACATGGCAGTGAATGTGAAAAGTATTAGCTTAATGAATAGTGGAGCTCATGGCTACTGAGCAGTTACAGATGGCTTCTTTTCTGTCAAATATTCTGGCTTTATGATATTAATATTAATTAAAATAGGTGGTAGTTTCCACTCTGTATTTTGCTATGCATAAGGGTGTGTTGGGGCCGTGGCTGTACTGCATGATTATAAAGAAGTAAGATAGGTCCATTAAGGGGCAAAGACACTGTGAATGCTACACAGTGCCTGCAGAAGCAGGATGTTTCCCACAAAACAACGTGTGACTACTACACAGTGCCTGCAGAAACAGGATGTTTCCCACAAAACAACGGGACACTTGCTGCCAAAACCAGAAACAGGTATCTGATAACAGTAGCTATACGTAGAAAAGTGACTGTCTTCTTCTACCAATTATTACTCTGCTTAAGATGCGTGATTAAGATAGGTTAACCAATCATTGTATGCATGCTGGGTGGGTGGTCGCATGTATGGGACTCTGAATAGCATATTCAGAGTCCCGGCACAGATACAGGCTGGGTGATGAATGGCTGAGAGCAGCCCTGAGGAAAAGGACCTGGGGGTCTGGGTTGATGAAAAGCTCAACATGAGCCGGCAGTGTGCACATGCAGCCCAGACAGCCAACCGAGTGCTGGGCTGCATCAAGAGAAGTGTGGCCAGCAGGGCAAGGGAGGTGATTCTCCCCCTTTACTCTGCTCTCGTCAGACCCCACCTGGAGTACTGTGTGCAGTTCTGGAGCCCCCAATACAAGAAGGACATGGAACTGCTGGAGCGGGTCCAAAGGAGAGCCACGAAGATGATCAGAGGGCTGGAGCACCTCTGCTATGAGGACAGGCTGAGAGAGTTGGGGCTCTTCAGCCTGGAGAGGAGAAGGCTTCGAGGAGACCTTATAGTGGCCTTCCAGTATTTGAAGGGAGCCTACAGGAAAGCTGGGGAGGGACTATTTACACGGTCTAGTAATGTTAGGACGAGGGGGAATGGGTTTAAGCTGGAAGAGGGGAGATTTAGACTGGATGTTAGGAGGAAGTTCTTTACAGTGAGGGTGGTAAGACACTGGAACGGGTTGCCCAGGGAGGTTGTGGATGCTTCCTCCCTGGAGGTGTTTAAAGCCAGGCTGGAGGAGGCCTTAAGCAGCCTGCTCTAGTGGGAGGTGTCCCTGCCTATGGCAGGGGGTTGGAGCTGGATGATCCTTGAGGTCCCTTCCAACCTAAACCATTCTATGATTCTATGATTCTATATAAGGTGCATAACTTCTCTATTAAAGTTGGACTTGGATTTGCATCACATTGATGTGTTGTCCTGTCCCGCTTGCACGGAATGCCCGCAACAAGGGTGTGTTATATAACATGTTGGGATGTTCAGCTATATAATACAGCTAATACAACACAGCATCACCCACATAAAAGCAGTATAACCTATATTTTAAATGCAGCTGCTCCAAAGGGCTCAAAAAAAACCTGCCTGTGACACTCTGTGAGCTAAAGCAGTAATATCACTTCCTTTCTGGAAAGTAGTACATCTCCTTGGGTAGAAATCCTTCACTTTCTGCTAAACTACTTGTAGCTGAAGATGCTGAAGGATGATTTTTACAGGAGCAGAGGTTTTTCTGGGAGCGAGACAGTTGATAGAAAAAAAAAATCACTCCTCAAAATCAAAGCATTGCGTAGGAAGATTCCTATTTGAATACGTTCCCTCTGTGAAACATTTTTTCACATCAGAGTGGAATTTCCCACAGAAATAAAAGAAATACAGCTGTCTACAAGTTGAATTGGCTTTCTCTTGTGCCAGCATGTGTATCACAGGTGGTTTATTTCATCTGCTAGAATCTCATTGTCTTTTTAGTTCCTTCCCCAGAAAAAAAAAATGATTTGGATCTTTGTTTCACCTTAATATGCAAGGTTTTCAGAGAGTGGCTGTATCTTCCACTTCACCCCAATTAGCAAATCATCAGAGAAATTACTGGTAAACCCCAATTAGGTGCTACTGGTTTTTGTGGTCACACTTTATAACTTGTTCTTAGTTTATTTGCAATATTCAGTTTTTTTGTATTCCTTAGCTGAGTCTTATGGGTACCTTGAGCCTCATTTCTTACTGATGTTAGTTCTAAGCCACAGCCATTGCAGGCAACAATGGACCTGGGAATGCTTAGGGAGAAAAATTAGGCAACATATAAGGACATTTCCAATGTAATTTTCTTAATTTGCATACATTTTTTGCTGGGTTTTAGATGCATTAAGGGTAAGCATTACTGTGAGTTAATTAAAATAATTCCATGGATTTGAAGCAATTGTGCTGCTACATGATTTATGTTGCATAATCAACGAGCTTTGTGCTGAAATCACCCACTTGAATTTAGAATGATGAGCCCCATGGCAAAACAGAAACTAAAGTGCAACCTCCTCCCACTTCCATCCCCTTTAATAAGAAAATTAAAGAGAATTTAAATCTAACAAAAAATTCTAGTCTAGAAAGCAGAGAGATAGCATCACTATTTACAATTCAATCAGGGTCTTTTCCATTGTTTCAGTGTGCAGCTGACGGTTAATGCATATATAAAGTTCCTTGTTATCTATTCCAGAGTGTAGGTGCAATGGAGATAGAAAGCCTACTGTGATGTAAGAAGAAGCCACAGAGTAGCAAAGAGATATGTATATAGCAAACCTTACATAGATGAAATTAGACAATGATACAGACAAAATAGAGGCATTCAGTGAAGTGCTGTGAGGTTCACCTGATAGTTTGGCAGTCAATGAAGCACATATAGGTGCAAAAGAGTGGAGAATCAAGATGATGAGGACTAAGTGTTCTATCTAGAAATGTAGGGTTTTTCTTAGCATGGTTGGTTTGTGAAATGTACTGCTTGGAATCTAGATCTGTAGAATTTGTCTTAGCATGGTTGGCGGTTGGCTCATGAAATGTACTGCTTGGAATCTGGAACTGCAGAATTTGTCTTAGCATGGTTGGCTCATGAAATGTACTGCTTGGAATCTGGAACTGTAGAATTTGTCTTAGCATGGTTTGCTCATGAAATGTACTGCTTGGAATCTGGAACTGTAGAATTTGTCTTAGCATGGTTGGCTCATGAAATGTACTGCTTGGAATCTGGAACTGCAGAATTTGTCTTAGCATGGTTGGCTCATGAAATGTACTGCTTGGAATCTGGAACTGTAGAATTTGTCTTAGCATAGTTGGCTCATGAAATGGAATGGATTTCAATTTCTTGAATCTACACATACATTCCTCTAATCTGCACTTCAGCTCTTCCAAACGTATAGATACTATCAGTGACAGAATCACAGAACCTTAGAGGGTTGGGAGGGCCCTCAAAAGATCACCTAGTCCAACGCACCTGGCACAGCAGGATTACCCACAGTAGGTCCCAGAGGAATGCTTCAGCAGGCAAGTTCTCCTGGGAATTTAAATCCAAATGGAAGCTACTAGAGGCAGAAAGGATTTAGTCTTTCTCTGGCAGGATTTTAAGAACACTGCCTGATAAGAACATATATTTAAATTTTTCTATGCCAGACTCACAGCTTGTGAGCAGATGCCAGGTTAATAAAGATTCGTGCAAGAAAATCAAATATATGCATCATGAACTTCTTGTAATTAGATGTTAGAAGTTATGGTTTCCTTTCTTTTCCCTTTCAGTAGCAGTGAAACAGAAAGAGCACACAATTACCATATCCTTTTCTGTCTCCTATAGACACAGCTGAGCCCTCACATACGCAGCATTAATCTCCATTTTAAAATTAATTAAGACTAATTAAGGAAAATAAGCCTCCACAAAGAAAGAAGATGTGGGTAAAGGTATCTCTAGTAATTACCACAAAGTGCCATTCCAATGGAGAAAGTCAAATGCAATGACTAACTGTAATATGAACTGATGAATGCTATCTCTTTCCAAGAAGATGAGGTAAGTGAATTAAACGCTAATACTGAGTTTAAAAAAGGTTATTAGTAATGAAAATAGTACAAAAATACTGGATAATATGAGCTAAGTGAAACTGAATGATCACAGAATCACTGAATGTTAGAGGTTGGAAGGGACCTCCAGAGGTCATTGAGTCTAACCCTCCCCCTGACAAAAGCAGGATCGCTTAGGGTAGTCCAAACAGGGTAGAAGACTAGAAGTGGGGAAAAAAAAAAAAAAAAAGCATTACCTGAGATTCAAATAAACTGTTACAGATTATTTTATGCCACATCCAAGTATTATAGTGTTCAAGTTCTGAAATTTGGACAGACTAGCGAGGAATAAAAAGAGATGTACCCTTTCTCTGTGTGTATTGAAGAAGTTGTTCTCAGAAAAAATATGAAACAGCTGCATACCAGTTATGGTATAAACCAAACCTCAGAAAGATTCAACCAGCTGTTAGAATTTGTCCCTACAAAGAAATGTAGCAGCTAAGAGGACTCCGGAGGTCGTGTATTTTTTTCCTTATACTGAGTCAGTTCTATGCCACCAATGTCTATTGTTATATATGAATTTATATTCACGTGTATAAACATACATAGAATTTATGTATATATATAATTATATGTGTACAATTATATATATAGAATTATATGTGTATATATAGAATCATAGAATGAATCAGAATGGTTTAGGTTGGAAGGGACCTCAAGGATCATCCAGCTCCAACCCCCTGCCATAGGCAGGGACACCTCCCTCTAGAGCAGGCTGCTTAAGGCCTCCTCCAGCCTGGCTTTAAACACCTCCAGGGAGGAAGCATCCACAACCTCCCTGGGCAACCTGTTCCAGTGTCTCACCACCCTCACTGTAAAGAACTTCCTCCTAAAATCCAGTCTAAATCTCCCCTCTTCCGGCTTAAACCCATTCCCCCTCGTCCTAACATTACTAGAC
>WAAF01001062.1:95389-111656 GCA_013400475.1 Tricholaema leucomelas
TATATACATATATATATAAAAATATGTTTAAACATCATGCTGCATTATTTATATTAATAAATATTATGACTATGTAACAAGTATATTAATATATATTCATATGATTAAACCACTGATATTCAGATAAAAAAATCTGCAGGTACAATTCTATCTGAATATATTTTTAAGCTCATTTAAATCTGTTATCCCATTCTTTACCATTCTGTCATGCCAATAAATGCTGTATTGAAGGGAAAATGGGAGTTGTTGCCTGTTCATCAAGTAATGCTTACAGAATTAAGATTTCAGAAGTGTGGGGATAGCACCACTAGCACCATGTCTCATAAATGAGCTGGATGCACACTACAGTTTCTCACGATCATTTGAAGCACACCAATCTCTTCTTTCACAGTTGTGCTAGTTTGAACCTAGCTAGAATGTTTTAGGGAGAAGGATTAGATCACGGGCTATGAAAGGGAAACAGAATGATGTCTACTTCACTCATAGGCTTGCTGAGAGGTATAAGAACAAGAATCCAAACATAGATAAGATGCTCCTCCTTCTGCTGGGGAGCTTGGAGCTGCATTTTTCTTATCTCTCTAGCCTCTCTGACATTTCTCTGAGTAATCCACTTTGCTTCATAACCCCCTGGCCAGACCTCCATTCTTTCTTGGGACTGGGGTAAGGTTGAGAGGGGTGGGAGAAGGTGCAAGGGCAGTTGGGAGCCCCTCCTGGGGACTCAGGTTTCTGGGAGGGGAGTTGTGTTTCTGTGTTACCTTTTACCCTGTATGTTTCTGTTTATAACTCTATGTACTGTAAATATCTGCTTGTATATTGAGCTAAGCTGTAAATATATGCAGGAGTCAGGCTGCTGGGGGAGGCCGAGAATCGATCAGGATACTGACGAGTCGGCTCAGTTAGCTGCTAGCAGTGCGATGCGCAGTACAGTTTATTAAGGAAGCGCAACAGCTTACATACCATTTTAGAAGAGGTGTGCACAACTTGCTGAGGTTTACACAAGTGGAAGGTACAGATTGGTTCAGAGTTATATGCAAGGTATCGATAGGTCACCCTGTATCAAAACAACCCTTTGTGCCCTGCGGGATGGCAAGCTCAGCCTCCTGCAGGTGTGCGTGGGGTGCTCACTGTTTACAGCTTCGTGTCCTGAGCCCCAGACAGCCCAAGGACAGTTCGCAGCACGAGCTCTGTTGTTTACCAGCTCATGCTCCTTGGGGAGAGAATTCTCCCACAAATATAAGCTTCAAATTTCCAGAGCCAGCTGAGTCTAGTCTGGGTGATTTCCAAAGTGTGGGGTGGGGAACACCCAAAGCACCACAACACTGAGAAATATGAACATCAGATTTGGGATCTCTAAATGCACTATGGGTTTACCAGAAATCATTCACTCCAGACTAATCTGCTATCTCTCTTCAGACAAATAACTGAATATCTGGATAAGTGAAAGATGGGCAGTTACACCCATTTGGCTTTGGGCCAGGCATAACAAAATTCTATATGAGGAATTATCATTTCTACTAGATAAGATGAGAAAAAAAATTGTGAGGTCAGTAAGGAACTGGTTCAAAAGAAGATGAAAGCAGGTAGTGATGATGAGGAGCCACCAGACTGAATTACATTTTTTGCTGAATAGAATAAATAAATAAACAAATAAATATGCACCTCAGGACTCTGTGGACAGCACTTTGTGTCACACCGGCCAAGCCAGTATTAAAGTCATCGTCATCCTGATTTCAGAGGTGTTGGATATGGAACAGGAAGAAGGGTCTGACTTTAAAGTTTAGGGTAGTGTTAAGTATAGATTGACAAAACTTTAAACTGAAGTTTTCTCCATTCTGCTGGATATGACAGAAGGCTGGCATCTAGATGTAGAAGATGATTGTGAAATAAAGCAAATTCAATCCTACAATACACCCAGGTTGGTGTTTTTAGGCAGGTAAATGAAGTTAACATTTTGCAAAAAATCTCGATCCAGAAACCATTCTGATGGCCTGTTGCCAAAAATAAATCAATAATTTAAGCTTGAAGAAAAACAGAACAGAGTTATGAGACTGAGAAATCAGAAAAGGATCTTAGAAGGACACAAAAATAGCTTGGCTCAGTTTGTTTTGCAGAAAAAAGACTAGAAAAAAAATATTATGATTGGTTTTAAACAGACTAGGAAGTTATAAAATGTGAGAAAAGACATGTGATTCAACGGGAAATGATGGTTAAAAAAACCAAAACAACAAACCATTTAAAAAATAAATGTTTTAAATTCTCCTTGTCTATGTTTAACTTTAAAAATGGTTTCAACCATCTGAGCAGTGCATTTAACAGTTACAACTTTCCAGCTGGAGCACTAAGAACAAATTACAACAGTTTTAGGAGTGGTATTGTCTAATGTGTCAGAAATTGTCATCATAAGCAAACAGTGAAACAAAAAAGAGGATTACACAGGGCTGCTCCAAAGTAGGAAGGAGAACGGTAGGCATTGAGATACAACCACTTCGTTATGGTTGTTTCTTTTGGACGAAGGAATCTTGCCTAGATGACTAGTTTAATCAAACAGAATCAGTTCTGGCTCCCACCCAACTGCTTTTTAAGGCTCACGAGCTAGGTTTGCTCAGGTTTGAAATTAAGCATTTCCTTTCTTGATATACATCACTGAAACTATGTTGCAAATTCTGCCTATCCTTTCCTGCAGTTAATGTATTCCGTCTCCCAGATGCTACTGAGTCATAGCATTACGTTTCACAAGACTGGTTTCAATCTTACCAATATCCCCAGCATAAGGTCCTGGAATCAGTCTGGAAGCAGAGCATCCCAATTTCCTCCAATATAAGGCTGTTTCATGGAAACAGTGCATGAAAATGCTAATTTCATTAGAGAAAAAGAGAGCAGTCATCTGAGTATAAATACATCCCGGGTTAGGGTGGATCCCTCCCTTGGTAGAATAAATCCACCACAACACAGATGAAATTGTATTTCTTGTAGCGTAAGTATAACAGTATAAACAGAAATAAACTACTAGAGAAAAAAATATATAATAACCTTAAGGAAGATGGGGAAAGGGTCAAGCAGTGGTGAAGCAGCAAAAGCAGCAGCCAAAACAGCAGCGGGGGAAGATAGCAGGCAGGAGCAGCTCAAGCAGCAGAAGCCAGAAAGGGGGAAAGAACAAACTATGCTTCTAGACATAAAGCTCTTGATGCTCCAATGAAATGGTATTACAGTATCACAGTATCACAGTCTCACAGTCTCACAGTATCACCAAGGTTGGAAGAGACCTCATAGATCATCAAGTCCAACCCGTTACCACAGAGCTCAAGGCTAGACCATGGCACCAAGTGCCACGTCCAATCCTGCCTTGAACAGCTCCAGGGACGGCGACTCCACCACCTCCCTGGGCAGCCCATTCCAGTAGCCAATGACTCTCTCAGTGAAGAACTTTCTCCTCACCTCAAGCCTAAATTTCCCCTGGCATAGCTTGAGGCTGTGTCCTCTTGTTCTGGTGCTGGCTGCCTGAGAGAAGAGAGCAACCTCCTCCTGGCTACAACCACCCCTCAGGTAGTTGTAGACAGCAATAAGGTCTCCCCTGAGCCTCCTCTTCTCCAGGCTAAACAATCCCAGCTCCCTCAGCCTCTCCTCGTAGGGCTGTGCTCGAGGCCTCTCACCAGCCTCGTTGCCCTTCTCTGGACACGTTCAAGCATCTCAATGTCCCTCTTAAACTGGGGGGCCCAGAACTGGACACAGTACTCAAGGTGTGGTCTAACCAGTGCAGAGTACAGGGGCAGAATGACCTCCCTGCTCCTGCTGGCCACACCATTCCTGATGCTTATCCATTGTTGCCATTATATGGCCTATCCCTGGAGTGTTCACTTCTCCCCTATGTCTGAGCTAGAAAATCAGCTCAAACGGACACAAAATATATAAAAGATGATTAGTCTACAGATGCAGCATTTTGGCAGAGCACTGAAGTCATCTCCTGATGTCAATATTCTAGACATTGGGTGAGTAGGATGAGACACAAAATATCTGTCAACTTTGGATGTTGATCAAATGTAAAAAAAATTTAAAAGCATGAAACCTGAAAGTAAAGAGATCAGATCAGTAGAGCTGCAAAAACCAGAAGGACAAATTCCACAGGAGCACTAGAAAAAAAAAAAAAGTGTCAAGTGTCTGATGGCAGGCAAATGTGATCAGACACATATTGAAACACAAAAGCTCTGGTGACCAAATAGGTGTGGAGGCAGGAGCATGTCATTTGTAGTGAGGGAAAATTGTGATATAATAATCGTCAGATTAAAGACAATTTAATAGGAACCAGCCAGTAAAGGAAAACATGCTCTCAGAATACGCTAAAGCAGGTCTAAAGTACAGAAGCTGACAGTTAATGGGATAAAAGCAAAAATAGATTCAAGAAATGTCTTGGTGTTCACTAATGTCTTAAGCAGTTGTTGCAGGCTGCACTTTGCAAAGCTGAAGAACTACATGGAGTTCCAAATAAGTTTACTGCAAATGTAAACACTCTGTACGAATTTTCTGCAATCCTACCAGAAAAACTAGTATGTGGCTGAAGCCAGGGACAAACCACAACTTTTTATCCTGCTTTTAAAGAATGCATGATGACTGTTACGTGCCACAAAGAGCATAACATTGATGTTCTCCACATAAGTGTCTCAGTTGAGGCAGATGACATCACGTGACCAACACAAATTCATTTGAATGACTCAGGTGCAGGACCTTGCACTTGACCTTCTTGAACTTCATAAGCCTGCTCTTCGTGCTTGACAAAGTCATTTTGAGTGGCATCCCTTCTCTCCAGCTGCTCAGCTGCACCACACAGCTCGATGCCATCTGCAAACTTGCTGAGGTGTGGATGCATTCCCACTGTTTTTCACTGATGAAGATATCAAATAGTGCCATCCTCAGCACAGACCCTTAAGAATTCATTAGTGATTTCTACATGGATATTAACTACAACTCCTTGGTTATAGTCATCCTTACCCATCTAACAGTCCATCCATCAAGCACATCCCTTTCTGAATTATCAGGAAGAATACTGTAGGGGGCCATATCAAAGGCCTTACAGAACTCCAAGCATATGACACTGTAGCTAAGTTTTCCTTTGCTAAAATATGCCCTGGGGAGTTCTTTCACTCAATGCGGTGATTTGCATCATGGTTTTGCAGGATCCTGCCATCAGGAGGCAAGCAGGTTTCTGTGGCAGCTTTCGAAGTTGTGGCCACTGTGATTGATTAAGGAAGTTTGGTGATCCAGCTTGCAAAGGATGTTGGCCAAGACAGCTACATATTCATATCATTCATGCCTTTTCTTCCAATGTAGACACTGCATGGTAGAAGACTGCTAGATTAGTCAGATGTGATTTGCCCTTAGCGAAGCCATACTGGCTGTCTTGAATCACCTCACTGTCTTTCATGTCTTCAAGGATCTGCATGGAGGGTGAGGCTGGCTGACTGATAGGTGCTTTTTAGGGTTCTCTTGTTCATCCTGTTTAAAAATGGGTGTGATGTTTCCATTTTCCTCAGTCACTGGGGACTTTTCTTCATGGCCATGAATGTTCAAATATTATGGAGAATGGCTTAATAATTACATCAACCAATTAGAATCACAGAATCATCAGTCAGGGTTGGAAGGGACCACAAGGATCATCTAGTTCCAACCCTCCTTCAGTACTCTGTGGTTTTCTCAGGACTCTTGCTGGTTCCCATGGACATGTGTGTGTTCAGGTTCCTCAGGTAGTTTCGAACCAGGTGACAATCTAGCTCACAGCATGGGAGAACTGAGGTCTCTCTGCGTTTTCAGGGGTGGATGAGGGGATTTGCTGACCATGTGTTAGAAGTGGCTAAATATAACATTTGCAATCAGTTTCATTATTCATCAAATTATTTAATTAAAAATATGAGTATTTTAAAAAAATAAGATTATGTGCTGTGTGATGAAACTTAGGTGGAGGGAATTAAGCAATTATTTGTTACAGAACAGTTTGAATCGAGTCCACGTGTGAATTGCAGCCAAGCTAAGAAAGCCAAAGCAAGTGTTTGCTTTGAAAAATGTTAGCAAGGCAATGCGTGATAAATGAAAAGTCTTTTGGAACTGAGAGCTTATGTAACAGTCTAGATGAAATGTACCATAAATGAAGTGGGTTTAATGCAGTTTTAATACATTTTGGAGTAGGAGGATTGTGCATGACAGAAAAGCTGATGGAAATAAAAATGAGGATATATTCACTGCGTTAGTTTTCCCAACCTATGCCACCAGGAATGCCGCCTTCTGGCCTGAGTGCTGGCCAGCCCCATCCATGACACAAAGGTGTTTGGCCTCACCTTAGAGAAGCTTTAAAGTTGCACTACTATATAAACTTCTATTCCATTTTTATAATAAAATATTGTGAATAAAGAGAAAACGTTGCAATGACATCTCTGTTTTTTTCTAACACCTTTGTGGTTAAACCCAAATAAACTTGATCAAAGAGGAAATAAATTTCATTACTTTCTGTGATCACTGTGACTTACAAAATCACAGATTTCCTCAGTGACAGGGGAAGCCTCCTTCAGAGGGCATGTTTCTTCATCCTCTAGGGATTGACTGTGATTTCTAAACACACATCATATTCTCAGTTAATTTTCTATACAGTGAAATCACTTAAAAGATCCTGCAACAGGAATGAGTACTCAGGAGCAAGAGAGATGCAACAAAATATTCTGTGCTTCCACTTTTGGCCCCTAAAACTCTGAGTTTGAGCCAGTAAGACATCTATTGTATTACCCCAAGGTGATGCTCTCAGATCTCACTGCACCTTTATTATAACTTTCTCAGAGAAAAGGGAACTTCCACTTCATTGAATGAGTTGAAGGGGTAGGAAGTTATATGATGTTTGCCTTGGGTAATGAGTAAAAGCAAGATGTTAATTTTTCAATTCTTCGTGGAATTAGAATCATAGAATTTTCAGGGCTGGAAGGGAACTCAGGAGATATCTAGTTCCAACTGCCTTGCCAAGGGCAGGGACACTTCACACTAGATCAAGTTGTTCAGAGCCACATCCAGCCTGGCCTTAAAGACCTTCAGGGATGGGGCTTCCATCACCTGCCTGGGCAACCTGTTCCGGTGTCTCACCACTCTTATGGTGAAGAACTTCTTCCTAACATCCAATCTGAATCTACCCACTTCTAGTTTTGCTCCATTCCCCCAGTCCTATCACTACCTGACACTCTGAAAAGTCCCTCGCCAGCTTTCCTGTAGGTCCCCTTCAGATATTGGAAAGCCACAATAAGGTCTTCTCAAAGCCTTCTCTTCTCCAGACTGAACAGCCCAAACTCTCTCCTTTTGTATCCAGAGCAGAGGTATTCCAGCCCTCTGATCATCCTCGTGGCCCTTCTCTGGACACATTCCAGCATGTCTAGATCTAAGAAGGAAGACTCAGGTATCTATAGACCAGTCAGCCTCAGCTTTACCCCCAGAAGGGTAATGGAGCAGCTTATCCTCAGCTCTGTTCTTAGGCATATCAAGGACAAAAGGTCATTAGGAGCAGCCAACATGATTTTCCAAGGGGAAGTCATGTTTGATCAACCTGGTAGCCTTTTATGAGGATATAATCAGGTGGATAGATGATGGTAGAGCAGTGGGTGTGGTGTATCTCAATTTCAGTAAGGCATTTGACACTGTCTCTCACAGCATCCTCATAGACTGAGTGTGTTCTAGGTGACCGGGTAGTGAGGTGGATTGGGAACTGGTTGAAGGAAAGAAGTCGGAGAGTTGTGGTCAATGGGGTGGAGTCTAGTTGGAGGCCTGTAACCAGTGGAGTCCCACAGGGGTCAGTACCGTAATCAGTTCTGTTCAACATATTCATCAGCAACTTGAGTGAGAACACAGAGTGCATTGTCAGCAAGTTTGCTGATGACACAAAGCTTGGTGGAGTGGCTGGTGCACCAGAGGGTTCAGTGCCATTCAGAGAGACTTAGACAGGCTGGAGAGGTAGGCAAAGAGGAACTTAATGACATTCACCAAGGGCAAATGTAGAGTCTTGCACCTGGGAAAGAACAACCTCAGGTATCAGTATAGTTAAGGAACCGACCTGCTGGAGAGCAGTGAAGGGGAAAAGGACATGGGAGTCCCAGCGGATGCAAGGTTGACCATAAGCCAGCAGTGTGCTCTTGTGGCCTAGAAGGGCAATGCCAGCCTACGGTGTATTAGAAGGGCTGTGGTTCTCCTTCCCCTCTACTCTGCCCTGCTGAGGCTGCATCTGGAATATTGTGTCCAGTTCTGGGTCTCTCAGTTCAAGAAGAACAGAGAACTGCTGGAGAGTGTTTATCACAGAGCCACAAGAATGATGAAGGGAGTGGAACATCTTCCTTATGAAAAAAGGCTGAGGGAGCTGGGGTTCTTTAGCTTGTAGGGGAGGCGCCTGAAAGGTGATCTCACTAATGTTTCTAAATATGTAAAGGATGAGTGCCAAGAGGATGGAGACAGGCTCTGCTAGGTGATGCCCAATGACAGGACAAGTGGCACTGGGTAGAAGGTGAGGCATAGGAAGTTCCATGTAAATATGAGAAATTCTTCACTGTGAGGGTGACAGAACAGTGGAACAGGCTGCCCGGGGGGTTGCGGAGTCTCCCTCTCCAGAGATATTCAAGACCTGCCTGGATGCAATTCAGTGTGATCTGCTAAAAGTGGTCCTGCTCTGGCAAGAGTGCTGGCCTAGATGATCTTTCGAGGTCCCTTCCAGCCCATAACATTTTGTGATTCTGTGATTCCTCTCAATCTCCTATTTTCCCCCATCTTCTTTTCTTTCCATCTCCTTCCTTTCCCCCATCTTACTCTTTCATCTCCATCTCCCTCCTTTCAGCACCACTTCCCCTTTTCCACCATATCTGCCCCTTCCCGCAGCACATTTCCCCCTTTTTCCCCCAAATCCCAGAGCACCTGGGTTCTGTTGCTGTTTCCTCCCACCCCAGGTGTGACCACTTGGGTTCTGTTGCAGCCTCCTCCCACCCCAGGTGTGACCACTTGGGTTCAGTTGCAGTCTCCTCCCACCCCAGGTGTGACCACTTTGCCCTCCCTGCCCACTGCCCTATTTAATCGGGCAAGAGAGGCAGAAGCTTCAAGCTTGCCCAACTGGGCAGAGGGATCCTCCTCATCTCCTCACCGGTGAGTCCTCATGGTGCGCACTGGGTGAATGGTGAAGGGATCTAAAGGCCGGGGGGCCTGGTTGGCCCCCCGGTTATACATCATTAGGTTTGATGATTGCTCTAATATCACCCATGGGTGGTGGCTGCACCTCTTTACTTAGCATGAGCTCCTCTCTGTTGAACTGCTTTTTTCTGCTCACTTGTAAAACTGCAGAATGACAGGAATAAACCTGTGAAGCATTCTGAGAAGTACTGAAGCACCATGGAGGAAATGTCTGAGAACTCCAAGCAAGGAAAGTGGAATAAACCTCAAATCTCATTGATGTTCTTTTATGTCGGAGTGGCTAACACTCTGTCTTCTTTTGTAACTAAGTTAAAACTAGCTTTATTCAGTAGGAGATGAAATTCTGACTGTGTTAGGCCAGGTAAGGGCTCTAGATGGCTATGATGGGGTCCAGGATTCTACTTGATTAAACTGCTTGGCAGCCAGAAGTTTTTACAACTTGTAATCTCCTTTCATGCCATTCTGTCTGAAAACTGCAATTCTTCAGATGCTCAGTGAGTTACTCAGAAAAATATTTTGATTTATTCCCAAGAGGATAAAAGTATAAAGCTACCCCAAAATCTGTAAGACTGTTTTTTCAGCCTTCATCTGCACCCTAAGGAGTAACAGCAACACAAGTAAGGTGCCTAATGAGGACAGCTTGACAAGATCTTCCCTTGGCTGTAGCCTGGGTAAAGCCTCTTGTCTAAATTCAAGCTGGCATATGAAATGCCATTCTCCTTGGAACATGTTCCCCTTTTCTGCAGGGTGAGGCTTGTTCTGAGAGGTCTGGTAACATCAAGCTGAACTTCTGTAGGGGGATTTCTGATGGTTCATTCAACTATCTTCAAATCAACATTTTTCCAGTGAAAATGTCATGTTACCAGTAGACAAAATCCAGTACAGTTTGTAATTGGTGTGTTCACCACACACTGCCCCAGACACCATGTATCTGGGGAGATCAATCCACGAAGGGAAGCCAGCCTGTAAAGGAACATGATAAACTTGATGTCATCTTCAAGCATTTTGGAAAGACAAGTGCAACTTGATGTTTCATTCTCTGCTTTCATGGACCACAACAGTATTTATTTTTCTTGCCCCCTTTTGTCCTTTATTCTGCAATTTAACATACATTTATGTTTTGTCTCTACTTTAGGAAGCTCTTCACAGAGAGGCTGATTTGCCATTGGCAAATCCACCACTTGGCTGCCCAGGGGGGTGGTGGAGTTGCCATTCCCTGGAGATGTTCAAGAAAAGACTGGATGAGGCACATAATGCCATGGATTAGTTGATTGGATAGGGCTGGGTGATCTTGGAGGTCTCTTCCAACCTGGTTGATTCTATGTTTCTATACTTGAAAGGATTGGGTCATATATATGTATATGAGATATAATTTATTTTTTATCTTCTAAAATAAGGAAGTTGGATATCTGGGCTATGATTACAGAGAACAAGTCTGTTCACAACAGCAGAAAACTCTTTTAGTGGTAAAGAAAGCAAACAGGACACTGAGTTGCACTCAGAGATGAAGTCATTGTCTCCCTCTACTCAGTGCTGGTCAGCCCACACCTGGAGCACTGCCTGCAGTTTTGGTCCCTGCTGCACAAAAAAAGGTGTGGATATGCAGTGTTAATATGTATTTGATGTTATTATGAAATAATATGTATTATGAAATAATATGTATTTGATGTTAATATGAAATATTCTTTCAGAGCTAAAGCTCTGCTGGCACATGAACGTGCGGTGAAAAGGCTGCTTCTGGAGCTTGTACAATATAAGGCTGACACTGGCAGTCAGTGTTGTAGGACACTTTCATTTCTTATTTTAATTTATTATTTTTTTTAATTCATAACCAGACTACAAAAAGTCTTAAGGTTGAAACATAATTTCATTAAAATCAGGTTTATGTGTGATGTACAGAAAAAAAACACATTTACTGGCTTTTAAATAAAGAATCTGATTTTCGCCTTCTCCAAATTGTCAGGACTTAAATCTGAGTTTTGTGTTTAGAGTCCATAAACACAGGTGTCAATCTCACAAGCAGAGCAGCACTGTTTGTTTTTTTTTTAAGCATTATTAATTGTAAAGGATTCATGTTTCAGTCAAACACATTCTCATCTAGGTGCTTAACTTAACAGTTATTTAATTACAAGTGCCCTTGTCTCATGAGGTTTCCTATTCATCACTGGATTGTCCACACCACACTTGAAGATAAAGAGAAGGGGAGGAGAAATAAGTCCCAATTCTCTGTTCTGTAGAGGTTTTAACAATTGACTTATTTTGTATCTTTGATGAATTCTGATCTTTCTTTGTTTCTGAGAAACAATTGAATTGTGTTGTGACCTAAGGTTACAACAGTAAATACAAGGATGATCTAGTTTGGTAGCTTCAAGTGATGCAGAGTTTCTAGAAGAGTTCAAATGCTTGCAGCTGTCAGATTACTTTGTTTTTATATATATACTCATGCAGAGAATGTGGGAAAAACTGATCAAAATGGCTTCTGATGTCTTGATGCAAATTGCATCAGGCCAAATGGAACAAAAGATTTCAACAGCACACAACAGAACTATCATTTAAAAACAGTGAATATATTTCCTGGAGTTTTGCTAACTTTATAAACATTCATGAGGTCCCCTCCTCTCAAAGTTGAAGAGCCCCAGCTTCCTCAGTCTCTCCTCATAAGGAAGATGTTCCAGTCCCTTCATCGTTGTTGTAACTTTGTCGCTCTGTGGTGGACTCTTTCAAGCAGTTCCCTGAAGTCCTCCATGAACTGACTGGGCCAGAACTGGACAAAATACTCCAGATGCAACCTCAGCAGGGCAGAGTAGAGGGGAAGGAGAACCTCTTGACCTACTAACCACAGCCCTTTTGGTGCATCCCAGGATGGTATTGGCCTTCTTTGCCACCAGAGCACATTGCTGGCTCATGGTCAACCTTCCATGCACGAGGACCCTCAGGTCCTTTTCCCCTTCACTGCTAGTGACTAGAAATCAGTTTTGTAGTTTATAAATTTGGCATTCTTATTACAATGTTAATTATGGTCATTATACTAGATTGGTAGTGAGCTGTATAGGCAATGGGGTTTTTTTTAATCAAGAAGTTCAGATAACGAAACTAGGGAAATGTTCTGGTTGTAACTTCCTACTATCGTTTTGTCTGAGACATATAGCATTCCAAGAGCTGCCAGACTTTGAGTTGCTGTTGAAGGCATGCCTTTTATTTATTTTATAACAATGCTCATACTACTGGAGGGAAATTAAGTTTCTTATTCCTTGCTGCAATTGAACTGTGTGGGAATGCAAAGTGAAGGCTGATGTGAGAACGGAGTGAAGAAGAAGAAGAATAGAGCGGATGCTGACCTTGGTTCCCACCAGCTGCTGGCTAACTTATCTCAGAAGGGATAGATAACGGACACCTTGTTAATGAGAAAAACAAAGCGTGGTTTATGCTGATGGAGTGGGTTGTCCTTGACTAATTATGCTAATGCAATGCGTGTGCCTTGTGGCCCTGAGGGTATTTATTGAGGGTTGAATGATCAATAAACGTCTCTGGCATAATTCACATTGAATCGTCTGGAGTCTATATGGGGCCTGGACCATGTTTCCCACGGGCAAACAAGCAATCAGCTAATTCTGCAACAGAACTGCAAAGGGAAATTCTAGACTAAAATATTAAAGTACAGGAAATGGCATTTTTTATGTAAAGAATCACAATCTGTCATTTGATAGCTCTTTTCTGATACAAAATGAAGGACTTCAAACTCTTTGAGAGCAATAGCCATTTGCTGATTTGAATAGTGGAATGGTGGAGGACATTATCACAGGGAAGAGATCAATGCAGGTTGCCTCATAACCAACCTAATACAACTGAAATACATGTCAAAGTGCCATCTTCAGGGTAAAGAAAATGCATATGCATGAGTATAGATGCAATATTTCTCTCTTGCGTATGTGTTATGACTCATTCGCTGCATAATGTGAATGTACCTTCCCCTCTCCACATCCCCCCCCCCCAAAAAAAAGAAAAAACCCACACAAGAAATCCCAGTATCAAAATACAGTCTAAATGAAAAAGCGAATTCAGATGTTTTACAGGGCAAAGGAATGTGGTGGAGTCAGTTGTTTCTTCTAAACCAATAGGGTCACAATGACTTCTCTCCAGGAGGAAATTAGATTTAGCTTGAAAAATCTGCCATCTATTATTTCAGGTTTCTTTATATGGATTACCTTTGTGAGAAAAAGCCACCTGTACAATAACAGAGGATCACAGAATCACAGAATGGCAAGGGTTGGACGGGACCTCTGGAGATGATTAAGTCTCATGCCTCTGTCAAAGCAGGATCAACTGGGATGGGCCACACAGAAACACATCTAGGTGGGTTTTGGAAGTCTCCAGAGACTCCACAACCGTTCTAAGTGGTTCCAGTGCTCTGTCACACTCACAGTAAAGTTCTTCCTTGTGTTGAGGAAGAACTTCCTGTGTTCCTGTTTGCCCTTGTCCTATCACAGGTCACCACTAAAAAGAGACTGACTCCTCCTTCCTGACACGGAGCTTTCAGCTATTTGTAAATATTACTATGATCCTCTCTCAGTCTCCTATCCTCCAGTCTAAACTACCCCAGGTCTCTCAGCCTTTCCTTGTGAGTCCAGGTGTTGCAGTCCCTGAATTATACTTGTGGCTCCTCATTCGACTCTCTCCAGCAGATCCCTGTCCCTCTTGAACTGGAGAGTCCAGAACTGGGCACAATACTCCAGATGTGGCCTCACTAGGACAGAATCGAGGGGGAAGGAACCTCCCTTGGGCTGCTCTACATACTTTTCTTAGCACACTCCAGGATACTGTTGGCCTTCTTGGCTACAAGGGCACATTGTTGTCTCATGGATGACTTATTGTCCACCAGGACAACCATGTTCTCAGTGACAACTAAGCTCCTTTAGATTGCTTTAATAAACTTTTCCCATTCACTTCTCTGCACTGCCGTAGACATGTAACCAAATCCAGCTGAGACTGTTGCTCAGGTTCTGTGTGCACAGAGGGAATAAAGGTATATGGGGTAAATCAAGACACAGGGATCGAAGGGAAGATAACTAAGGAAAAAACTCAAGGGCTAAGTCCAAAGGAGTGAACTCTGCTGAATCAAGAACTTCAAGACATCTGAGTCTTTGTGTCCTTTTGTTTTGTTTTATTAGAAAAGAAATATACAGATCTGTAATATTTATTCTTCTGGTCTCTGTGGAATGTGAGCAAACATGAGCACTGCTAGATGTTATAAGTCCTAAAAATAAACTGGAAGAAAAAGCCATTAATTGAACTAGGAGAGAAGAATAACAGACTTAGAGTCTGGCCTCTGGGACTCATTAGTCCCTGGTTCTGTATCAGGCATCTAGGGAACAAGAAAGTATCTTTGGATAACATTTCCCGAAACCATTTGATCTCTGAGCTGTGCATTTCACCCAGCTGAGTAAATATATTTCAACCAATGATTAAGCTGCTGTGTTAGCTATGGCGAAATATCTGATTTTGAGCACCTAGGGTGGAGAAAATCAATAGCAACAGGAAGAATTAATAGGCACATGTGACTTTTATAAAGTTCCACCAAGTTTAGCTTCTCTTCATTGAGAAATAATCATAGAGTCATCGAATCAACCAGGTTGGAAGAGACCTCCAAGGTCATCCGGTCCAACCTATCGCCCAGCCTTAATACTTCATCTGAAGCTGGAAGCTGCAAAAGCAAGGTAATTCTTGCTTTAGGTTGCTCTGACAACTTGAACACAGCTCTTGAGAGCAACCTGAAATTGCATCTAACACAATACAACTGTAACTTACAGCCAGACTGAAAGGTACAGGGCATAAAAGAGAGAATTTAAGAATGGTGGTTTTAATGGGGTTTATAATCTTTTCTAAGATAATCTAGCACACTGTTTAATGGCAAAATATAGAAGTTTATTTGGGTTTGGTTTGGTTTGGTTTGGTTTTTTGTTGGTTTTTGGGGGGGGGTGTATTTGGGAGGGGAGGTAGTGGGGGTTTTTTTGAGTTGTTTTGTTTGTTTGTTCGTATTACAAACCTGAGGAATTCATTATCCTGGGGAGTTATATCTACATTTAACCATGAAAATACACTTTCTCCTGACATCATAGTTTTCCTAGAGCACAGCTTGGCTTTGTTTTATGCAAAATAAATGCATTTGCTTCCTAAAGAAATTAATGTTTATTAAGGAATAGAAGTGTAGCAGGGAGGAAAAAAAGTGAGTCTAACCTTAAGTGAAATATTTGTGCAGATCAAGAAGCTGGGAAATTCCTGAGGCATCCTTATTTCTCCCTTTAGCCAGCATTGACTTGAGAAATGACAAGAACTTACAAGATGAAAATTGTTCCCTTGTAATCACACAACTTCCAATTCAAATTGAAGAAACTCAAGGGTGTATCTCTTTGTCATCTAAATTACTCTTCAATTTCAAAGACAGAGAACTCACAAGAAAGGACACACCTAATGTACCTTCAGTGACTGTTTTTCCTGAAGGATTAATACACCTAAATAGCTGAGAATCCTCCAGCATCTCAGACAAAATCCTAATAGATAAGCTTATTATTAGTAATACTAACAATTCAGGAAGAAACTATACAAAGGCCAGCAATGGAGTCAGACTGTATATCATGAAGAAGAAAAAGGAGGCAGATTTGATTAATAAATATTTATTGAATCGATTGTTTTTCATAAATCATATCTCAGAGCAATCTCTGTATTTGGAAAGTCTGTTCTTCAGAGAATGTAAGCACACAAACTTCACTTGGGGAAGGTGGCTACCTTGTAAATCGATACTTGGAATGTAGTAAGACTTTGTTTGTATTTTGATTGCCATTATTTCTTTCCATTGAAACTGGATTAAAATCAGGAGGAGCAACATGGCAGGATTGCTCTCAAATATCCTGAACAGAATCGTTTCTACAGACCTAAGTTCTGTCCCACTGCCTCTTCACACACAGCACACACACAACTACATTTCTGACTGAAGAGCAAGAGAATGAGATCATCATCCAAAGGCCTGAACACTGCTAAAGGGAAACTAATACTGCACACTGGCAGCAGATACCTAAGCCTA
>WAAF01001063.1:0-12645 GCA_013400475.1 Tricholaema leucomelas
TAACTTACGAGTTACAGAGTCTTTTCCTTACGTCATGTATATAGTTGAAAATACTTGTAAATACATTATGTATATATGATTGTAGAGCTTGCTTTTCTGTACTTATAGCTTTATCTTACATCCAAGCTGTCTGATCTAGTTTGGTAAATTTCAGCAGTAGGGGGAGGGGGAAGTTCCTAACCCACCACAGTCTTGTAAGATGAATTTTCTATACATGCATCAAACTCTTCTATGTATGTAATACTGAACGAATGTCTCTGCCATTCAAAACTTCTTCCAATAACAAGAATTTTCTCTTAAAGCAGATTAATGACAAATGACAGAAACATTCTTCTAAATCTAGTCTAATTGCTATATATTTTGCTGTGCAAATAATGCCAAAAGGATGATGTCAGTGGGTATACCAGTGCTGAACATATCTTTATGCTTCATATAAAAGTTTTATAAAATAGGGACAACTGAATAAACAGATGTTGAAAATTAAAAACCATAAAAGTAAGAAAGAGAAACATGAATGCCAGACTTATTAAGCACTGATGTATATTTCAGTAGAATGATGATTAGAAATGCATGAAACAACTTCTGGAATAGTTGTCCTGATAGTAAAGCAAATTCCTTCTTGAGATGTCTGATCCTTCTGTTCTGAAATGTTGTTTCTGAAATAAGCTTTCCCAAAGGAAACTCATTCACAGCTGGACACTTCCTGGAAAAAACATGTTATTTTAGACAATGAAATGTGTTTCTGAAGTAGAAAATTACATTAATGTTTTCTGAACAGCTTTACCAATCTGATTTAAAACCATCTGACCTGGGACATAGGCCTTTTTTTTAATGCTGGTGTCTGAATATCGGGAAGGGAAAATTATATTGACATTTAATGATCCATCACAATGTCTTTCAGTCTTCTGACATTTGTAATATGTGAATAGACAGAATTGTTATGGATTACCACTTGGTCAATTAGGAACCAGTCCTGGAAATTTAGAGTTTCAAGTTTGTGCAGGTTTCTGTGTTAGGCTAGATGACATACAGGAGTGTGGCTAGTGGCACACAATTGACTATAGTTGAGTTATGCGAAGCAGGCATTTGTCTTGCATGATATCTAACACTTTGATGTAACTATGTGTGTGTGTATGTATATAAATGTGTGTGTATATATATATATTAAAAATGTATATATATATATACACATTTTGTAAATGTATAAACCTTTGTACAAGAGTGAGAATGTGATTAAAACAATGAGTATATTTTCCTGTTACTTACAAGGTTCCATCTGTTCTTGCACATAACACTTTTGCCGGGTGCTAGAACAACATATTCTCCATAATTGCTTTGTGTCTTATGTAATGTAGGTGCACTATAGAGTATTCGGTGCTTCAGACAGCATTCATTTGCTATTTTTGGGACCTTTAATGGACAGAAGTACTGAACATGTTGAGAATTACAGGGATTTAATACAAAAATCTTACAACCATATGGGACTGGTGATGAGAATATGACTGGCTGGGTAAGGGTGGCCAGATGAAACTTGTAAATTTGTTTCATTACTCTCTGATTCTTTTGCAACAATATTTTAGTGATGTTCAAAAGGCAAAGTAAATATTGCCGTTTTATTTGAAAATGAAGAATTTTCCCTTTTCAGTAATCACCATTTTACTCCCAAACTATCTACTGTTTAAAGGAACATACAAATTGTGATGGTTTGGGTGTTACCCACCCCCCACACACTTTAGAAATCACCCAGAGTAGACTTAGCCTGCTCTGGAAATTGAATGAAGCTTTATATTTACAGCTTGGCACAATATACATGCAGGTATTTACAACATATATACAGTTATATACAGAAATATACAAGGTATATTTCTGTATAGAAACCTGAGTCCCCAGGAGGGGCTCTCAACCACCCTTCCACCTTCTCCCACCCCTCTCTACCTTGGCTTAGACGTTGCCTTGTGCACAAGGGTGATTGGAGGGTTGGCCAGGGGTGTTAGGAAGCAGGTGGATTTATCAGAGAGATAGCAGGTTAGGTTAGAAAGAGAAATGCAGCCCACAACCTGCACAGAGCGTGTCTCCCTTATGTATGTTTAGATTCTTGTTCTTAACACCTCTCAGCAAGCCTATGAGTGAAATAGACATTACCATTGTTTTCTTCTCACAGTCTGTAATCTAGTTCTTGTCACCGAAACATTCTAGCTAGCTTCAAACTAGCACACGCATATAGTTCAGAAGGGAGACAGACTCAACAAGGTTTTCCAGCTTCCAAGATAATGAAGATGAAAATTTCTTGAAGTGTCTTTGTGTAAATAAGGCCCTTAAATAACAGTACGTGACTACAGGAAAATAAATATTGGCATGCTGAGTCCTGTTTGCTAATTTGTATGTGCTTAATACAATTTGAGATATTCATAATTATCTGAGACATGAGCACAGAGATGACACATAGAAATTAGGACCTATGGAGGAAGCTGTTTTTTCTTTAGTGTAGAAGAAATACTAAACCACATTTTATTCTTTCTTTAGGATAATATGTATGTACATACTGGGGAAATGTGCAATGACAAGGACTAGAACACAACCTGACTTTAAATAAACAGCAGTCTGAAGTTCAGCAGAGATTAATAATCTCCTGGGATCTATAGCAGTTGAGAGTGGTAAGGGCAGAAACAGATAAAGAACTGATAATGTAGTGCTAAATTAGATCTATTAAAATCTCATACACATCAGCAAGATATTTTCGTGATTGCTTTGGTCTTGACATTCAATGTATATAGTCAATTTACTTTTTTACCCTCCAGCCTGCACCTAGGCAGCTTGAACTTGTTTCTGCCCAGTATTCGTGCAAGAACAAGATTGTATTGCCTTGCAACGTACACTACAAATGTAATCTTTGCTGGCAATGACAAGGCCTTTTTCTAGAAATATTTTTGCTACCTCTGCTTCTCTGAATGTTGTAGCAGTTGACTCATGAAGAAATACTTATTGTCAGCTGTAGCAGTTGCATGGCACGGACTCCACAGGTTCCTGCCCCCACCCGTGGAGACATTTGTTTGCATAACTTATTTTTCTTATATACACTTAACAGTTCTATTCATACGGCAATCTACAGATAGTCTTCAGTTGATAACCTTTACTACCCTTTCATACTAATTACATTGGTCAATTACATCAGACTTAAACATGTTCCTTCCATTCACACTCTTATCTACAATCTATGTCTAGATGACAGGCCATTGTTTCAATACTAAGCTGAAATATGTCATTCCCATAGTCAGCCACAATGTAGTTTTAGAAACTGAACATAGAGCTACTAAGGATTTCCAGCCTGAAGACAAAGGTTGTAAAAAGGTCTGTCAGCCCAGAAATCTTTTTCCTGCCTCAAAATAGGAATTCACTGGAATATCGATTTCGATTTTCAGTCAGATTTCACTTGCTACAGAACTGGTTGTCCTTCCAATTCAGAATCTCTCTATGGTGTTACAGCATAGTCATATAAGTAAATTAAGAATAAAAATTATGACCTGTGGATGTAGTTGACTCTTTAGGTAGGATTAAGCCACCTAACAGTGAGACAGGGTAAGAAAAAACTGTCAAAGTGTGTTGTAATCCTATTTACAACAGACAATGGCATCTCCTCTGGAAATTTAATTTAATGTGCATCAGTAGTCCTTAGAATTTGGGCGGAAACTGTATAGCCATAACTCTAAGAAGCTGCTTTCAGCCTAGGCTATAATCTACTTTCCTTTCCAATCATTTCTGGACAAATTTTGCACTCTCTTTGAATACTCCAAAATATTCTTCTTGAGAGATCTGAACTTATTAGTAATTGATTTATTTTTAAGAGTTTTGTGATTCTCCCCTGATATGTCCTTGTACTTGAGTCCCCAGTCTGTTGGGCATTGTGAGTTTAAGACAAACTCTGAGTTGTCAGTATTGAAATACCATCTGAAAGAGTAGGACTTCCGTAACTATCCACTTTGACAATCTTTTATTTGGTAGGTAAACTAATACCTTTCTTGACACCATATGGTGCCAAGTTTCATTTCCCATGTCTTACACCTGAATAAATCTTCAAGACATAACGTGTAAGAAAATATGCTTTGTACTGAACCCAGTGGGGCTGCTGGAGCGGAATGAAAAGAATGCAGAATTTCATCGTTTTCTTTCCAACAAACTTGTTTGTGGTCACAGCTACAATTATTCTGAGATTCATGGTCTGTCCTTGAATGGAAACTTATATATGATGTTTTTTTTTAACACTTCGTGTGTATGCTACAAGTAATCCACGTTTAAGAGTATTACGATTTTTCTTTTTTGCAAATAGGTCTGACTAATCAGATATCATTTATAGGCTAGAATCACTTTAAGATATAAACACATATATACACCTGTAGCAAATAGTTACAAGGACTCCACAGGTTTTTCCCAGTGAAGACATTTATTTGCACTACTATTTTGCTTATATACATTTTTATTTCTATTCACTAGAGATAGTCTTCCGATCATTGTGTCTCATTCCCCATACATAGTGATTACACTGTCGAATTAAATCAAGACCTACACCCAAATTCCTTCGGTTCACAGTTTCACAGTTCCTCTTATCTTTACTGCTATCTTTACCTAAAGGTGTACCATTGTTCTTCAATACTGAAGATATCACTTCCCATAATTCCCCCTTGTTTTTCTACAATAAAATCTTGGTTAATTACCTTGCGCATCATATTTCATATACATTGAAACAAATATGCTATAATTAATAAGAGTACAATTACAATCAACAGTACCAAAAATGCTATTTTCATAATAGACCAGACCCAATGCATCAACCCCCATCCATTTAGAAAACCCTGAAGTCCAAAAAATCCCTGATTTTTTTTTAGTTTCTTTGTCTGGTCCATCAATTCTTGTATCCTTTTGTGAATGGATCAAGAATGGTTGGTGAGGTTCATGCAACACATTCTGTCAAAATCTTCACATCCATGTCCATGTGCAAGCAGCAGAAATTCAGTAGCTGCCCTATTTTGCACTGTAGCATGCTTTATGGATTCACAATATACAGCTAATTCACTTAGTATCTGAGAAGTTAGCTAACCAACATGCTACCTTGCTTAGCTGACCTAATGCTCTAGCTGCAGCTACTCCAGGGGTGAATAGACTAGCTGCCACAATTTCACTCTGATTCTGTAAGTTTACATTGTCATGGCAATTTCTCATCAAAACCTTTTGTACTGCTCTTTTGTCAGTGACCCTGCAAATGTGTTTGGTTCAAAGTCATTGAAGTGTTGGGTGTTAAAATTGCTGATCTTCCTAAAGAAGATGGTCCTCCTACTGCATGGGATGGTAGACAGGGCCATGCTTGGTCCGCACATACAAGAAATACTCCTGGAAGTAATCTACTAAGCAAATTAATATCCGATAGGCTCTGAAATTTTCTGTATGTAACATTACACCACAGGGTACTATTTTGAAAGCATAACTTGTAGGAGTTACATTTTGTGTCCAGGTACCATTTTGGGAGTTTTTAGGGTCAGCTTTTCCAGTGTAACTAAAAAATGTACATGCAGCCATCTTTACACTTTCCAAGATATCTATTCCTTGTGGTTCTAAATCTGCTCTAGGTAAATGATCATCCCATTGGTCCCATTCTTCTACACACAGGGACATGTTTGTGGCACAGTTGATTTTATCTAGCCTCCATTTTGATTCTTGTGTCACCACTGAGCTGTATGTTAATGGTAAACCTACTAAACATATATGAAATTGTTGCTGTGGTTGTACCATAGAGGCACAAAATTGGGTTTGATTTAATGCTTTAGCCAGAGTCACCCAAATATTCTTACTATTCCATGGTGTTAGCTGTTGGAGGTCTATCACTCCATCAGTACAGCCAGTTGTTACCAATAATCTGACGAAGAGCATCCTTCCCAGATTCATTGTTGCTTTTGGTTGTCAACAGGGGACTCAAAGGTTACAGGTAGGCTGAGTTTTGTTAATGCAGGATGGACACACCTGGTTGGGATTCACAGAAGGCCTGAGTCTGTTAAAACACAAGCATAGCCTCTACCCCAGGTTAATAAATCAAACGGACCTTCCCATTGTCCTGAATGCAAAGGTTTTACATAAACCTTAGCCTTTTGTGGTGATGCAGTGAGATTTTTAGGTTGCAGTGAGGAGAAATGTCATAAAATTACAGGTGTATCTGCATCTGTAAGAAAAAGCAAGTTAAGCACATGTAATGCTTTGTTAATCTGATTCTGTGCAGACTCCCCTGGCATGCCCTCTTTTTGCTTTTCTAACATTTCTTTCAGAGTACACTGTGAATATTCTACAATGGCTTGTCCTTTTGGGGAATGAGGAATGCCTGTAACACGTGTAATTCCCCATCGTGTAAAAAATTGTTGAATTTTGGAAGAAGTATATCCTGGGCCATTGTCTGTTTTGATAGCATGAGGAATGCCTAAAACAGGTGAAGCACAGAGCCAGTGTTTAATAACCTCTCTGCTTTTTTCTCCAGTGTGTAGTGTAACCCATATAGCATCTGAAAATGTATCTACAGAAACAAAAAGGTTGGAATATGGGTGACATCTGTCTGCTAAAGCTACAGAGCTTGCAGGCCACGAGGATTAGTTCCTATTTGGAGAATAGGAGCAAAAACCTGACAATCTGGGCATGAGTGTACAATTTCTCTTGCCTCTGTTGAAGGGAGTGCAAATTGTTTTTTCAGTGTTCTGGCCCTTTGGTGAAAAAATTCATGTGATAGCTGTGCCTGCTGTAAGATTTGTGGCACAGAAGAAAGATGCACAGATTCTGTCAGAAGGTCTGCATGAGCATTACCTTCTGTTAAAAAACCTGATAGGGTGGTATGACTCCGTAAGTGTAAAATATAATAAGGATACTGTCAACAGGTTAAAAAAAAAATGTAACTGTTTACAAAGTAAAAAGGGTTGCTCATTGGAAACATATTTGAGCCAAGATATTTCCAAGTGTTGGACAACATTGACAATATACTGAGAATCTGTAATCAGATTAACAGAGTAGTTTTTCCATAAACTAAAAACCTTTACAAAAGCAAAAAGTTCAACAATTTGGGGAGAATCAACAATAAAGAAAAACTTTCTTTTCCATTGACTATTTTCATTCCAGACTATTGCAGCTTTTCCCATTTTTTCAGAGCCATCCCAGAAACAGGTGTGGGCTGGCACAATGGGGCAGAAACAACATTATCTTTACAAAATTGTAACAGTTCATGTGAGGGAAAGTGGATCTTAATTTCCTCTTGAAATTCTTCAATTGCAACCTGTAAAGAAAAAATATTAGCTGGACACCACTTAAAACAATCAGCTGTGATAGCAACAACAATACAGTGTGGCTCACTTCCTGATACTTGACTTGTTCTTTTTCTGCCTCTATTATCACATCTGCAAGCATCTGAATCTGAGTATAGATGGTTTTCTTTGGTTGATAGGGAAAAAAAATCCATTCTAACAAAACAAGGGTATCTGGCACATTAGATACCCATTGTCCTATCAGACCATATGCCTTACATAAAGTAACAAAACCAAACAAATTTATGGGATGGCCTTCAAGGTGTCTGTGTGCCTTTTCATGTGAAATGACTTCAAGTTTTTCCAGGGCCTCCTGAGATTCTGCTGTTAAAAGACAAGAAGAAGATAGAGATTAATATCCTTTCAACAAGTTAAAAAGTGGTCCAAGGTCTGCATTAGTAATTTTTAAATAGGGTCTAACCCAATTAATTGCTCTGAAGAGCTTTTGCAGGTCATATAAGATTTTGACCTCAGTTTGTAATTTGTGGCTCGGTAGTAGCATCTGAAATCTTCCATGCTAGATATTTCTGGGGTGGAGAAGTCTGTATTTTTTCTGGAGCTATATGTAGACTGAAGCTTTCCAGGGCTTTTTGCACTGCATGTGCCACTTCACTTAATTGTTCTGGTTCACATCCTGCAATAAGAATATCGTCCATGTAGTGATAACATACAATGTCAGTAAATTGCTGCCGCACCAGTGACAAGGCTTGTGCAATAAACTGTTGACAGATGGTGGGACTATTTTTCACTCCCTGGGGTAACAGTGTCCAGTGGAAACTTCGCAATGGTTTGGCTTGATTCACAGAAGGCACTGAAAATGCAAAATTTGGAGCATCCTCAGGATTCAATGATATAGTAAAAAACCAGTCTTTTAAGTCCATTATTATGATGTCTCAATTTCATGGAATCAATCGTGGGTGAGGGCATGCCTGGTTGTAATGGTCCCATGTTCTCCATAACCTCACATTTACTCTGTGAAGGTCATGTAGCATGCACTACCCTCCGTTCTTTTTTATTACAAAACCAGAAGTATTCCAAGGCCTATTGGTAGGAACAATATGCCGCTGCTTTGGTTGTTCTGCAACTAATTGTCTTAAAACACGGGCTTTTTCTTTGGATAGTGGCCACTGATCCACCCACACAAAAGTATCTGTTAGCCATGTGATCTTGAGTGCTCTGTGGGGAGTGGCCCATAGCTCAGTGGCCCCTAAGAAAAAGGTGGTTGTGTGCTGACTACTACGCCCCAGACAGACAAATCATGGCCCCACAGGTTGAGGGATGCTGGAGAAATGAAGGGGCAAATAGTTGCAGTTTGTCCTTCTGGTCCCATAACCTGAACTTAGGCTTTGCTATGTTTTGCTATTGCAGCTCTTCCGATACCTGCAAGAGCGTCATGAGGCTCCTCAGTTGGCCAAGTTAATAGCCAATGATTAGCAAATAAAACAGTAAAACCCTCTCCTGTGTCTATCATGCCATGCAGCCTAATCATCTCCAGTTTTCTCCTTTCAAAAAGAGCTGGAAGGTTAACAAAGGGCAACAAGCCACAGCAGTATGGAGGCTCAGGGAAGCAAAAGGGTTGGACCCCTGAGAGGTGTACCAAGCAAGGACAGATTGTCTGCAGATGCTTTTGAGTCTTGAGGACCATCCCCAGGACGTGCAAAGGAGGTTCAGAAGACACCTGAACTTCTGTCACAGGATTGGTGGGAGAGGTGGTGGTCATGGTAGCAGTGGTGGCAGCCTTGCTATCTTCCTTTAATTGCTCTAATGAATCTTTTAATTGCTGCTATATCATGAGCAAAGATGTAACAGTTGAATTACCATGCGTTGCCATGTTCATAAGGGCTTCCCCAACTTTTCCCAATTTTCTAAAGAGAAGGGGTTTTCTGTTGTGTAGCCTTCTGCATTTTCACATAACCATACTAAAAGCATGGCAATTTTTTGCTCATCATATCTGATTCCCCTCCTTTTTAGAATATGTTTAAAAACATTTAAGATAGAATTGTCCTCTTTGTCATTTGCTAACCCATTATTACTATTCCCAGTTGCTCACCCTTCTCTTGAAACCGTAAAAGTGATGAAATTATTGTGACAAAGCAGTTCTGTGGTCCGCTGTCTTCTGTGGTTCAGTTGGGCTTTCATTACTGTCCGCTTTCTTCTCCACAATTCTTTAGACCCACATATCGGGGTTCACCATTTGTAACGAATGGTTACACAGACTCAACAGGTATTTCCCTCTAGTGGGAGGTGTCCCCTGCCTGTGGCAGGGGGTTGGAGCTGGATGATCCTTGAGGTCCCTTCCAACCTAAACCATTCTATGATTCTATGATTCTATGATTCCCAGTGAAGACATTTACTTGCACTACTATTTTGCTTATATACATTTTTATTTATATTCACTAGAGATAGTCTTCTGATCATGTGTCCCATTCCCCATGCATAGCGATTACACTAAGTTAAGACCTACACCCAAATTCCTTCTGTTCACAGTTTTACAGTTTCTCTTATCTCTGTCTGCTATCTTTACCTAAAAGTATACCATTGTTTCTTCAATACTGAGCATATCCTTCCCATATACACCCATTCAACTAAATGAAATAGGCTTTCACTCACTCTATGAAACTCAATACAAAAATGTATGCCTTAGTTTGTCTTTTAAAGGTGCAAAACTCCTACAATTGAAACTCATCTGAATGCTATCTTCCATGTATTTCATTCCTGCACATTGAACTAAACTCAGCTTTGCAGGGATTGTCTAATAAAAATGTACCACTTTCAAACTATCTTGATTTCCTTTATTTTCGTCTGAGAGATGTTTGCTGAAATGATTTTTTTTTTAAAATCCTGCTGGTGTTTTTTTAAAAATTAATTTTGTCACAGAAAGAAAAGCTTCATTAACACAGCTTTCTTCTTGTCACAGGTTATTGTACTTAACATATCCTTAAAACTTTAGAACCACTTGAGAACCTACTGCCAAGTAAGTTCCTTACTCAGGTTAATATCAAGTAGTCTTCTACTGTTTTCTTTGCTTTCTACATCATCAATCAAATCTTCTGGTTTAGGGATTTAACCATTGCATACTACAGTTAAAACAATATTTTCCTTACTGAAGTTAGACTGAAAAATCCAGATGATACTTTGGTTTCAAATTATTCTTGACTGACTAAATTTTTTGTAGTTCGCTTCTTAGAGTTTATTTTTATCTACTTTTGGTAGATCAGTTTTGAAAGTTTTTTTTCCTCTTTTACAGGTTTTTTCCCAAATGTTTCCATACAAAGATATACAGAGGGTCTCTCAAAAATGCAGTGTTCCTAGCCATTATTTTAGAAGAACTGGAATTACGTGCTTCTAACATTAGCTCTCTAATTTTTCAATAAGTTAAGGAGAAACATAAGAGAAAACACTAGGAACAGGAGAGATAAACTTGTATATTTCTTTGTTCGTATTGTTAACAAGGAGTTTTTAATGAAAACTCGTATAAAGAAGTATCAAGTGTAAAGTAGATTTGTGCTGGGTTTTTTTTGTCATTAAGTATCCAATTCCTGTTAATTGCTCACAAATTCTGGAAAAATATATCATATTTGAAATAAAAAAAAACCTTCAAACAAGGATTTATTGTTACTTCTGAGTTTCAAGATGGTTTTAACTGTATTGTTAGAGAAGGAAATAAATCAGTACCTGCAAATCAGTACCTGCAAATGAAATACCTGATATCCTATCTAAGGTGAAATTCTTCACTAAGGTTTCCAAACTAAGAGCAGGTCTGCCTCAGTCTTTTTCAATAGAGAGTAGAAAAAGCTTTAGTGATGAAAGCTGATATCTGATGCTTCTTGTCTCTGTGGGCTGTTCAAGGAGGTTAGGACAAATCAAAATAAGATACTGAATTGAAGTCAGTTTCTAGCTGAACTGGACCTATGCAAATGATGAAGCAGAGGTGTTCTTTCATGTGTCTGGCATTAACTCAAGTCCTGAGACATTCAACTGATGTAAACTGCGAGTCAGTGATGTTTCCTAGGTAAGGATCCAGGACATGGGATGTACTTAATGTAGAAAACTGCTGTCTACTTCCTAACCACATTCCCTGGAGAATATGGAGACCATAACTCCAGGATACAGAATTGCCGGTGGAGCACCTGGGATAAAACGACTCTTTGTTCATCAATGTGATTAGATGGTCATTCTCCACTTTATTTCCATGATACAGTGAGTTATGTGCTTTCTTAGAAGAGGCATGCACGACTAATATTGGTACATGTGGAGGGTACAGGCTTACATGTGAGGCATACATAGGCTGATTTAACCATAACATTCTGAGGGTTAACCTCTGCAGCTGGCTAACTCTGCCCACTACAGCTGTGTGTGGGGTGCTCATTGCTTACAGCTTGGTTTCCTGAGCCTGAGATGGCCCAAGGACACTTCTCAGGGCAAGTTGCTCATGTTTATCAGTTTGTGTCCTCTGCTAGCAAGAAATTCATCCACAATTCCCCTTTTTTCTTTTTGAGCAACCCACACCTGGCCAACCACCTTAGTCAAGCTTTTCCTAACACAAGCAAAGATAATACAAACGCATAGCAAGATTATAATGAAAATAACAAAAAGCTGCAAGCCTTCTTTTATCAAGCTACTGAGCCACCCAGGGATTTTCCCAAACAGGTTCTGTAACCAGTTGTCAAAAATCTATGTTTCCTTCTGGATCTTGTTANTATGTTTCCTTCTGGATCTTGTTAACATGATATTTCAGCCAGGTTATACTCTTGTGAATGGACTCGCTATGACCTGATAAATTCATACAACACATTCCTTCAAAATCTTTGCAACCATGCCCCTGGGCTAATAAAAGAAAATCAATGGCTGCTCAATTCTGCAATAGGGCATGACAGAGGCTGTTTTGATTGACCAATAATTGTCCTAGAACATTTGTGGTGACGTTGGCTTGCTTTTCTGACCAACACACAAGTTTCTCTAGCTCTACTAGTGCTTTCCCAGCTGCTCCTCCTGGTACAAATATAGCTAGGGCTATATGGGCAGCTATGGACAATAATTTGATGTTGTCATTGCAGTTAGGACTTAATCTTCGAGATCGCTTCGGCCGGCATTGAGCTATGTTTCTTAGTTGACTAATCGTAGGGGCAAACATTGTCAATTTTCCTAGATAACATGGACTACTGTAAGCGTTCTTTGGTATGCCTTGCCAACGAGCTCTATTGCCACAGATAAGGAACACACCTCTGGGGAGTGCCCTAGCAGTTCTGTTGTTCCACAATAGGTGACCTTCGCCCTTTCTCAATGCCGTAACATCATCATGCCAATTGCTTGCTCCATA
>WAAF01001064.1:6968-74598 GCA_013400475.1 Tricholaema leucomelas
GGGAGGTGGTGGAGTGGCCGTGCCTGGAGGTGTTGAAGCCAAGGCTGGCTGGGGCACTTAGTGCCGTGATCTGGTTGACTGGATAGGGCTGGATGCTAGTTTGGGCTGGATGAGCTTGGAGGTCTCTTCCAACCTGGCTGATTCTATGATTCTGTGTCCCTGCTGACTGCAGAGGGGTTGAACTGGATGAGCTTTGGAGCTCCCTTCCAACCTGAGTGATTCTATGACTCCGTGAAATAAAGGGAGACCCTTAGCAGCAGCACCCCAGGAGCTACAGTCAGCCAGGCTAGGGCTGAGCAGCACAGAGGCTCCTTCGTGGATCAGAGCAGGCAGAAAGCAAAGGTTCCAGCAAAATCCCTAAACGCTGCACATATATTTTCAGTTTATTCACTGGGCTTACCACTGAAGCTTATTTGCTGCCACAGTCTGCTGGTTTGTTGGTTTTGGTTGGTTGGGTTTTTTTGGCTGGGTGGTTTCAGTTGGGTTCCTTCCTTCTTTTCTTCTTTCCTTCCTTCCCTCTTTTCTTTCCTTCCTTTCTTCTTTTCTCCCTTTCTTCCATTCTTCCTTCCTTTCTTTTCTTCCTTCCTTTCTTTCTTCCTTCCTTTTCTTCCTTCCTTCCTTTTCTTCCTTCCTCCCTTCCTTTTCTTTCTTCCTCCCTTCCTTTTCTTTCTTCCTCCCTTCCTTTCCCCTCTCCCTGGGAGAACTTAATAAATCTTTGAAATCATCAAAAAGCAATGCAGCTTCACCACTCAGAGAGCACGGTTAAGTTACTTGCTGGCAATATAAACTGAGGCTGTAAAGTCAAACATTTCCATGCCGTAATGCGAGATGCAAACGAGGGGTTGGGAGGAGAGGAAACGGGAACGGCCTCGCTTTGCATCTCCCGTCACTGGAGGGGCTAAAAGAGCCTGGAAAGCCAGCGGCTGGCTGGTGCTGGGGACAAGGGCAGCACTGTCGTCGTCCCTCCCCCCACACACACTCCTCCTGCCGCACACAGCAATTTCAGCTCTTCTCATTACGGTGAGTTGGCTCCACATGACCCCGCTCCGAGGCAGGCACCAGCTTGATGAAGCACACCTACGCCAAGGCACGGGCACCCGCACCGCCAGTACGAGACCAGCAGAGCTGGGCTGAACTACCGGGAGGGTGCCAGCCTCCCTCCTGCTCTATTTTCTTCCCCTGTGGCTCCAGCTAGAGACCAAACCCCCTTCAGCAGTACCCCGAGGGACAGGACTGGATGCAGGACCAGGGATGGATGCAGGCAGCACCAGGGATGGATGTAGGTAGGACCAGGGATGGATGCAGGCACCATTTCCATGGCAACACAGCAAAAAACCTACAATCAACCCTATATGGAAACAGCCCTGAAAGGAGAAAGGGGTCAGGAGAAACTTTGCTGCCAGGAAGGGAACAGAGAGGCAGGTCCTCCAGCACTGGGGGGAGAGCTGGAGTTACCACCCCAGGGTGCAGCACCCACAAAACACCTCTCCCCCAATAAGGACCCTGATTATTTGTTCTCATGATGGGGTCCTTTGACCTTGCCCAGTGTTGGGGAGCTGTGGTTAACTGGGATGCAGATTGCTGAGGCTGTGCCCTTGATTTACTCTCTCAAGCCTTCTGCTTTCTAAATCTTGCTTTATTAGTATCACCACACAGCAGAGCACAATTAGCAGTATATTAGCAATAAAAAAAAGAGGCAGCCAGAGCCAGGAGTACTGCAGGTTATTGTTTTAAATCCTGCAGTTGCCAGAGATGGCCATGGTCCCGTGCTCCCCCGTGACCCCCAGGCCAGGTTGGAGGTCTCACCCCATCCCCATGAACTCCCAGCACCCCTATATTGCACGGGGCAGTAGCTGGGCTTTGCCCCACCACCGCTGCCCCCAGCTCAGGAGCTTTCACCTGGTGCTGCAGCAAAGCTAACACTGATCCTGCCCACGTTTAACCATTTATATTGATTACCCTGTCAGCTCATTTGAATAATTAAAACCAGATGGAGCCCTTTTATGTGTTTAAGGGAACAGCATGGAGAGCATCCCCAGAGCTGTGCAGCGTTGGCAGAGGGGAGCAAAGGGGCACGGGGGAAGCTTCTGCCATCAAATCTTCCTTTTGGTGACATTTGCCACCCTGTGAGGTACCTCCCACATCCCCAGCGCCACCGCCGAGGACAAGGTGGTGGCGTCGGCTTTGTGGCAGGGCCCATCAGGGGCAGCCAGCGGCATCTTATTTCTACAGGAGTAATTGCTGCCGTGCACTGGTGCTGCTCCTTACACAAACAGCGCTAAAACCGCCAGCCGACCGCAAACCTGAGAAACAGCAGCAGATAAATTAACCCTCTGCCAGCAGCCAAGCGTGCCAGCACCAAGAACGGGCACGGGGCATGCAGCCCCACCTTGCCACCAGGTCCCACCACCTCCTCTTTTACAGAGCCTCTTCAACCAGGTCTCTTGGCAGGGTCCTCCCAGCTCTTTAAAATGGATGGGTGATGCCAGCTCAGCTCTGGTTACTTGTTATTCCCCTGCCTTTCAAAGCAAGTAAAATATTCCTGGCATGGTGCTGGTTCTGCACTCCTGCCATCAGGCAGGGATGAGTTATCCTTACAGAAAGGAGCACAGATTAATATGTCAAATGAAAATGAACTATCGGCAGATGAAGATGAAAGCGCAATGGCCAGCGAGAGGGAGAAAAAGGGAGAGCAAAAGGAAAATGAAGCTCCTCGGGAGGACAGGGACCTTAAAAAATGAGCAACTGATCAGTGCTGGTGAAGCTGGATGGAGTTTGAACGCCCTCTGCAAGGCAGGGAACCTCCCTCTCCTGCCTGCTGATGAGATGGGATGGATGGGAACTAGAGGACCATGTTGGGAGCCTCAGCTCATCCTGATGTGTGCCCAGCCACCCCGAGCTGCTCCACAGCCCCTCTAGAAGTGTCCCAGCTGCAGACCCATGTGGTTGGCCCTAAGGCACACAGTCAGGAATCAGAGAACTTGAGAAGTTGGAAAGGACCTGCAGAGATCATCGAGTCCAACCCCCCTGTCAAGGCAGCATCCTCTAGGGTAGTTTGCACAGGAATGCATCCAGGTGGGTTTGGAAAGTCTCCAGAGAAGGAGGGCATGATCAAAGCTGGAGTCCCACAGGACCAGAGCAGGGCACCAGTGGCCAAGGTTTGCCCTCAAGACCTAGTGTCACCATCACCCCAGCAGTCCCCGAGTACAGGGGATCTCCCTGGAGAAGGACAGTGGACGCCTGGGATGCTCGGAGCAGCTCACCGCTGGTCTCACCCTCAAGCTCTGATAAAAAAAAATCACTCTCCAGCCTGCTTTCAAGCTTCTGAACCAGCTGCAGACAACCTGCCAAGGGGTTTCCACCCCACAGGCAACCCCCTTCTCCTGCCTTTCTCCAGCACCCTACTCTTTGCATCCCATCTGCTCCTCAGCACAGAACCCAGCCCTCCTTTGCTTGCCCAGCTGCAGAGACAGATGTCACCAGATGAACTCTAAAATGTTGTTTTTCCGAGGAGAAGTGGAGGCATTCCAGCAGCACATCACAGAAAGCTCACCAGTTACAGGTGCTTATTGTCCAGGACGAGCAGCCAAGCCTCCTTTGGTTTGTTTAGACATACTTCCAGTACCTGGAAATAGTCATTTATACAGTGCCCCTGTGCTGACGCATTCAGCTGCTCGGATTTTTGATGGATCAAGCCCACGAGCAGCAGGCTGGCAGCTCCCTAGTTTCCTCTCCTCTCAGCAGACTCCTGTGCTTAGGCAGGAGTCCCAGCCCTGCTCGACGTCCCTAAGATATGGCTGCAGGAGCCCTGGTGCTGAACAGGGTCCTGCAGCTTCCCCTGCCTTCCCCTCCTGCTCCTTAGTGGGGGAATGAGGACAAAAATCTCCCATGAGCTGCCTGATGATGATGAGAATTAGATACACCTGATTTTGTAACTGCTGGGGGGACTTACTCACTGCCTCTGTTATGGGCTGCAGCTGATTTGGGGTGGGAGGGGTACATATAGACTCCAGGACACACGTGTCTTACTGCTACAGGTAGGGTATCAGCCCTGAGCACCCAGCAGGTGGTGACGGCAGCTCACAGGCAGGGCCGGGAGACTAGCCTGGGAAACAGCCCTTTGCTGGGACAAGGCATCTGAGGCACAACCCAACACGCCCCCCCAGTCTCAGTCCCTTTGCAAGAGGTGATGCCATCTGTGTCCCCAGACCACAGGGTCACAGAACGTTAGGGGCTGGAAGGCACCTTGAAAGATCACCCAGCCCAACCCCCCCTGCCAGAGCAGCATCCTGATGGTTTGCAAGTGCTTTACCAAAGGTCAGGCGGGAGAGAAGCCCATCTTTTGGCTCAAAGGCCATTTGCAGAGTTGCTTCTTCATCCCCCAATATCCAGGGTGCCACAGCATCCCCCTGCAGTGCCAGAGCAGCCTGATGCCCCCACTCCACCCCATAAATCACCCCATGTTCAGGTTCTCACCACCTCAGCAGGGTTTATAGCCAGGCAGGACATTATGCAGCAGAATAAGGAGCAGCTGCCTCCAAAAAAAAAATCAATAAGTAAATTGGGTTCCCTCCTGCTCCCAGGACTTTGCAGCAGAGAAGGCAGAGAAGCCTCTCAGGGCTACAGAGGTTGGCTTACCCACCCATGCTGGCAGTGCTTCTCTGTTGGATCAAGCTTAGGAAAGTTTCTACCAGCTCAGTGCATCTTCTCGGTGCAAAGGCAGCTGCCAAGGTTTGACGACACCCCAGGGTGCTGCCAGGGAAGAGAAACAGAGGCTGGTGTCAGCTAGAGGAAGAGGGACAAGGGACACCAGAATCAGAGGGTCCTAGGGACCTCAAAAGATCATCCAGTCCAACCCTCCTGCCAGAGCAGGATCACCTATAGCAGATCACGCAGGAACACATCCAGATGGGTCTTGAATATTTCCAGAGAGGGAGACTCCACAACCACCCTGTACAGCCTGTTCCAGGGTTCTGTCACCCTCACAGGGAAAAAATTCCTCCTTATGATTCCATGGAACTTCCTCTGCCTCAGCTCCCACCCACTGCCCCTTGCCCTGTCATTGGGCATCATGTCACCATCCCTGGAGGTGTTGAAGCCAAGCCTGGCTGGGGCACTTAGTGCCATGGTCTGATTGATTGGCTAGGGCTGTGTGCTAGGTTGGACTGGCTGAGCTTGGAGGTCTCTTCCAACCAGCTTGATTCTATGGGATCACTGAGCAGAGCCTGGCTCCATCCTCTTGGTGCCCTTTACTCACATGTCACTCAGGCCCAACCTGCTCCGTGCCCACACCACACAAGAGCTTCAGCCCTGGCAAGCAGCACCCTCCTGCTTGGCACAGACCTCTGCCTTGTCCTTGCCCGCCCAGAGGTGTCAGGGCAGGGCTATAAACGGCTTTGTTGGAGGGACCTGCCATGAATCATGCTGAATTTACAGGCGAGCTGCAGGGAGGGGAATGATATAACTCTCGGGAGACAGCCTGGCGGGGAGCAAGCATCCATCACACACCAATTCTGGGTTATTTACCACCGACAGATCCCGACAGCACAACCCCCCCAGACCAGGCAGGCTGCGAAGGGACCCAGCCCTGGGGACTTCTGCAGCAAAGGAGCAGCCTCTGGCTTGCTTCTCAGAGCAAACTGGGGCGTTTATCCCCCTCCACCTCCCAGGTCCTTCTGTCTGTGGGACGAGCCAAGCACCCAGCAGAGGATGAGGGTTTCATCCCCGTCCCCCTCCCTCTGCTCCTGGAGATGGAGGCTGGCAGCAGTGCCCAGCCACTCTTTTATGACCAGCACTTAATTATTCACCCTTTTAAAACGTTTTGCATCCTAAACCCAGGGCGGAGTGGAGGAAGGTGATTGCCACTTGCTGTCCCTTGCTGGAGGCCAGTGGTGTGTTTGCCCAGCCCAGCACTGAAAGTCTGATCACACCTGCAGAAACACTGAGCCTTGGGTGAGCAGCAGCCTTCCCTCCCCCCAGCCCTGAAGAAGATGAAGGGCAAAGCTTGCTTACCCAGCAGGAGGCATACTGGCATGTCCCAAATTGGCACTGAGTTAAGACCCTCACAGGAAGATTAAGGGAGGTGAGATGTGGCCCTCAAACATGTGTCACAGCCATCGGGATCCATCACCAAACTACTGTGGCCTCAGCTCTGACCACTTTAAATCAAGGTGACAGAAGAGGCAGGAGCTGCTCTCCAGAGCTCAGCCCAGGTGCCCACAGAGGTCCCAGTGATATAGTGGAGCCATCTTCCCCAGACACAGGCTGTATTTTGCTCTCCTGAAGACCTGGCCACAGCAGGCTCCCACCCTTCGGGGATGTCCTTTGTCTGCTTGGCTCTGGCAGCTATTTTAGGAGCTGAACAAGATGCTCCTGTGTGATGCACCAAGAGCTAAACAAAACCTTAGCCCCCTAACTGTGCCACACTGCATCACTTAGCCTCGAGCTTCCATGGAAGCATTTCACCAGCTAGGGAGGGACTTGAGCTCTAAAACAAAACCGGAACTTACAAATCCTGCTCACTGGGGTTGCCCAGAACCAGGTTGGCAGATGGCCTGCAGCTTGTCCTTGAATTTGGCAGATACCTGGAGCTTGTGATGCACTCCACTGATCTGCCTTCAAACAGTCCTTGAGCCCACTGGTGGAAAGTGGAGGTTCAGTCCCACACCCTTCTGCCTGCAGGTTTTCAGCACCCGAGGCATTGCAAGGAGCTGTCGCCATCCTGCTGCCCCAGCACAGGAGAGGACACAGCTTTGGGTCTGCCCAAAGGCAGAGCGGTCAGGAGGGGCTTTTGAATCCGCTCCCAACCCGGAGACTTCGCTTTGGTCCTTTCTTCACTGCTTTCCTTAAATTGGCAGTAAAAATTCAGGGAGACTAAAAGTCTGTGATTTGTACTTTGCACATGGGAAGCGGAACAATCTTTTGTTCATTTACTGTGACAACTGCAGTTCGGATTTAATTATTTACGATAATGTTCGGAGGCGCGTCAGGGAATGTGCTCCCGGCTCGTCAGAAGGCAGGAGGACGCCTGGGAGCTGAGTGGCACCTAGCTACGGGCTCTGCTACTGCACCCACCGCTCTGGCAGCACGGCAGGGACACAGCTGATGGCCTTGGGAGAACATCAGGGGCTGGAAGGGACCTCGAAAGCTCATCCAGTCCAACCTCCCTGCAGAGCAGGATCACCTAGACCAGATCGCACAGGGACACATCCAGGCAGGTTTTGAATATCTCCAGAGAAGGAGGTTCCACAATCCCCCTGGGCAGCCTGTGCCAGGTTTCTGTCACCCTCACAAGTTAAAAATTCCTCATTTCCATGGAAATTCCTAAGCCTCAACTTCCACCCATTGTCCTGTCACTGGGCATCACCCAGCAGAGCCTGGCTCCTTCCACCCCTTGCCCATTGTCCTGTCACTGGGCATCACCTAGCAGAGCCTGGGTCTTTCCACCTCCTGCCCATTGTCCTGTCACTGGGCATCACCTAGCAGAGCCTGGCTCCTTCCACCCCTTGTCCCTTGTCCTGTAATTGGGCATCACCCAGCAGAGCCTGGCTCCTTCCACCCCTTGCCCATTGTCCTGTAATTGGGCATCACCCAGCAGAGACTGGCTCTAGCCTCCTGGCACTCACACTTTACATGCTAGTAAACACTGATGAGGTCACCTCTCAGCTTTGCTTTCTCCAAGATGAAGACCCCCAGCTCCCTCATGCTCACCAAGTCCAACCACTCATCTGAAGCTCACAGTCTCACTGCTACTGCTGAGCCACTGCTCTCAGCACCCTCTTTTAAATACCACCAGGTATGGGCACTCCACCACTGCCATGGGCAGTGTCCTTCTCCATTAGTCCCAGGAATTAGGAAAGACAGTTGCTGTTTCATCAGTAAGTGTATCAGATCCAATAAATTGATCGTTATTCTCTGCTGATTAGCAGCTTGGTTTCCATCAGTTTAGAGCAGTTAGGAGATACCACCCCCCACACCCCCCTATCTTCAAGGATCAGCACAGTTTCTCCTAAAATCTGTTAGAATCAAAGCTTTGAGCTCTGGAAACAGCCTTTGCATACACAGGAAGGGTTTTCTCCCCCCCTGCTCTCCCTCTCTTGTGGAGAGCTTGCTTTGAAATCCTGGCTCCCAGCTCCTCGATGCTGCCTGTACCTGACCTGTTTTAATTTTAGTCTTGCCTGAATCTGCCACCAGCTCATTTAGTTGTAGCATTGAGAGCTCTCCACAGAGCTGGCCACAGGTCAGCTCACATACTTTTATTACAATTGCTGAGCCCACCTGTGTTCTGCAGCTCTGACCTGGCTCCTAGTTGCCAGCTGCCTTCCCATTCAGGACCGGAAATCTCTGGGTCCTCCTGCATCCCTCCCAGCTGGGATGAGAGACAGGTACTGGTCACAGCTTCTCTTGTCTCACAGCCCCACAGCACAGGGTGCTGCTGGCAGGATTTGCATCGTATCCACACCTTTGATGGCTGTAGGGAAGAGGAGCAGCAGCAGCAGACATTTTCTTTTGGGACATTCCCAGCGTCACTGACACAGCAAACGAAGTCCCAGAAAGAGCTGACCCAGCTGCCTGGTTAAAGCCATGACGGGACAAGCAAGACCTAAGAGCATGAAAATTCCAATGAATATTCATTTCTAAACTTGCTCAGCTATTCCCAAGGTAAATTTGACTCTGTATTAATTTCACCCTCCACACTAAGCACATTGTTATTACAGAGATAAAGCCACGCGACCGGGTGGAAATTGGTTGGAGGTTCTGTCTCACCAGAGCAGGAGGATTTCAATACTCCAGGTGGCAGGGCTCTGAAGCAGCATTCTGTTGCCCTGCACCTCTTCCACCATGGATGTAACTATAAATGGTGGAAGGAGCATATTCCCCACCAGCACAGCTGCAGCTTGGTCTCACCAAGCTATGGAGGAGCAGGAGGTTGCCCTTCCAGCTTGCATTTTTTTTCCCAGAAGAGTGGGAAAAGGCTCTTGTGAAGTTGGCCACATAAATACCCTCACACTGGAAATTTAGCTGTTTTGTTGGCCTCCAAGGCAACCCTCACCAAGGCCTTTGTTGAATCTCACAAGTCATGGAAAACGTAACAACGTAATTACCCAGTGGAAACCGGAGCAGTGAATCCCAGTGGGAGGTAGCTCTGTACCAACCATGGCTGCTCCTCCAAATGCAGCTCCTCCTTTGCCAAAGCTTTGGCTTTTCAACACCCAAAGTCACCTCTCCTTGCAGCAGTCATAGAATACTTTCGGTTGGAAGAGACCTTTAAGACCAAGCCCAACCTTCAATCTAAGACCGTGTCCCCAAGTGCCATGCCCACATGTTGCTCCAGGGATGGGGACTCCACCACCTCCCTGGGCAGCCTGTTCCAACCCCTGACCACTCTGGCAGCAAAGAAATTCTTCTTCATCTCCAACCTAAACCTTCTCTGACAATTTCAGGCTGCTCTCTCTTGTTCTACCACCTGATGCTAGGGAGTTTGCCCCAACTCACCTATCCCTCTTTTACCCATTCCTATTCCTCATGCCCTGGATTTCCTTCCAGGCCCTAATCGGAATGGTGGCCACGTTTGTGGAGGTGTTTGTCACCAAGCACATCTTTCTGTCCACTCCATAATGTGAGACTCATGCACACATATACATTCATCATCCCTATGTGCTGCTCTGGCACTAATGTCCTCGTCAGTGTCCCTGGATTGCTGGGGAGATAATGAGTTTGCATCTTTAATGGCTCCTTCAATATTTGTAGCCAGCTTGGTCTTTGCCTGGGTTGAATCTCTCTTACCAGGAGGTCTCTAATTATGGTGTGATGTGTCTGTGCAGCCAGCTGATCACCAATCACCCTGTCAGCCAGGCCCTCAGAGCAGCACCTGGGGACCAATTCACTTTGGTGACACCTCAGACAGCCCTGCACAGGGCCCAGGAAGAGAGATGTGCACGGGAAGGAGAAGGATGGCAAGGACCAGAATGTAGCCCCACACAGCCAACCCAGCTCTCCGCAGCTGCATCCCATTAAAGGGGCTCCAGGAGCAAAAGGCAAACAAAACCAGGCAAGAATTGGAGATGGGCAGTTTTGGCTGGGGTTAGCAACATGCCAGCTGGAAACGAGCAGCTTCAGAAAGGCTTCTGCCTTGTACCAGGAAGCGTTGAGTCCTCTAAATCAGCCCTGGAAATCGATACCTTCTGCACTCAGGGTCAGCTTCTGCCTGGCTGCTGGGGCCTTCTTAATCCTCCTCAATCACAGCCCTCCACTTGCCACCTGTACATTTAGGGAGCACCACCCAGCTCCAGGAGCGAGCAGTCAGGTACCACTGTCAAGACACCTCGTCCTTGGGGTGCTGGCTGGGTCTTTCCATCCCCTGCTGGAGGGAAGGTGCCCATTCCAGCTCTTCCCACATCCCATTTACACCACTGACCTGGCACTCAAAAAACAGCCTCAAACCGGGAGATGCGTGCGGAGGGAGTATGAGGTGAGCTTCCCCCAGCCCTCCCCTCTCCACCCCAGGGAAAGGATGCCACAGCTCTTTCCCCATCCCACGCTGCTGAGTTCAGTGGCTTGCTCTGCTCCAGGCTCAGAAGGTATTTCAGCCATTTCAGTACCTCTAATCTCTTTGGGAACATTGCTGAGAAACACAATTTCAAGCCTCCCAAGATGTGACATGACTTGTAATTTGAGCCAGAGGTGAGAGCCTACCTCCCAAGGGACAGAAAATAAACAGTCTCTGCACGTTCCTGCTCCTCGCCCTCCTCCCTGCTCTTAGGGGGTGCTCATGTTTCTGTCCTGGGCACCCAAACCTCAGGCTGGCATCCTCATATCCTTGCACCCAGCGTGCTGGATGCAGTGGGAGAGCTAAGTAGAGACTGGGGAAAAGCACCAGGCTGCAGGGGGATATGGGGGCACAGGAAAAGCTGGCAGTGGAAAGAGCAGAGGGCAAGCTTAGGGGACATGCTGGGCCACAGCAGCCAGCCCCAAGCCTGGAGCACAGAGAAGCTGAGGAAGCCATTTCGGAGTGGTTATCTGCAAAGCAAGAGGATATGCAGTGCATTCAGGAGTGCCATCTGCTGGCACCTGGCCCTGCTCCCCATCCTGCCCAGAGCCCCTCCCAAAAATCAGCCAGGACACAGGTCCCCCAGAGCAGAGCCACGCTGCAGGGACCCAGGTAGCCTCAGATGTGTACCCCGGAAAGCAGCCTGCCCAGCTGCCACCAGACTCCAACCGACCACCCCTCACCCCCTCAGCTCCACTTCATCTCTCCACAAAAACCAGTTTGCCAGGTCAGACTCCCAGACCCTGCCCCGACTCTCAGCCATGCTCCCTGACTAAGCAGCTTGCAGGAGCGCTGCTCCCCAAATTAAGCTGTCTGCCAGCCCTCTCCAGCTCCCAGGGCAGGGGCTGCCCACGCCAGCGCTGGGCGATGATGCTGGCACACGCCACCTAATTTGCCAGCGCTCAGGTGGGCGAGGCTGAAACAAGAGGAGAAAGAATGCTGGCAATTAGCCTTGACATTTCTGGGGCCAAAACAAGGGGGAGGCAGAGGAGCGGGAAACAAATCCGAGACACTAAATCTCAGCACCAGGCAAATCCAATTAAGCATCCCAAATTTCATTGTTAAAAAACCCCAGCATCGATCCCACTCCCTGGCAGACAGGATCCTCCTGCAGCTCTGAGCTTGGGTGCCAGCCCTCACAGCCCCTGGGCATTTGCCCCGTTCCCCACCCCCTCTCCAGCCTCTCCTGAAGGTCAGCCCCGACCAGGAGAGGCATGGAAGGGGCACGGTGCCCACAGGGCAGCGAGCAGGAAGGAGCTGGCTGTGTTGGCACACATGTGGTTGTGTTAGAACAGCCGTGCCATGATCCCACAAACTTCCATTACCACAGCAGCGCCCCCAGCAAGGCCCCGAGCATGGCCTGGGTGGTGGTTGTGAGACTCCTCCACATTCAAGGCAGCAGCACAGGGAGCCTCCCAGCTTTTTGGCTGGGCAATGGTTTCATTATCATTTCCTATATGCTAGCTTTAAATCCCCAATAATCCCACAGAACTGGAGCCCATTCCAAGCAAGCAGTAAAATCCAATTTAGGATGCTATTCTCCTCTGCAGCTGTGTAACCAGAGCCTACTTGATGCAGGCACAGAAATCCAATTCACCTTCTTTGCCTCTCAAACAGCTGCCCCCCAGGAGACTTGCCCAGGTGAAAAAGAACCACCCATGAAAGCCAGGTTCTGAGGTGAGCAGAGTCAACCTGAGCAGGAGGACACTTGGGCCAGCTTTGCTCCTGCATTCATTCAACAAGACCAAGTGCAGAGTCCTGGATCTGGGTTGGGGTAATCCCAGGCACTGATATAGGCTGGGCAGTAATTGGCTTGGCAGCAGCCCTGAGGAAAGGGGCTTGGGGGGTGCTGCTGGACCAGAAGCTCAACAGGAGGCAGCAGCACGCACCTGCAGCCCAGAAAGCCAAGCAGAGCCTAGGCTGCATCAGAAGTGTGGCCAGCAGGGCCAGGGAGGTGATTCTCCCCCTCTGCTCTGCTGAGACCCCACCTGGAGTACTGCATCCAGTTCTGGAGGCCTCTGTTACAAGAAATATCTGGCGGTTTTGGAAGGTGTCCAGAGAAGGAACACAAGGATGATCAGAGGGCTGGAGCTCCTCTCCTACGAGGACAGGCTGAGAGTTGAGGCTATTCGATCTGGAGAAGAGAAGGCTCCAAAGAGACCTTATTGTGGCCTTCCAGTATCTGAAGGGGGCTACAATTAAGCTGGGGAGGGACTTTTTAGGGTATCAGGTAGGGATAGGACTGGGGGCAATGCAGCAAAACTAGATGTGAGTAGATTCAGACTGGATGTTAGGAAGAAGTTCTTCAGCATGAGGGTGGTGAACAGGTTGCCCAGGGAGGTGGTTGGAAGCCTCATTCCTGGAGATTTTTAAGGCCAGGCTGGACGCATCTCTGAGAAACCTGATCTAGTATAACGTGTCCCTGCCCATGACAGTGATAGCACCTGGGCAAGACACATTCAGCTGTCAACAGGTTTAAAGTCCTAACCCCCTGAATCCCCTTTCCTGGGATTCTAGACTGGCTTTCATATGATAACTTTGGTTAAAAGAGGATGGAGCCCACCCATTAACCCTGCCAGGTCACCACTAAACCATGACCCTCAGCACCACACCTACACAGCTTTTAAACCCCTCTAAAGGATTTCAGTTGTTTGCTTGTTAGAGCTGGTAGGGAAGGGGTTTGTCCCCATGAAAGACTGCTGTGCTCAAGGGACCATGCTTGTAAGGACACAGAGATAGCCACAAAGAGCTGTGGGGAGGAGTGAACCCCATCACACCAGAAAACACCAAGTGGATTGAGCCCCTTGCTTCATGTTTGGGCTGCAAACTCACATTTCCCAAGCAAATAGAAAGTCTTTTGAACCATCTCTCCCCCATTTTGCCTGCTTACAGATCACCCAAATTCCTGAGCATTTCTGAGTGCCTGCTTTCAAAGTGGGGAGGTTGATGAAGCCTGACCTTCCTCACAAGCATTTTCCATTTGGCAAAGGAGCAGTTTCCAACCAAAGAAAACAAACAAAAGGGGGAAGTACCAAACTCCAAGGTGACTCCAAAAATCCATCCTCATCCTCACTGCTGACACCCAGTCTGCTCACCAAACTCCAAGGTGACTCCAAAAATCCATCCTCATCCTCACTGCTGACACCCAGTCTGCTCTCTCCTCCTCTCAACATCACTGCCAGCCAGCTCACCCTTTCCTCCTGCTGCCTTACTCTTCCTTCTCCAACTCGTATGCTTCCTCTGTGGTTAATGCCTGCAGGGTGTGAGCTCATAGGGACCAGCCACGTCCAGCAGAAGACTTGATTTCTCGGTCCTCTCACCGCATGCATCCTGGCAGCCTTGGTTTATGCAGGGGAGTCTTTGGAGATGTGCCTGGCCCCTTCGTTAAGCTGGAAAAGAAAAGCAGCAACTGTCTGGGCAAAAGTTAACCTTGCTGTCTCCCTCCATCAGCATATGGAACTAGAAAGATAAGCAAGGATGGGCAATGTTCCTCTGTTTAAAGCAGCAGCACAGGGAAGGGGATCTATGGCTGGGTGCATAGCAGCAGAGCTGTGGGACACAGGTGCAGCTGCAGAACTGTGTGAGGGCTCTGCTGGGGTGGGGAGGATCATCTATACTCTTAGGTTCATAGAATGGTTTAGGTTGGAAGGGATCTCAAGGATCATCCAGTTCCAACCCCTTGCCAAAGGTAGGGACATCTCCCACTAGAACAGGTTTCTCAGTGCCTCACTCAACCTGGCCTTAAACACATCCAGAGAGAGCAGCCACAACCTCCCTGGGCAACCTGTGCCAGTGTCTCACTGCCCTCACTGGAAAGAACTTCTTCCTAACATCTAGTTTCAATCTCCCCTCTGCCAGTTCAAACCCATTACTCCTTGTCCTGTCATTACCAGACCTTGCCAATAGTCCCTCCCCAGCCTTCCTGTAGGTCCCCTTCAGATACTGGAAGGCCACTACAAGGTCTCCTCGAAGCCTTCTCTTCTCCAGGCTGCACAGCCCCAACTCTCTCATCCTGTCCTCATAGCAGAGCTGCTGCAGCCCTCTGAGCATTTTTGTGGCCTCCTCTGGACTCATCCTGACCAGCTGGAGAGGGCACATAGGTATGGTGGGAATGAAGAATACTGGCTGGAGAAGGCTGAGGAGGTGGTGAATGGGCTGAAGTCAGGAATGGGGACCCCTCTGTGACATTTTGGCCCCATTTCCATCTCTGAGCAGTCAGTCTCCTCTTCCCTGGCTTTGCTCTTTCCAAGAAGCCTTGTTCTTTTCTCATCAACTCTTTTCCACTCTCTCCATCCCTCAGCCAAGCAGCAGCAGCACATCAGGTGGAAGCAGAGCGCAGAGGCTGTGTTTTTCCCAGGGAAACAGCTCTATTTGTGCCATGTCAGTGGCTGACAGCTTCCAGGGGCTCGGCAGCGCTGCCGGTGGGATGCTGGCAGGAGGCCAGCCTGAGCCAGGGCTGCTGAGCTGCCACTCTCCTGACATTATGGGTATTATGCTGATTATCTCCAGCTCTGCAAGGCACTCACCACCCCCTGCCCACTGAGCCAATTCCCTCCAGCGCATTACACCCTTCCCACTGGGATTCCTTATGGCTGCTTGGCTTCTTCCCCTCTGCCCAGAGGGAAAAAAGGAGGACAAAAGGCACCCTCCAAGCTTTACTGCCATCACTGCAGCATCTCCCTGTGCTCAGAGAGCAGCTCTTCCACATCTCATCAGCACTGTTGGTTTTGCAAGTACTTACTGGGTGCCCCAGTCCTATCAGCACCTCCCCTCTCACAGTGCCTCCTTGGTCTCACCAGCATGGGAAGCTTGAAGAGACTCTGGATGCCTCAGAAGAATTTTTCATGGGTAAATAGACCCTTTTACCTCTGTGTCACTGGCTCCGGCCCCAGCTCAATAGAGACAGAAAGTCGTTGCCAACTGATGAATGCCTGACAGGGAATAAGGCATTGGCTGGTTGTGAGGAGACAGATGCCCACATCACGGCGGCTCCTGTCACAACCACTGCTAACCAGCAGCCTCCACCAAGCAGAGGTTTTCCTTGCCATGAATTAAAACCCAAGGGTACAATCACTTCTAGGAGCATCACCTCCACTACCTTGTGCCTTCAGCAGTACAAACCCAGTTGCTGGTTTCCTTCAAGTCATGGCTGGTGTCCCATCAGTACAAGAACTGCATCCTCCACATCACCAGTTTTTGCTGGAAATGAGTCCTGGCTGGGGCCTGGGGTGTCCAGAGAAGGCCCACCTGGTATGTTTTTCCCCAAACCATCTCCAGGATCTTTTCTAATCAGTAGGACAAGGGAGGTTATTCTGCCTCTGTACTCAACACTGGTCAGGACACACCTTGAGTGCTGTGTCCAGTTCTGGGCTCCTCCAGTCAAGAGAGATGTTGAGATACTGGAACATGTCCACAGAAGGACAATGAAACTCATGAGAGGCCTGGAGCACAGCCCTGTGAGGATAGGCTGAGGGAGCTGGGGGTGTGCAGCCTGCAGAAGAGGAGGCTCAGGGCAGACCTCATTGCTGTCTACAACTACATGAAGGGAGGCTGCAGCCAGGTGGGGTTGGTCTCTTCTGCCAGGCAACCAGCACCAGAAGAAGGGGTCACAGTCTCAAGTTGTGCCAGGGCAGGTTCAAGCTGGATGTTAGGAGAAAGTTCTTGACATTGGCATTGGAATGGGCTGCCCAGGGAGGTGTTGAAGCCAAGCCTGGCTGGGGCACTTAGTGCCATGGTCTGGTTGATTGGCCAGGGCTGGGAGCAAGGTTGGACTGGGTGAGCTTGGAGGTCTCTTCCAACCTGGTTGATTCTATGAGCCTCTGACTCTCTGGTTCTTTCCAAAGATGCTGTACTTGTGTGAAAATGTTAAGGCCCACTGAAAGATGGCCTTGGCACAAGATCAAAACCATTCAGACTTCAAAGGCTTGCAGTCACGTTTCCAGCTCTATTTAGAAGTTTAAGAAATCACATGGTGAGCACATGCTGGGCTTTAGAGCTGACAATCATCCTCCCTTTCTGCCATCCAGAAACTGATGCACATCTTCATAGGCCAGTATAGCCCATGCAAACACCAGCAATTCCCTCTCCAGAAGGAAAAGCTGGTGGTCAGAGCAGAAATCAGCTGTGACAATCTCCCTTCCAACAAAAAGCCTCCAGATGCTACTGAATGCACTGGGTTGGAAGGGATCTCTAGAGGTCATCTCATCCAACTGCTCTGCAATAAGCAGGGACATCCCTAACTAGAGCAGGTTGCTCAGAAGCCTCATCAAGCTCATCCTTGAATGTCTCCAGGGATGCGACATCTACAACCTCCCTGGGCAGCCTGTCCCAGAGTTCCACCACCCACACAGTGAAGAACTTCCCTAATGTCCAACCTATATCTAACCTGCTCTAGTTTAAAACCATTGCCCCTTGCCCTGTCCCTGCAAGCCTTTGAAGAGAGTCTCTCCCCATCTCTCCTGGAGGCCTCCCACTTCAGGTACTGGAAGGCTGCTCAAAAGTCCCCTCAGAGCCTTGTCTTCTCCAGGCTGAAAAAAAACAACTCTCTCAGCCTGTCATTGTAGGAGCTGAAGAGATAGATGCTGCCCCAAAAGTCCTACCTTTGACCCTGGTTGCACAGGGCCTCCTTAATGCAGGACTTCAATCTCACTTTCTCTTTCTGGAGATACTCAAGACCTGCCTGGATGCATTTGTGTGATCTGCTACAGGCAATCCTGCTCTGGCAGGGAGGGTTGGACTCAGATGAGCTTTCAAGGCCCTTCCAGCCCCTGACATTCTGTGATTCTGTGTGTGACTTGGGCTCCTCTAGCACTTGCCCACATGCCCCACACTGCCCTCTGTGGGCACTGCTGGAGGTGCTTAAAAAGAGATTGGATGAGGCACTTAGTGCCATGGTTTAGTTAGTTAGAAGGTGTTAGGTGATAGGTTGGACTTGATGATCTTGAAGGTCTTTTCCAACCTGGTTGATTCTGTGATTCTGCACAGGAGAGGAGGTGGTGATGGAGAGAAGCCAGCAGGTGTTGAGCAAGGTAGAGATAGTAGCACAGAGGGGAAGAGGATGGAAAGAAAAGCATGTCCACCACAGCCAGCCTTGCTCTGCAGAGCCCAGGGAGGAGACAGCTTCACTCTGCCACGCAGGCAGGGGACAGATCCTGCCAGAAATAAGCCCCTTGTTACTATGGTGATTAACATTGCCTTGCAAATACAAGCATGTGCTGCGAGATGGCTGTGACTGAGGTGGGCGAGCAGATAGGCAGGAGACAGTACCAAGGCTCCCAGTCACCCTGGTGGGGACAGTGCTGAGGAGACCTCCGGCAGCAGCCCTCCTCCAGCCCCTGGGGTGACAGAGCCAGGAGGCTGCAGCTGACAGACAGGTTTAATTGGATGTTTCTCCCTTTACATTTCCCTTTCCAGCAAATAAAACCTGAGCAAGATAAAAATATATGGCGCTTAAAGGGGATACTTGCCAAGGAATTGCTGTGGGCTTTGATTTGTGCTTTTTTCTGCATTTGTTTGCAGCATTGTCTCTCCATGCCTGCAAAAATAGCATTTATCCTTCCCCCCACCCTTCCCTTTCCAGTGATGGTGGCCACTTAGCCCAACTCTGTCCCCTCTGCAAAGCCCCAGGGCTGGATTGGGCTGCTGCCATGGCCAGAGCGAGGTGCAGGTAACCCCTGCAAATCCAATGTGGTGATGGGTACTTTGTCCAGCTCTTTGGGTTATTGTGGTGTGCCTGAAGGTTTAACCTATAGCCTGGCTCCTGGAATTAACAGCTGGAAGCAGAATATTAGCTTTTGGTTAGAAGCCCCCACGCTGGAGAAATCCCAGCTGCTCTGCCACAAACATTTTGACAGGACTTACTGCCCTCAGCCCCATCAGGGCCCAAAAGTGGAAATCACAGGCACTGGTTTCCTCCTTGGGACAAACCAATGCCAAGCTAGAAATCTCCACAACCTTTGCCTACAGCACTAGGACAAGCCCAATTTCCCTCCTCCTTGCCTGACCCCTGCTAATTTCTCCAGCCACAGTGATAAATGACTGTGCCAGCAAAGTGACATCTTTCTAATCTGCTTCAAGACAGATAGGTCCTGCTGCAGGGAGAGAAATCCCCCAGTGAAGCCTGACAGGGAGGGAAACCACGGCACCAGGAGCTGGGGGTGATGGAAGAAGAGATCACTGCATCACCTTCTGCTTATTTATTCTTCCCACCCACACCATTAAAGCTTTGAAGGAAGGGAGGGAAAAGTAGGTGCAGGCAATCGGGACCCTGCTCAGATGTCATCTCTACCTGGGAGATGGAACATAAGCATCTTACCCTGCCAGCTCAGTGCACCCAGAAGACCTTCCCAGGTCAAGAAGCCACCTCCACCTTTCTCCAAGAAGCTGCCTTGCTCCTGGTGCCTCCCACACCATGAGCTCCGTGAGCATTAGCTGAAGCAGCAGTCAGATTTTCCAGGGTCAAAGCACAAACAACTTCATGTTGCCTGCAAACAAATGCTTAGGATGGAAGAGCAGTGCAGGTAGTCACCTGCCCAGCTCTTTGGTGACACCAAAGAGGCAAGGGCCCAAGGCTGTTGGATGACAGCAAAAGTGGGGATTTAGATGGGCAGAGAAAGCTGATGTCCCTTCTTTTTAACTAATCTGCCCTGGGCGAAGCTGTCACCGGTGGAGGAGTCATGAGGGCATCTGTGCCAAGAGCAGAGACAGGGCTCTGGGGCTGTTTCTCATCCACAGTCACAGCAGGCTCTGTCAATGGGCAGACATGGCTGCTTGTCCACATGGCTCCATCTAAATTATTTCACCCTATCAAAGTTTCACTTCTTCCTCATAATCAGGTTATTTCTCCACTGGGTATCTCCCCTAGCCCCAGCACTCACCCCTACATGTCTCAGCTCTGAAGAAAGCATATTTAAGGGCAAGGAAGCTGGTGAGGGGGCTGGAGCACAGCCCTGTGAGGATAGGCTGAGGGAGCTGGGGGTGTGCAGCCTGGAAAAGAAGAGGCTCAGAGCAGACCTCATTGCTGTCTACAACTACTTGAAGGGAGGCTGTAGCCAGGTGGGGTTGGTCTCTTTTCCCAGGCAACCAGCAACAGAACGAAGGGACACAGTCTCAAGTTTTGCCAGGGGAGGTTTAGGATGGGTGTTAGTAGAAAGTTGTTGGCAGAGTGATTGGCATTGGAATGGGCTGCCCAGGGAGGTGGTGGAGTCATCGTCCCTGGAGGTGTTGAAGCAAAGCCTGGCTGGGGCACTTAGTGCCATGGTCTGGTTGATTGGCCTGGGCTGGGTGCTAGGTTGGACTGGATGAGCTTGGAGGTCTCTTCCAATCTGCTTGATTCTGCAATTCTATGATTCGGCCTCATGCTGACCCAGCTAGGATGGGGCTTTATCCTCAAGCCACCTCCTCCCTTTTCCCCATGGGGCAGCCCTCCATCCCAACATGCTCATTTCACCCTCCCCAGCCACATGTCTCACCTGCAGCCATCAGCAGTAGCCAGAAACTCCTGGAAGACTAAACGTGGCAGACCCCAGTACACCAGGGCCGCTGGACTTAAACTTGCCTCTGATTTGCTTCCTGATAAGGCAGAGGTGAGCTGGAACCCAGGTAGCCCCACTGCTTGCTCAGGGGATGGAGAGCAGCAGAGACAACAGAAGCTTGCCAGATCTGCCGGAGCCCTTCCCACTCCCCGTCTCCATTTAGCAGAGATGGTTTGCTGCAGGGCACAGTACCCAGGCAACACCGAAAGGACTCCAGACCCTACATTCACACTAGCTTGGAGGGATGACCCTTCCTAAAATCAACACCGATGTCCAACCAGGAGCTGGGAATGGGGATGAGCTCCGAAAATCACCACCACTGTTCAGCCCCAGGAGGCACAACAGCACAGGCTGGCAGCAGAGCCCAGCCCAAATCCCTCGGGAGTAAGGGCAGCCCTCGGAGCAGGAGCCCTTTCCAGACCGGCAAAGGGGGAGCATCGCTGCGCCCCCCAGCTCCGGGAGCCCCTGACCAGCGCGGTGCGCTGGTGCCATCTCCTGGGCTGGCTGCGCTGGCAGCCGCTGCCCGGGTCCTGCCAGCCTCAGAGCCAGGCAGCCCCCGCAAGTCACCGCCCCAGCAGCCCCTACGGGACAGGCAGAGACGCTCGGGATTACATCCAGCCTTTCTCCCGCACTCGCACTGCCAGCGTCTTCCTCACCTCCAGCCCCGAAGCCCACCCAATGCCTAGCACCTGCTAGGCAGGACTCTGCCCACTCGAATTGCCCCACACCAGCATCTACCCTGGTCTTGGTGGCTTTAGGTCTAGCTGGTGTTTGGTGAGAAGAGCATTTAACCAAGCAGGCACCACCACAAGTTCCCTGGGTCAAGCCTGTCTCTGTCTCAGCCTTGAACTTTATCCAGTAAAACATTTTAGGAGCTGCTGTAGAGCTTTGGGAATGACAAGAGGAAGAGGAAGCCATCAGCACTGGAGACTTCAGTCAAGGAGAAAAAAGGGCAGGGGGTGCTATGGAGGCAGGGAATTAATGCGGCCGAGTCGGGAATTATATAAAAAACATCACAGTCTGACAGTCTCACCAAGGTTGAAAGAGACCNTCTGAAAATAAGAGTTATTTTATTTCCCTGAAAACCTGCCCCAAAACTATATACAGAAGATAATATAATTTTTAATTAGCAGGTTCTTTGCTGGTTGAGAATATCTCCGCGGATGCCACAGGCAGACTTGACTATTTTTGAAGTCAGAAGTCGGAAAAGACCTGAGCTATTAAATATCAAGATAGGCTGAGCAAAACTACTCACAGCAGGATCAGGCTGGCTTGAATGGAAGGGCGGTCCAAAGGCTTGTCCCTGCAGATCTTTCAGAAGTCTCCGAGGGTCATTAAGGGCTATAAACCTGCACAAAGGAGGTGCTTAAGGCCGACGCAGTCCTTCGGAGCTTGTCTTTCGGAGCGGCAGGGGCTCCTGTGCAGAAACTATCCAAGCGAGGGGGGAGAACCCCAAGGCAGGAGCCCCAAGGCGGGAAGTCCCCTCAGAGCTGGGTCACCACTGCCTGGGCGGGAAGGGCACAGCCAATCCCCAGCCCAGAGCAGCGCGGGCCCGGCACGGGGCACGCCTCGTGGCACGCCTCGCGCCGGAAGGGTCCCTTGCCCCCCCNATTCCTCTCCCATTCAAACCACCGAGGGAGAGGAATTTGGGGGTATGCAGGACGCTCCAGGACAGGGGGAGGATCTCATCCGCATGGATTTGAAGATCTGGGTACTCAAGAGGTCAACTCCTCTCTTCCTCCCCCCTCACCTCATTCCCGTTTCCTTGTGGAAGTGGTCGCAGCACCAAGCCCGTCAGAGGTCAAGGGGCATTTTAGTCACATGGCCTAGTTTTAGGTAGTCCTGCAAGAAGCAAGGAATTGGACTCCGTGATCCTGATGGCTTCCTTCCCACACAAGATACTCTATGATACCAACACCTTGCTGGACAGGTCATAGACTCATAGAATGGTTTAGGTTGGAAGGGACCTCAAGGATCATCCAGCTCCAACCCCCTGCCATAGGCAGGGACACCTCCCACTAGAGCAGGCTGCTCAAGGCCTCATCCAGCCTGGCCTTAAACGCCTCCAGGGAGGAAGCATCCACAACCTCCCTGGGCAACCTGTGCCAGTGTCTCACCACCCTCACTGTAAAGAACTTCCTCCTAACATCCAGTCTAAATCTCCCCTCCTCCAGCTTAAACCCATTCCCCCTCATCCTGACATTCCCAGACCTTGTCAATAGTCCCTCCCCAGCCTTCCTGTAGGCTCCCTTCAGATACTGCAAAGCCACTCTAAGGTCTCCTCAAAGCCTTCTCTTCTCCAGGCTGCAGAGCCCCAACTCTCTCAGCCTGTCCTCATAGCAGAGCTGCTGCAGCCCTCTGAGCATCTTCGTGGCTCTCCTCTGGACTGGCTGCAGCAGTTCCATGTCCTTGTGTTGGGGGCTCCAGAACTGCACCCCGGAGTGCAGGTGGGGGGGTCTGAGGAGAGCAGAGTAAAGGGGCAGAATCCCCTCCCTTGCCCTGCTGGCCACACTGCTCTTAGAATAGAATAGAATCAATCAGGTTGGAAGAGACCTCTAAGATCATCCAGTCCAACCTATCACCCAGCCCTATCCAGTCAATCCAGCCAAGGATTATCCCAAGGGCCAGCCCAGCACCACTCCCCTAGATGCTCCATGGGCTTGCCTTAGACCTCACCATGCCCCCAGAGGGTTTTCCACTTGCATGAACTCCTTGGAAGCACAGCAGTCAACAATAATCTGGTGTTAAAGGCCAGTTCCTCTATCTGACAAGCCCTGGAGAAACTGGTGAGCCTGCTGGACCCAAATCACAACACAGTTCCTCTTCCCAAAAACCCTAAATCCAGGTCAAAAATCATAGAATCATAGAATGGTTTAGGTTGAAAGGGATCTCAAGGATCATCCAGTTCCAACCTCCTGCCATATTTCCTTCTTTAGTCCAGCTCTGGGGAGTGATATGCTCAGTGCTCAAAGAAGAGCAGAGGGCATTAGTCAGAGGCAAGTGCAGCCCCAGCACTCTGAACCCCCTCCTAGATGCAGGCAAAGCCCATCTCCCACCAAGACCTTTGCATAAGGCCTAGGGAGAGCAGCAGCAGGGCTGTGGGTCTGGTGCAGGGGTTCACCTGTGACCCAGCAAGGCTCCAGCACAGCCCCCCAGCACTTCCAGCAGGGTAGTCTGGGGGGGCTTATAAAGCCATCCCCATATAGAGGCTGCCCACATGGGAACACCCTGAAGTAGCACCAAGTCAAGAGAGGAGTTGCTTACTCACCATGCTGCAGATACATCCTGACCTCAGCCCCTGGCTACTGTGGAAGAGAGGAGCTCCTGTGCTGGGCAGTGCAGATGGCTGGGCAAGGTATGCACTGGGGCCACTTACTCTGCCACAGCAGGCAGGGCTGATGGCAGCAGGACCTGCAGACAGCACCACTCCAGGACCACAGCACCTTCCCAATGAAGAAGAGCATGTGCTAAGGGCACCTGAGCTTAAATATAGCCCGGGGAGGGGGTGGAGGGTGTGGCTGGGAGTCAAGGTGGAGCTTGTCAGGGCAGTTAGCACTCAGGGCTCCAAACTCTGTGATTAACTGTTGGTCTCCTTCAATAAACAGGCTCACAAGCTTCTGCCAGATGAGGATTGGTTTGGTGGTAGTTGCAAAGAGACGCAAGAAAGGTTTAGGAGGATACAGGGCTGCACTTCTGCATAACACAGCAGCCAGCAGCCCCAGCTCCCCACAGCATCCCAGCTCCTGCAGCATCTTCTTCATCCTTAAGCCTGCTCTCTCACCCTGAAACAGGACCCATAGGATGTACCAAACAAGCCCCAGCATGTATGTGTGGAGCAGGAGAGGCTCCAGCCAAGCTGAAACAGCACCCAGTTGATGTCCCCACTCCTGGGGGAATGGATGCATGGCCAAGGCTGGCAACTTCCCACTCCAGATTTGCCCCACCACCCTGGGCCAGATCCACCCAGCACCTCCAGCCTGCTCATTCCTTTAGCCAGGTCGTATTGAAAGGCTTTGCTTTGTTTCCTGTTCAAATCCCTCCAGCACTTGGGAAGACAGATGCTGAGAAGCTAAATCCCAGCAGCATTCATGAATGTGGTCCCTCCTGCCAGCACCGGATGGGATATTCCTTCCAGACGCTCGCAGCACGCTCCAAGCATGCTTGCTGCTCCCCTCCCTCCGACAGATTCACTTCCCCCAGCTACAGCCCCTCGCAGCTATCAGGAACCCCCATCCTTGCCCTGTGAGAGGCAGAACCCCTCCTCTGCCAGCTGTGGTGGGTAGCAGGGTGGGGGCCTGGGGATGGTGGGAAATTCGTCCAAGATGTGGGAAAAGCTAAGCACAGAAGCTGAGCTCTGCTTGTTCAAGGGTGCATGGGTTGTCTCTTCTCCACTTCAATGCCAGCACTCTGCTTGAGTCTCAAGCAGAGCAGGAGATGAGGTTGGAAGAGGTGCCCAGAGATTTAGCTCATCCCAGGTTATTCACACAGAGGCTGCAGGACACAGAAGGCAGCAAAAGGCAGCCCACAAAGTAGGTGCCCTGAAGAGCTTTGCCCGTGCCAAACAAACAGGGCCTGTGGCTATCCAGGGAAACAGCTCCCAGCTTGGCCAGCCCACACTGGGCTCAGATGCAGCAGATGAAGTGGGGTTTCCAGCAGGGACAGGGTAGCTGAGAGGTGTCTGGCAGCTCTCCACACCTCCCTCTGCACTGGCTACCCTGGAAACATATCCTAAATAAAAGCTGGGCTTGGATAAATACATGTGTCCGGAGGCCGGCGGGTCGGCCAGCAGTGAGAGGAGGCGGGGGGATGGAGACCACATCTGCTTCAATCCCCAGCCCACCAGGCTGCAGGAGAAAGAAAGAATTTAACTTCTCTTATTTTACCTCTAACTCTCCTCAAACGCCCCCTGGCAGAGCCCCCCAAGCCCACAGCCCACTGTCCACCCCAGCCTTATCCACAGTGGGCATTCACGAAAGGGCAAAGGCAGCTTCCTGCTGCCTGCACATGGAGGTGAGGGCACGCAGGCATCAGCTCCCTGCACTGGGAGCTTGCCTTGAGGGGAGGGCTCATGTGGGTGCCTCCCCAGCAGAGAGGGTTTTGGGGCAGAGCCAGGATGCTAGCCCTGCCTGAGCACCCAGGAAGCAAAGGCATGGCTCCACGCTGGCTCTGCCCCTCTGACACTCAGCCAGATGTTGGATGGGAAAGGGAAAAGCAAATCCCTAGCTGCTGTCATGGCTTGGCTGAGGGACAGTAGATGTGCTGGCCAGCCTCAGGGCATGGGGCTGTGCTTGGGGCACTCTGGCCAGGGCGTGGCCAGAGCAGCCTACAGCAGGAGCTGACTCCTAGGCTGCCACAGAGTACACAGTGGGGGACAGTTGTCTGGCTAACAGATGAGATTTCAACTAGAGGATGTCATTTCCTTACTGGAGGGGGGAAAATAGTAACAAAACAGTGAAGGTTTTACTCCATTCTGGCTGTGGGCAGGTTTGCCTCTGATATTTTCCCACCAGCCTCCTCCTGTTCAGTGCTGGGTGACACCGATGCCAGGACGGCCATCAAGTGACACTGATGTCAGTGCGGCCATCAAGTCCGTGTTGCCACAAATAGCAATCCCTGGTGCTGGAGTAGGGAAAGATCCATGTGCAGAGGCAGGAGCAGGCCAGTGAGCATCTCTGAGGTGGAGGATGGTCCAAGTGCTTGGAACTGTCTCTTTGCCCAAAGCACACTTGCTGCCCTTGCCCAAAGCCAATGTTCCCCTGGCAAATAGTGTCTTGTGCCTGGTACTGCAGGGACCAAAGCAAGCCTGGGGATAGGAAGCCAAAAGCAAACTCAGGGATGCTTGCTGGTGAGTTGGAGCTGGTCCTGCTGGGTTGGCAGTGGTCCCAGTGCATCCTTCCAGAGGAACTTCCTGTGCCAAGTGGGCAGGAGAGGAGTGGACATGTTCAGCCCGCCTGCTACCCATGAATAATGATGGAGACCGCCGAGATCAAACCTCCACTGCAAGGTCCTCATGAGCCCTGCACATGTCTGTGCCTCCATCAGCCCCTAACAAGGCGAGAGATAGGGGACCACAGAGGACAGGCAGGAAGCAAAGTGACACAGAAGTCCTCAGCAGACCTTGAGATGAAGAGCAGAAAAGGGAATACCTGGCAAAATTGAATCTGTACAAATCAGTGAGCCTGGATAATACACAACCCCCAGACTACACAGAATTAGCTAATGAACTTACTGAGCCCCTGACAATTACTCAGGGGGGAAAAAAACTTCCTGAGAAAACAACACATCCCAGGTTTGTTTAATGTCTTTATTAATGATCTGAAAGCAAGAGTAAACAACAAATTAATTATGTTTGCAGATGACTGGAAGCTGGAAGGTGTTGGAAACGCTGCCGAAGACAGCAAACTCGCACCAAGGGCCCTAAAGAGGTTAGAAATAAACCAGGAGGAAACAAGCTGCACATAATCCATCAGCAGAACACGGCACAGGAGAAGAGGGACGTGAAATACAGACATCCAGCAGGGAGGTGGGGTGTGCAGAGCAGGATCTAGGCTTTGGAGGGGGTTGGAGGATTCAGAGACGAGCTGCAGCTGCTGCTCCTGTGCGTGGGGAGAGGAACGGGGACCTGGGTGAGGTGCTGCATCTCCAAAAAGGTTGTGACCTTGTCCAGAGGATGTGTGGCATCGGCTTGGCACTAGGGGAAGGAGCTGGAAACCCGTGACTGAATTGTGCTAAATCCCACGGACTCAACATCTTCCCAATTGCCTTTAGTCATTGGCAGGCGGCAGGGAAGGTGGCACAAGCCAGCTCACTGTCGAGTACAGCTGAGGGTGGGTGACATGGCCTTGGGACTGGGTCTGCGTGGACTCCAGCGGCTGCTTTTGCTCACCCAAAACCACCTGGCACTGATCCGTGGATGTCCTGCTTCACCCAGCGCAGGGCTGCGTCCCACCTCGGTGGCCACTCCTCCGTCGCCTCGCCCAGGCAGGACAAGGGCGCTTTGAGTAGCGGGTGGGCGGCAGGCAGTGGCCTCTAGCCCTTTAAGAGGGAAAACTGACTGTAACCGGAGAGAATTCCTCCTGTCTGACAGGCGGGAGAACTTCGGAGGTCCCTCCCTCGCTCCGCTTTATTAATATAGTAGTAGCAGCAGCCCTCGCTTGGAAGCAGGAGCTGGCGGACGCTGCGCTGTACCCGGACTCCGACTCTCTGCCCCGGCCGTGGGTGACACCATGGGTGCCCCAGGTGGCATTGCCACGCTGCTGCTGCTGCTGCTGCTACTAGCCTGCCAGCCCCAGCCTTTCCAGGCGGCCCCCCCAGCCGGAGGTAAGCCCACTGCCACCAGCCCACCCACGGCGTGGAGTGGTGAGAAACCAAGGGGATAAAACGCGGTTTCGGGTGTGTGGGGTGGCCTGAGAGGGATGAGGACACGGTGAGTGGGCACCCATGGCTGCAGGTTGTCCCTCACGGAGGTGGGGGTCCTGTCGCCAAGCTCGGGGCAGGGCGTTTGGGCCAGGTTGCCCTGCGGGAGAAAGCAAGAGTGGAAGTGGGGCTGCTCACCCACCGTGGTTCTCAGGCTGCTGTGGCCCCGAGCTGTGTCTGACGCTTTCCACGGGAGTACAAACGTGGCGCTGGCCGGGATGGGGCTCCACACTCAGGGCTTTGGTCTGTGCCGTGAATGGGAGAGCTCTGGTGAGAAGAGCCAGCCCTCTCTGCCCATGTTTGGCCTTGCCGCAGTAGCTGGCTGCTGGGGCAGCCCCTCTTCAAGGAGCTTAGTGGGAAGGTTGGAGCCAGACAGCATTTGCCATGGTGTGTGTCCCAGCTTGGCTCTGGCTGGCTGTCCTGTGCACCCAAGCTCGCTGGGGACATGGAGTAAGGGGCTCACCTCTCCTCCCAGAATCACCCCACAGGTGAGGAGGCACCAGGGACCAGCCAGCTGAGGGTGCTCCCAGGAGAAGAAGCTGTGGTGGCACAGGACGGGCTGGGCACAGGCAGCAGGGAGGGCAGGGGTCCCTGGCTGCTGTGCTGAGCCAGGCAGAGGAGTTACTGCAAGGCACAGACTGAGACAGAAGCAGAGTGGGTGACACACCCAGTTTTGCCCAAGCAGTGGCCAGGTTTGACCACACAGCTCTTGGCAGAGCGGTGTGCCATGCCTCAGCACGCCAACGGCCACCCCACAGCCCTGCTCCCACCCTGCGCCTCCTCCCGCAGCTTCTGCTCCAAGGTGCTTGTACCTGCGGTGAGTCTGGATACGAGTCTCATGCTGCTCAGGACAGGACTGAGCCTTAGCTGTGCTGTGCTTGGGGGCTGGGTGACCACTTCAACTGGGTCAGTGACATCTGTAGCTTCAGAAGTGCTGGGAATTTCAAAGCACTTTTTTTCCTCCCTAGGTCACACATAAAATAATGTAACATCTCACTGAGCAGTTTCTCCTCCCCAGGCCCCTCCCTGGCTGCTGGGGCTCCCACCAGCACTGGGGCAGGAGCTTGTTCCAAGCAGCTTCCAAAGGAATTAGTGACCACCTCTGTTTTTTTGCTCCCCAACCATCTTCTCCTTGCGTTGGTGTGAGGAGGAGGATCCTAGAACCCACCTCTAAGGTCCATACAGGTGCCCTGTTGTCCATATTCCCTCTCTAGCGAGCAGGTGGCCTCTGGGACATGCTCCTCTCCTTCCCTCAGGCTTTGTTCCTCCTTTGTTTTGTTTTATTTTTCCATGCCCCAAAATCTGACGATGCCTGGCAAGCCACGTGGGGAAAAAAAAAAACTTTAGTTGACGAACAAAGTTGTCCTCCCAGCACGGGCAGGGATCTCACTCTGCAGATCCTCTGCCCATTCAGGTGTCCAGGCTGGCTTCTGAGACTGCTTTGGCACTCCCAAGTTCCTTCACGGTGAATGGGCCCTCCAAAAAAGAGTGTGGCTTTCACTGGCTCTGGCCAGCCCCAACAGATTCCCCTCAGGTAACACCACCCATGGCCAGGACACAGCCCCAGGGATCCATGGGCATCTGCCTGGCTTTCCCTGCAGGGCTAGGGAAGGAAGGGGGCTCTACACCAATTTTCTGCTGCTGGGGACTTTTTCTGCCCCCAGCTGAAGCAGATGTGTCAGCCATGACCTCAGGTCTAGGCACCATCTTCCCACAAGCTCCCTGCCCTTGTGAACATCCCTGTTGAGACCAACAATGGCCATGCCACACATTCTAATGGTTAGACCATCCCTCCATCCCATCAGGGAGAGCTACACCATCCAGGCACAGGGCTGGGGTCAGTCTAGTTTTTAGGGGTGAAGCCTGTGGTTTGTGTTGCCTCCAAGTCCAGGTTCATGGGCCTGGGCTTCCTGCCCAGCCCCAAAATGGAAAGAGTCATTGTACACATCAACAAATGCAAGATTATATCAAAAAGACCAAAAATACTCCTGAAAGTTGTCCTCTTGACATCCGAGTGTGAGGCTCTAGTAAACTGTTTTTAGACAGCCTGGCTCTCCTCTGTTCCCAGTGAGGTCACCCTAACCTTAATCCCTTCTCACTGGGGGGTTGTAATGAGGAGGAATGTGAGGAGGGGATGAAGCATGAGCAGGGTGATGTGAGCAGTGTAACCCCAAACTTCCAGCAAGGGGCTGCCAAAGATGTGACACCCCCCTCAAGGCCTGTGTGGACCCACAGCAGTGGTGATGGGGGTCTTAGGGAGGTGCCAAATTTGTTCTGGTTGTCTCAGTACTGCTCCTGGGCAGGGACCAGTGACTGCCCCATGGTGCCCAGGTTGCTCTGGTTGCCCCAGTACTGCTCATGGGCAGGGACCAGTGACTGCTCCATGGTGCCCAGGTTGCTCTGGTCGTCCCAGTACTGCTCATGGGCAAGGACCAGTGACTGCTCCACGGTGCCCAGGTTGCTCTGGTTGCCCCAGTACTGCTCATGGGCAGGGACCAGTGACTGCTCCATGGTGCCCAGGTTGCTCTGGTTGTCTCAGTACTGCTCCTGAGCAGGGACCAGTGACTGCCCCATGGTGCCCAGGTTGCTCTGGTCGTCCCAGTACTGCTCATGGGCAGGGACCAGTGACTGCCCCATGGTGCCCAGGTTGCTCTGGTCGTCCCAGTACTGCTCATGAGCAGGGACCAGTGACTGCTCCGTGGTGCCCAGGTTGCTCTGGTTGTCCCAGTACTGCTCATGGGCAGGGACCAGTGACTGCTCCGTGGTGCCCAGGTTGCTCTGGTTGTCCCAGTACTGCTCATGAGCAGGGACTAGTGACTGCCCCATGATGCCCAGCTTGTTCTGGTTGTTCCAGAACCTGCTCATGGGTGGGGACCAGTGACTGCCCCACAGTGCCCAGCTTGTCCTGGTTGCCCCAGTACCTGCTCATGGTGCCCCAGGGTACCCACCCAGACCCACTCATGTCACCTCCAGGGTTATCAGTGGCAGGGATCAGCCTCAGCTATTCCTGTCCTCCACTTTTGGAAACACAAACCAATTGATTCAAACTTTCTTCTTTGTGAATGTGCCATAAGCTTTGAGGTCAGAGCTCCAAGCAGCTGGAAAAGTTTCCAGCTGATGGGAAAGAACAGGAAAAACACCAAAAAGGGGGGAGAATGCAAACTGGTATCGTGGGAATCGGAGAAGAATATTCTCATCTCACTCTTATATTTAGCAACAGAGGGCTGCGGGCAAATATATAACCAGCACATTCCTCCAGGATCGCAGGACAGGGTTAAGCTCACCCGGAGAAACTAACGTCAGGTTGAAGGCTGGACAGTGGCAGGGCTTGGAAGGCGACAGGCCAGCCCTGTCTGTGTGCCTAAATAAAGCTCAAAGCACAGACTGCTCAAACAGGCGCTGGCTCAGCCCAGCCTCGGCTCCCAGGGACTACTCCCCACACCCTTTTCAGGTGCCTGGAGGAGCCGGTCTCTGGCTTGTCTCCTTTTTGGGAAGCCAGTCTCCCTGAGTGTTAGCATCACTAGGAAAGTCCTAGAAGCATCTCAGCTTGTACTAGTACAGTTCAGAGGGTTGGCCTGGGCGTCCCATGTGCCCAAGTCACTGCTGAAGTACAAGTCTGCAGGTAGCGCAGCCCAGTTTGCAACCTGCCCCTTCCCCACTCTGTATCTCCATACCTCCTGGAGACATGGAGGGAGGATGCCCACTGGAGACCCCTCATTCCCAAACCAGTGCTTCTCTGAGCTACCTTTCTTGTGGCCAGTGCTTGGCTGCAAATCAGAATCATAGAAAGCATTGAGTTAGAAGAGACCTCAAGAGGTCATCTACACCAACCTTCCTGCAGCTAGCAGGGACATCCCCAACTAGATCAGGTTGCTCAGAGCCCCATTAAGCCCAACTTTGTGTCCAGAGATGGGACCTCCACAACATCTCTGGTCAACCTGTTCCAGTCCAGTCTGAGTCAGCTCTAGTTTCAAACCACTGCAATGCTGCACACAGGTGGGATGCCCCACAGAGTTTTCCTAGGGTAAGTGTAACATGAAAACTGAGCTCAAGAGGGATGTCTTGTGATCTCACAATGAGCACGATGCTCGTGTTTCTGGTGAAGAGTTTCAAGTGGACACAAGGCTTTTTTCAACCAGAGAGAACCCACTTTGTCCTCTGCACCTCTGGATTTCTGCAAAGCTGTCCTTAAAACCAGAGGATTGGGACTGCTGCAGCTCCACCCAACCCCAGGATGGGGAGGGTGCAGGTTTGCCACCCAGTTTGTCGCTCGTTAGCTGTCACTCATCCTCAAGACGGGCCAAATAGGGCATCCTCCTGCCAGCCAGCAGTGAGGTGGAGGGAGGAATGTTTGCAGCCTGCACCCTGGCTCCAGGAGGCTGATAAATTCCCATTTTCCATCCGTGGTCCCCGGGTGTGTCACCCGTGCTGCTTGCGCATCGCCCCGGGCAGTACCTCTGGGAGCTGCCCTGAGCCCAACGGCTGCTCTTGGCTGCCTGACAGACGGACAGACAGACGGTAGCAGACAGAAGGCATCCCAGGGAAGGCAGGGCAGTGCCAAACACTGACGGCAGCACAGAAAGTCATGGGGTAAACAGCAGAGTTTGGAGGTGGCTGGTCCCATCATGTGCCTCCAAGCCAAGGAGAGAAAAAAGTTACATTGATCCATGGCTGTGACTCACTGGATGTTGAAGGAGCCTCCATAGGCTGTGAGTCAGCTTGGGATGGCCCTCGTGGATCCCTGCTGCTTCTTTTGCCCAAATCTTGGCTTTCTGATGGTTGTTTTTCCTCCCTGATGCAGGCAGGGCAGGGGGAAGATGTGGTGAGGGAAGAGAGGGTTTGGTTCAGAGCAGCAGACGTTTGTGGTGCCATCCCTATCTGTAATCAAGTCATAAGCCCCTTCAGTGCTCCCCAGTGCCCAAGCAGAAAGTGAAAAGGGGTCAGAAGGAATTTCCCATTCCCTTTCCCAGCATCTGGCTGGGCTTCAGTCAGCTTCCAAGGCTCTCTGCATCCCATCCCACGGAAATTTCTGAGCCCACCAGGGTCATTTCCTCTGGGAGCCAGGGAGGAGAGAGAGAGAAGTTTTGGCCCGAGGTGTATGTGGCTGAGAAAAGCCTCCTGCACTGTCTTGCAGCCCTGGGAGGGGATGTACACACACACTTCCACACCCCCACAGCCTCCCCCTCCCCACCCCCAGCTATACATTTCCCCTGTGCTACAAATAGAGCAGCGTTTATTTGCTCTGTAAACATCACCCCGGAGCTTGTTTCTCAGAGATGGAAAAGCTGAGGGAATTAGAGGGGTGGGAAGAGAGAGGAGGGGGAGGACCTCTGAAAGGATGGGGAGAGAGGAGAGAAAAAGAGGAGAGAGAGGAAGAGATAAAGAATAGAAAGAGAAGAGAAAAAGATAACAAGATGAAGAAAATGAAGAAGATATAAAAGAAAGAAGAAAAGAAAAAGATATTTCACCTCTGGAAAGAGAGGGAGGAAAGAAAAACACTCATTTGCTTTGCAGCTAGAAGTGTAAGACAGACAGATGTCAACCCCAGTGGAGGAAAAAAACACATCCTCTCTTTCCCCTTCTACACTGCAAACAGCTTTACCTGTCCATGGAGACACTCTTCTCAGTCTGTCATAGAAAGTCCATCCCAGCTATGGCCCTTGTAGCATCACTGTGAGTGCTGTAGGTGCTGCCCAGCACCAGCACAGCTCCAGCCAGACCACCTCAAGATCATAGTATCACAGTATCATCAGGGTTGGAAGAGACCTCACAGATCATCAAGTCCAACCCTTCACCACAGAGCTCAAGGCTAGACCATGGCACCAAGTGCCACGTCCAACCTTGCCTTGAACAGCTCCAGGGACGGCGACTCCACCACCTCCCTGGGCAGCCCATTCCAGTAGCCAATGACTCTCTCAGTGAAGAACTTTCTCCTCACCTCGAGCCTAAATTTCCCCTGGAGCAGCCTGAGGCTGTGTCCTCTTGTTCTGGCGCTGGCTGCCTGAGAGAAGAGAGCAACCTCCTCCTGGCCACAACCACCCCTCAGGTAGTTGTAGACAGCAATAAGGTCTGCCCTGAGCCTCCTCTTCTCCAGGCTAACCAATCCCAGCTCCCTCAGCCTCTCCTCGTAGGGCTGTGCTCGAGGCCTCTCACCAGCCTCAAGATGCCAATTTCCTATCCCTGAGGACAGTGCTAGACAGTGGAAGGCTTCTTGCCTGCACTGGACAGGCTCAGGAGTGGGATGGGATTCAGGGATCTGAAGGTGGGAGGTATGTCCTGCTTTTCCCCACTCCTTGATAACTCAGCTTCCAGACTAGGCTTTCCCCAAGGCCCTGCTGCTCCTGTAGTGCTGGGCTGGTTGGGATTCACCTCTCTTATGCCACGGTGTGCTCTCCTGCAGCTCTGCAGACCCTTTCTTCACCAAGTGGGAAGCAGTTGGGGTAGGGAAAGCTGTGGAAGCGGGGGGCAGGATGTGCAGGGTGGAGCTGGAAAACCTGCCAGCCAGTGAGAGAGGAGGAGGTGGATTGGGAAAAAGAAATAGAAAGAGAAGGGAAGAAAATAGAACAAAACTTGACTTAGGATGCTTTGGAAACCACGTCCTTTTGGACTGATAGAATATTTCCAGGCCAACTTCTCCTGGCAGCAGGAGCTTGAGCAAGCCTGAGTCACGCTTGCTGGAGACAGCACAAAAGCCCCATTGAGCCTCCTGCTTCCCCAAATCCTCCCACTTTCTACCCCCGCTTTGCTTCCCAGGGCAAAAACTCCAACCACCACTTCAGGCTTATTCCTTAAGTCCCTCCAGAGTCGTTTAGCCACACATCATTAAAAACTCTTTATCCCTGCTCCTGCTCGGGCCAGGCTCTGGGGATGCTCACCCTGGGGATGCCTCTAAGAGCAGCATGACCTCTGAAGAGGATGTGTGTGGCCAGTGACAGTTCCCACCTCCTTGCCCTCCCTTTCATGCCCACATCTGGCCGAGCAGGAGCACGCAGGAAATGCCATCAGCTTCAGACTTGCTTGAATCATCCTAAAACTACGCTGGATAAGTGAGGGTTGGAGCTCCAGAGCTGCAGCCAAGCCTTCTGGACCTGGCTTTATAGCCTCCAGCTATAGCTGTTGTGTAAAGATGGAGAGGGCAGGCAGGAGCAGGCAAGCACCTTGGGCAGGGGCTGAAGACCTGGCAGGACATGGGGTGATACTCTAAAAGACACACACCCACCCCCTCCCAGGCACGGCAGAATTAGCAAGGGGCAAGTTTTGTCCTGATCTCAAAGTCTGTGAGCTGCAAAAAGGCTTTTTTCTTTCTCCCAGAGCTGTCAGGCAGAGGCAAGGGAAAGGGAAGGCAAGCGGGAGAGCAGCTGGAAGGGAACAGGGAGAGGAACAGGATTAATAAGCACAGGCGGAGGGTTTCAAAGCAGTGCAGTGCAGCCAGAGGTAGGAGCGAGCCATCTGCTTCGGGACTAGGGGGATGGGACGGGCGCGAAGCACAGCCACACAGCTCAGAGGCCCTTCTCCTGTGCCCGGAACAAGGGTGATGGCCACTTCTGGCAAGCGCCCGGCAGTCGGTCGGCAGCCCCGGGGAGGGTGATGGGCTGCGGCTTCGCTGGCGGTTTCCCGGGTGCTGCTTTCCAGCAAAGCTCCGCTGGCCGCCGCTCCTGGAAAGCGTCAGCCTCAGCCCCGGGGAGCCCCACTGTGAGAGAGGGCCAGGTGCAGGCGGGGAGGGTAGAGCTGGAACTCTCATTCCCATTGCTGGGGTTTGAGAAGCACATAGAGCTTTGGCCCGGAGTATGGGAGCTACAATCGCTATGTGGAGTCAGGGAGGACGAAACCTGGAAGTGGGGATGAAGAGCAAAAGCCCTGCTCCACGCTGGGAGCTGTCAGACCAGGGGTGGACCTGTGTCCATGATACTCCAGCCCTAAACCTCGAGGCTGGACCCCAGAAGCAGGAAAGCAGGGGGAGGTTTTTCCCAGGGCAGGGCCTGTTTGTCGGGCTGGCTCTGCCCCATCCTGGTGGCATGAGAGGGAGCATGGGATGTCCCCAGGGTCTCCACCGGGTTTGGATGCCATCACTGCAGGCCAAGAGAGGCTCATGTATGATCTACCTCTGTTGCACTGGGATTTCTTACTGTGGACCCCCAGATGGCTTCTCGGCTCTCCTGCTGCACCCAGGCACCCATTCGGGTTTCTGGGCACCCCTGAAGGTAGAAGCCACTCAGCTCCATGCTCCCTGACACCCCCTTCTCCTAGCAAAGCCCCATGTTAGAGCCAAGGGCTGCTTCGAAGCGGCTGTGTTTGCCTTAGCCTGCCTCACAGGCTGCTCATTTCCTTCTCCAGACATAAATAAAACCACGTCGTAAAACGAAGGGAATGTGTAACATAATGAAGCCTTTCTCAGCCTAGCGGATCCCTTCCTCTCCCGGCCCCTCCACCCCGTGCAGGGCTGGGGGAACAGCCCAGCCTGGCGATGCAGCCGGGGTCGGGGGGGCTGAGGGTCCCATCGGGCATCCCGGAGCCAGGCTGGGGATTAGGGAGGCTGAAGCCCAGGGCCACCCACGGCGGATGCAGGAGGGCTGGTTCTGGCCACCCTGCCTGTGCTGAGAGAGGGGGAGTTGATGCACACACTGGAGGGAAGAACAGGAGGAGTGCAAACTGCCAAGCAACGGCTCCAGAGCTGGGTAGCTGCCTCCAAGCCCTTCTGCTGTTCACATCCTTCCAAACCCCTCTGGTGTTTGCATCCCCCCCAGATGCTTCCCAGGTTTGAATTCCCTCAAACCCTTTCACTATTTGTATCCCCAGGCCCCTCCCTGACTTGCATCCCTCCCTCTACCCCCACCCCAAGCCCTCTGCTATTTGCAGAGTGGGTGGGTGCAGTGCAGCGTGGCTGGGGACAGGCAAGTTCGCTACCTTATAAAGTCACTAAAACAGAAAACAAAACCAACAACCCAACCACCCTAAACAACTCAGAGGGACTCAAAACAAGCTCCTGACGCTCTGGTACAGGAATGCACCAGGCTGGCTACGGGGTGCCCTAGCAGCACCCTGTGGGAGGGTGGGGGCTCAGCAGCACTGGGCACACTGCCGGCACAGGGGCTGCTTGTTGGCATGGGCTGGCGGGCAGGAAGGCGGGCAGCCGGCGGGCAGGGCGGCACCGTTGGCCGCACAAGCCCGGGGCTGTTTCGGGCAACAAGGAGCCTTCATTGCCCGGCTGTTTTTCCAGCGTTACAGAAGCGGTGTGGCAGGGGTGGGAAGTGGCTGCAAACACAGAGAGTCATTCAGGGGGGTGCATGTGTCTGCACAGGGCTCTCCTGGCTCCCGCTCGAGTAATTAAAGAGCTGCTTTAATGAATTCCAGTCCCCTCCCTGCAAACACACATGGGCCACCAGCCCTGGCCCTCACCTGCCCCCCCCCCCCGCAGCCTGAATGAAGCTTTGTTGAGCGTCCAGCCCATCCCCAGCACTATTTGCTCCACTCCTTCCTCCTCAACCTCAGCATCCTCCTCTGGGCAGATTGATGAGGGTTCCTGCAGCCCCTCAGGGACTTGTTTGTACCCTCCACGTGCCAATGCACACCTCAAAACCCATCCAGCTGCCCCACGGGCAGCACCGGGGATACCCCAAGCTGTGGTAGGGAAGGCATCCATCCATCAGCACACATGTCCCCCTGCACACACGGGTGACATCTCCCCACTCTGAAAATCCCTCGGTCCAGCAGTACTTCGCTCTGCAAACCCTCACGTGGAGCTTTGTGAGCCGAGAGCTGGCTGCCCTCTCCTCCTACGTGCCGGAAAGGAGGTGGGAGAAGTTTATGTACCGAGATGTTAAAACACAGAGAAGAGGCCAAAGTGGCTCTGCTCAGTCACAGAGCACTCCAGGACCTACCCCCGCGGCCCAGCTCTCTCCCCCCTCAGGCAGACCGAGATCCCTTCTCCTCCAGGCTCTGCTCTTCAGGCTGCTGGAGCCGGCCCGCTTGGGGCTGGGATGCCAAAACCCTCCCTTTACAGCAAGAAGCAGAAGCTGCCGAGGCTCCCCCCGCCGTGTTTTTCGTCTGGCGGAGCCGGGGGACCGAGCCAGGGCGTCCCGATGCGAGGCGTGTGCGGCGGCCGGGGCAGGGCTCACACAGAGCCGTCGCTTGTTGGGCAGCCCCGGCGGGAGCCCGGCACGCTCGGGGCCTCGCTCCCAGCTTTCGGCTCCTCTCCTTGGCTTTTTTCCAAGGCACAAAAGAAAAAAAAAACCACCAACAAAGAAAACCCCCTAACAGCCCCAACCCCAGATGACAGCGCAGCCTATAATCTGCTGGCCGGCAGCTCGGAAACTGTGACGGAGGCTGCTCTCGCTTCGTCAACGCCTTTCCATCGGAGCAGCTTGGCAAGGCAGGGGCAGAGAGTTCCTGCGGGACGCCCGGAGCTGGGAACCTCACTTGTTTTTAGCCAGGGCAAGTCAAATAGCCGAGGTGCCCACCCCAATCCACAGCCAGGACAAGGTGACCTCCTGCATCCCATGGTAGGGGAGGAAGGGACAGCTTGGGCATCTCCATCCAGGGATGAGGTTTGGCACAGTGTGATCATGGCTCCTGGGAGAGATCAGGATCGGGAGAGATCAGGATCAGAAGGATCAGGATCAGAAATATCAGGCTGATCTCAGTGCCAGGCAAGGTCATGGAACAGGTCATCTTGAGTGCCATCGCAAAGCACCTACCAAGGGATCAGGCCCAGCCAGCATGGGTTTAGGAAGGGCAGGTACTGTCAGACCAACCTGATCTCCTTTTATGATCAGGTTACCTGCCTGATGAATGTGGGGCAGGCTGTAGGTGTAGTCTACCTGGACTTCAGCAGCGCCTTTGACACTGTCTGCCACAACAAACTCCTGGAAAGTGGCAGCTCCTGGCTTGGACAGATTCACTCTGATATGGGTCAAGAACTGGTTGCAGGGCTGGGCCCAGAGAGTGGTGGTGAGTGGTGCCACATCCAGTTGGCAGCTGTCACTAGTGGTGTGCCCCAGGGATCAGTGCTGGGCACAGTCCTGTTCAATGTCTTTACCAATGATCTGGAGCAGGGGATTGAGTCCAGCATTAGTAAGTTTGCAGATGACACCAAGCTAGGAGCAGGTACAGAGCTGTTGGAGGGTAGCAGAGCCCTGCAGAGGGACTTTGCCAGGCTGGATGGGTGGGCAGAGGCCAATGAGATGAGATTTAACAAGGCTAAGTGCAGGGTTCTTTGCTTCAGCTACAACAACCCCAAGCAGCACTACAGGCTGGGGCCAGAGTGGCTGAGAGCAGGCAGGCAGAGAGGGACCTGATGGTACTGGCAGATAGGAGCTGAAGATGAGCCAGCAGTGTGCCCAGGTGGCCAAGAAAGCTAATGGCATCCTGGCCTGTACAGGAAGAGTGTGGCCAGTAGGACAAGGGAGGTTCTTCTTCCCCTGTGCTCAGCACTGCTCAGGCCACACCTTGAGTGCTGTGTCCAGTTCTGGGCTACTCCATTCAAGAGGGGTACTGAGACACTAGAACATGTCCAAAGAAGGGCAGCAAGGCTGAGGAGGGGCTTGGAGCAGAGCCCTGTGAGGAGAGGCTGAGGGAGCTGGGGGTGTGCAGCCTGCAGAAGAGGAGGCTCAGGGCAGAGCTCATTGCTGTCTACAACTACCTGAAGGGAGGCTGTAGCCAGGTGGGGTTGGGCTCTGCTGCCAGGCACCCAGCAGCAGAAGAAGGGGACACAGCCTCAAGCTGTGCCAGGGTAGGTCTAGGCTGGATGTCAGGAGGAAGTTCCTGGCAGAGAGAGTGATTGGCATTGGAATGGGCTGCCCAGGGAGGTGGTGAAGTGGCCGTGCCTGGAGGTGTTGAAGCAAAGACTGGATGAGACACTTAGTGCCATGGTCTGGTTGATTGGACAGGGCTGGGTGCTAGGTTGGACTGGATGAGCTTGGAGGTCTCTTCCAGAGCTTGGAGGTCTCTTCCAACCTGCTTGATTCTATGATCCTGTGATTCCATGATCATCTTGGCTCTTGGGACACAAGAGTGTGTCTTGACAGAATGATCCTGGGATGCTCAGCTATAGCCAGTCCAGGGATGGGGCAGGATATCCAAGAGGATGTCCCTGCTCTCTCCATGTGTGCCCAAATCAGAGCTGCCATCCAAGCCATCAACTGGGATGGGGCACTCTGTGCCATGGAGGCTCCTTCAGGGTAAAATGCACTTGAAAAGAAAATGTAAAACCCATCAAACCATATTTTCTGCATCTTTTACTACGTTTAGGGCAGGGAAAAGGGGAGGAGGTGAAAAGCTGTGTTTCCTTTGTGGAAGAGAAATGCCACAGGTTGAGCAGTGTTTGCATCCTGGCTGGGCTGCTGAGCAGAGGAGGTGGACAGCCCTCAAATAAAGCAGGAATTTGGGAAGACAAACAGCAGTAACTCACACTGCTCTGCTGCTGGAGAAGAATCCCAGCTCCTCCTGGAGCCAAGCAAGGGTGCCTCCTCCCTGCCCCAGCAAACAGCCCTGCTCCTCAGGGCACCCGCGCTTCCCAGAACTTTTTATTGGTAGTAATTTATGGGAGAAAGAGAAGAAAATCATCTCTGGCAACTTCAGGAGAACAGAGGCAGGACAAAATGTGCTGGCTGCAGGAGCTGCTGCCCCTTGTCACACTGGAAAACACGCTGGCTGTCTTGGACAGGCTCTTCCATCCCCAAAACGTGATGCTCACCACCCACGGCAAGATGCTGCCTAGCCCCCTGGGCTGGCAGAAGAGCTGCTGGTGGGTCCAAGCCCCAGCAAAGATTTACTTCCCTGTGAGAGTGGCTGTTTGGTGTCCATCTGAAAAGCATGTTTTTGGGATTAGGGGAAGCCAGAAAACCAAACTGTAACAAAACCCTGGTAGGAGCTGGAGCACATAGCATGCACACATGGGGGAACATCGAAGGGAGCCAGCACATAACATACACGCGATGTCTCTGGGGACACCACTACATTGCACACATGTGTGCAGGCCTGGCTGGGGCCTGAGCACCAGCTTGTGCATGGAGGGAGAGGTAAATTCTCTTTTTCAACTTGCCTCATTGTTCCTGTTCACTAAAACCCCGGTGCAGAGCCCCAGGCAGCAGCCAACACCCCTGGCCACTCAGCACGACAGCCACTGGGGCTAGCTGATATTGCAAGGGCTACTGGAAGGAGGGAGCAGGTCAGAGGAGGACAGAGCCCTTCACAACCCTGCAAATAATAGCAAAGATCTTCTGAGTCACTGGCTGGGCTGAAGAGGACAAAGAAGCCAAAGTGCCCTATGCCAACAGCCAGGAAATGAGAGGGCACCCTGGCAGCCCTACCCTAGGCCGAGCAAAGGGCTTGGTATTAAAGCAAGGGCTAGATATTTCCATGCTGCTATTTCTTCCCTGCCCAGGGCAGGTCCTTGCAACACCCATGTTCCTTTCCCAGCCTTTAGGAGAAAGCTGAGGCAGTTTCTCCACTGCCAGCAGCAGGAAATAATTTTTCATGGTGCCTGGGCAAGGAGATCTCCTTGAGAGACTCAGAAGAGTATCACTCTACCACGGGACACAGCAGAGCTCACCTCAGAGGACAAAGCAATAAGGCAAAGAAAAGTGCTCCAACTCTACCCTTGCCAGGCAAACCTTCACTGTCACCTCTAACCCTGATCAACCTCACAGATATTTGGGCAAAAGGAAAACACAGCTGAGGATGCATCTGTCAGAGTACACATGGGTGTCTGCACCCAGACCTCACCATGCAGGAGGCTGGTTTCACCCCAGCACTCAACCTCCACCCCTGCCTCCTCCTGATGAAGGCAGGGGCAGGGCTGGGGCTGTCAGAGAAGCCAAAATCTCATCCTCTTTTCCACATGGCACCTCGGCCAACTGCCAGAGGGACCCCAAAGCCAGTCTGCAGCTGTATGGATTCGATGCCAACACATTCAGTAACAGAGCACAGCAGGAAAGCTCTGCATGGAAGGGGGCCTACGAAAAAGCTGGGGAAGGACTTGTAGTGGTATGATGAGGGAGAATGGATTTAAGCTGAAAGAGGACAGATGTAGGCTGGATATTAGGAAAAAATTCCTTACAGTGATGGTGATGAGGCTCTGGAATGGGGTGCCCAGGGAAGCTGTGGGTGTCCCCTTCCTGGAGGTGTTCAGAACCAGGTTGGACAAGGCCTTGAGCAACCTGGTCTAGCAGAAAGTGTCCTTGCCTATGGCAAGGGGGTTGGAACTAGGTGATCTTTAAGATCCCTTCCAACCCAAACCCTTCAATGATTCTACCACAAGCTTGGGCACAAGCAGCTCCCCATACAGACTGAAAACCTCCATGTCTACTCTTCTCACCAAACGTTTACAGCTTCTGAGTCTTTTGAGTGTTTATGCTTCTCCCTGGAAGCACAGAGTTAATGTGGCCACGGACTGCTCTGGAGCTAAGCGGGATGGGTGGCTGTGCCTGGCAGGCATGGGCACTTCATGTGTACGTGGTGCCCACACACGCCCCGAGCCAGCTAAAGAGCAGCAGCACTCTCAAATTAATCCTTGCCACTCCCTGTGCTTTCCACCCTGCCCTCCCCTGCATGTGCCCTGTGACACAGTCTCTCATTTGGTGACCGCATGCCACTGAGCTCCCTCCGGGGCTGATGCAGACTGGGTGCTGAACGGGTTCCAGCTGCGGCTTCACTCACCCCCGCTCCAGAGCATGTTTCCCTGTGGCCTCACATCCACATATGGATCGCAGGCACACACGTTCATTCCTCCAGCACTGACGGAGCAGCCACCTCCAGGGGGAACGTCAGCAATGTTTGGATGACAGGGAGAGCTGTTAGGAAGTGGTGTTAAACAGGGAGAGGAGAAGAGGGCAGTGTTGGCTGAGTCGGTGGAGTCCTCGGGGCTCCCACGCAGCATCTCTCTGTTCACAGCGATTGGTACTGCCCCGGGGAACTCAGGCAAGGCAGGGCATGGCCACTGCTGTGAAGGTCCATAAAGGGAGACAACCGGAGCAGAAGAGGGAAAGACTCAGGGACATCTTGCCTCCTAAACTCAGGGACTCGCTCAGGAACTCGGCAAGATGACAGCATTACTGCATCTGTCCTGGACAAGTAACAAAGGGGAAGCTTCATCTAAATGCTTCATGGGCAAGGAGAAACACCACCTCTGCCTTGCCAGCCAGGCCCTGGAAACCACTTCCCCTAGGAAAAGCAGACAGCAGACACCTAGAAACCCCTTCCCCTAGGAAAACCAGAGAAAAGAAACCTCAATCCATAGAATCATTGCATTGCCTGGTTGGAAAAGACCTTAATGCCATCGAGTTCAATCATAACCCAGCACAACTGTTACCCTCGGCACCTCATCCACCCTTCAGGGATGGTGACTCCAACACTCCCCTGAGTGGCCTCTTCCAGTGCCTGATGACCCTTCTGGTAAAGAATTTTTTTCCTAATATCCAATCTAAACCTTCACTGATGCAGCTTGAGATCACTTCCTCTTGTCCTACCACCTGGGGAAAGAGGCAGGCACCTTACTGCAACCTCCTAGAAACCCCTTCCCCTAGGACAATCAGAGAGCAGACTCTCACGAGGGTCTTCACAGCCCACTGTGTTCACAGGGCAGAGAGAGATGGGACAATAGGTGGGTTTGAGGGGCTCCAGACTCACAGCAGCCACACAGACAGGACTTGTGGGAGGTGTCCTCCCTTGCCTGACGCTCTCCCTTTTCTCCCCAGCCTCTTTCTTTGGGGACAGCTACGTGGAGATGCCACTGGTGGATGCCTCGCGCACGGTGCAGCTGCATCTCCAGCTGTACACCAGCCAGGGAAGTGGGCTGCTCTTCCTGGCTGCTGGCCAGCCCGACTACCTCCTGCTCCAGCTGAGAGCTGGCAGCCTGCAGGTCAGTACCCTGGCATCCTGCTGTGGGTCAGGGCTTCACCCAATGCAAGGAGGAAGAAGGGGCAGCACCTGAAAGCGGAAGCCTATGGGGTTGGATACCAGCATGCACAGCCAAGCTGCCAAGACCTCTGCCAATGGAATTTAAGGGTTCAAGAGAAGAGCAGAAGGCCTTGGGAGAATCAGTTTAAATATAGAGAAACAAGGTCCAGCTGGGGAAGATCCTCACCCATTACCTGAGGTGATGCTGGGGAGCATCATGGAGACACCCAGACACCAGCACCCTGTGCACCAGGCAGACATGGTGCACAACACCCTCAGGGTGAAAGACATTACTGAAGAGAAGGGATGAGTCAAGAGGATCTAGAGAAAGAAAAGGTCTCCCCTGTCCCACCACAGGCCAAGCCCGGAGGGGGCGTGGGAAGGGATCAGGACAGAAGAGTAGAATTGCCCTCTTGTGGTTATGGTTTGGCACTCACCACGAAGGAAAGGAGCAGGAAACATCTGAGGCACACATCGTGCCTCTCCTGAAGCCTAGGCCAGGCCAATCACCACATCTAAATGAAAGCAGGACAGCAAGCAGGCAACTGGCTGGAGTTCTCCCTAATGCAGACCATGTGTCTCAGGGTCCATCAGCTAACAGCTAACCCTCTACTTAGGCAGGCTCCAGGCTGCTGCTTGTGGGGAGCAAAACCTGCTATTTCTCCTGCCACTTCCCAGGGCGAGGGCTGGAACAGCTCAGGCTGCAGGAGTGAATGGAGCAGGGCAAGAAGAGCAAACATCTGGCAGGACTTCTCCAGAGGGTAAGAGGAAAAGGCCAGTAGTGGGACTAGGGGATGGAGGACCTCAGGGAAAAAGCCCCAAAGCTTGGGTTTGCTGAGGTAAAAAGGAGAGAAATCCCAAGAGCAGGACAGAGAAGGCATGGCCAGAGAAGGGAATATAGCTAGGAAGGGGGAGAATGTGCACAGAGGAAGAGGGCAGACTGGCCACGAGTAAATAAAGAGATCAAACGACTTCTGAGCCCCCAGGAACAGTCCATGCTTCAGTAGGTATTTCAGACAACTCCTTGCTTGAGCTGAGCACTTTCCATGTCCCATCCTGCAGGCCAGGCTGCGTCTGGGCTCAGAGGAGGTGATGCTGCAGTCCCCAGCAGAGCTGCAGCTCAATAACCTGGTGATGCACGATGTGGAGCTGCTGGTGGAAGATGGCAGGATGATGCTCACCATCGATGGCCTCTTCAACAGCTCTGTGGACATCACAGGACCTGCACAGGAGCTGGACATCCAGCACGGCCTCTATGCTGGTGGAAGAGGCAGTCTTGACCTACCATACCTCGCTGAGGCCAGCTCACCCTTCAGAGGTTGCCTCCACTTAGTGACATTCAATGGCCTGGATGTCCTCTCTCCTCTGTCCTCTGATGGCAGCTCCAAGATCTTCCACCGGGTCCAGGAAGGGTGCAGCACACAGTTCTCTGCAGAGCCCGACGACCCCTTTGGGTTCCCAGGGCCACACTCCTACATTGCATTTCCCACCTGGGACGCGAGGGAGGAAGCAACCATTGAGTTTGTGATAACAACCAGCATCACCCAGGCACCCCTCATCTACCACGCCGGGCTGGAGAACGACTTCTTCTACCTGGAGATCTCCAATGGGCGCCTGAGAGGGTTTGTCGAGAAGGGCAACGGCATCATCGTCCTGCACAACAATGTCTTCATCAGCGATGAACAGCAGCATTATGTCAAAGTCCACACAGACGTCCACAAGTTTGAGATACTGATAGATTACTACGCCTCGTCCACATCCAACCGGGGCATCAACAACTACCTGGACCTCCAGGGAAACCTCTTCATCGGAGGCATGAATGAAAAAGCTTTGCAAAGGCTGAAGGAGCATCATCTTGCGTTCATCTCCGTGTGGACCACGACCAACAACTCATTTGTTGGCTGCTTGGAGGACCTGCGGATAAACCTGCAGAGGAGGAGTCTGCAGGATGCTGTGATCACGAAAGACATTACTGCAGGCTGTGGGAAGCAGGAGCACTACTGGGACTACGAAGAGACATATGAGCAGGATGAGGCACCTACCTCCCCACCTCCAGATATCTGGTCAGGAGCACCAGGCCTGGTGGTGGAACCATGCCGGCCAGACCACAGCTTCCCCCTTGCCTTTGCCAACATCAGCAGGCTGCTTCATGTCAGCCCCCTCATTGTCTCTGAAGGGGGCATGGCCTATCTGGAGTGGAAACACGCCCAGCCAACAGTAGACCTGAGCCTTGCAAGCATCCGGCAGTCCCAAATCCTCTTTAGCATCACCAGTGACCCTAGGCATGGCCAGCTGGAACTGGACATTCCTGGGTCTAGGAGCAGAAGGAAGTTCACCTTGTTGGACATCGTCAATAGGAAAGTCAGGTATGTCCACGATGGCTCCGAGGGGCCCATGGACCAGCTAATGCTGGAGGTGACAGTGACTGCCCAGCAAGGGGTCCCAGAGTGCTTACGTCAGGGACAAATGTACCTGCTGCCCATCATGATCAACCCCATCAATGATGCCCCACAGGTGATCTTTCCCCACGGGAACCAGATGACAATCCTGAAGCACACGCGGAAACACCTGACCACAGACATCCTGCAGGTCCTAGATGATGACACATCCTGTGATGACCTCGAATTCCAGCTGCACGGCAGCCAGCAGATGGAGGAGGGTTATGTGGAGTACGACTTTCACCCCGGAGTGCCCATCGAAGAGTTCTCCTGCAGGGATCTGGAAGCAGGCAACATAGTCTACGTGCACCAGAGTGGGACAAACTTGCAGCTCACCTTGCAGGTGAATGATGGCACAGTCCCAAGTCCTATTGCCACCCTGAGGATCCTTGCCATCGATCCCGACGTCCGCCTGCTCAACAACACTGGCCTCTCCGTCTCCCAAGGAGGAGCTGCACGCATCACCACAGCCAACCTGTCAGTGGAGACCAATGCAGTGAGCCAACGAGTCGCCATCCTCTACATCCTTACGGAACCCCTAAGGTATGGTGAGGTCCAGAAGCAGAGCAGCACTGGAGGGGAATGGAAAAAGGTCGAATCCTTCCACCAGCAGGACCTGGAGCAAGGCCGCATCCAATATTTTAGCACAGACACGGAGCACCGTCTGGAAGACCTTGTGGAGAAGCTGCAATTTCAGGTCCAGGTGGGACAGAAGGTCTTGCAAAACAACACTTTTGTCATAAGGATTGAAAGGGCCACCATTAAGATGAGGACCATGGTGCCGCTCCAGATGAAGAACAAACGGCACAGAAATATCACCAGCAAGGAGCTGGAGGCAATGTTGGAAGATCCAAACTCTGCCCCGGTCCCCTTCCACTATGTGATAATCCAGGCTCCCAAAAAGGGAAACCTGGAGCTGCTTGGCAACAGGCTGACTGAAGGCTTTGGTTTTACCCAAGAGGACCTGCAGAGAAACCACCTGAGCTACAGCGCCACCATCAGGAACTCCCAGCAAGCTGAGGACACCTTCCAGTTCCGCGTCCGCGCTGGGGAGCAGCACTCTCCCGTCTACACCTACACGATCAGCATTGGCGGAGACCCCAATGCACCAGCCCTGACCAATGTCCTCCTGACTGTGCCGGAAGGGGGACAAGCTGTCATCTCCAAGGACCACTTGTTTGTACAGAGCATGAACAGCATGGACTACCTCTACGAAGTGATTGAGGGGCCAGCACATGGGAGGTTGGCCTGGGCTGCATCCCATGGCTGGGCCTCCAGGGAGGAGATCACGGAGTTCACCAACGACGACATCCTCCACCGCCGGCTGCTGTACCAGCATGACGACTCCGAGACCCTGGAGGACGACATCCCCTTCGTAGCAATCCGACAGGGTGAGGGCAGCGCCGAACCTGAGGCAGAGGAGGTCAGAGGTGTTTTCAGGGTCTCCATCCAACCCATCAATGACCACGCCCCAGTCCGAGTGATGAACAAGGTCTTCAACGTGGTGCGCAACGGGCAGCACCTGCTGACGACAGACGACATCGCCTTCACCGACAAGGACTCTGGCTTCTCTGACGCGCAGCTGGTGCTGGCAAGGAAGGACATTTTGTTTGGCAGCATTGTGTCCGTTGACGATAGAAGCCACCAGGTCTACCGGTTCACACAGGATGACCTGAGGAAGAAGAAGGTCCTCTTTGTCCATTCAGGTGCTGACCGGGGCTGGATTCAGCTACAGGTCTCAGATGGTCTCCACCAAGCCACGGCCCTCCTAGAAGTGCAGGCATCAGACCCCTATATCAAAGTAGTCAACAACACAGGTCTAGTCATCCCCCAAGGCGGCCGAGGGAGCATTGACTCCTCTGTCCTCAACCTGGAGACCAACATGGACATTAGGTCAGATGATGAGATACGGTTCTTGATAACAACCCCTCCAAGGTGGGGGACTGTGCTGAGAGGGGAGCAGCCTGTTGTGGCTTTCTCCCAGAGGGACCTGCTAGCAGGAGAGATCTCCTACCAACACAATGGGAGCAGAAATAGCCAGGACGAGCTCCAGTTCACCGTAGAAGCAAATGAGGTAGCAGTGGAGGACACACTGTCCATCAGTGTGTTCTTGGACACCCATCCTAGCCCCTTGCGCATAGTCAACCGCAAGGAAATCCATGTCTTCCAGGGGGAAGCAGCTGGGATCAAGGAGGAGTACTTACTGGTGAGTATCCCTTTCCCTTGTCATTCCCCACATCTGCATCCCTTTCCTGGGCACCAGGCCAGGCCAGCCACTGGTGGGACTCCAATTTACACCCACTGGCCCAGAGTACAGGACTTGTGCACATGTCAAGCTTTACCCAGGGGCAGAGGTGGGGCTTCAGGCATGGCTTCAGCAGGAAGGTGACTCCTGCAGCTCATCCCCATAGCAAAGCCATGGGACACTGCACACTGGTGGGCTGCAAGGCAGCCCAGCCTCACAGGAACCAGCCCAAACTCAAGCCTTGTCTCCCCCACACATCCAGGTGGCCCATGAAGAGATCCCTCCCCAGGACATAGTTTACCTGGTGAGCAGCCCCCCAGCCTCCGGCTTCCTGGCAATGCTTCAGCACGGACAAGACTCCAACGAGCAGCCCAGCCTGGACCCCATCCAGTCCTTCACCCAGAAGGACATCAATGATGGCAGAGTCCTCTACCTCCACTCCAAGTCGGATGAGGAGCATGACCAGTTTGTTGTGGACATCACAGCCCGCGGTGCAGAACCACTACAAGGGGTGGCAGTGAGCCTGGTCGTGCTCCCCACTGCCATCCCCCTGGACGTCCACAACATCACGGTGCCCGAAGGTGGCTCTGCTACCCTCTCCACAGGCATCCTCAACATCCCCAACACATACTACACGGCTCTTGGCCTGGAGTTCAGGGTGCTTGAGCCCCCCCGGTTTGGCACCCTCCTGCAAAGTGAGCGGCCTGAGGACGGCGAGCTGCAAGGTTTCACCTGGACTGAGGTAGAGCAGCCAATGGTGTCCACTTCCCCACCACCCTGCTCTCCCAGGGGAGTTGAGACGAGCCTGGGGCTGGGCACCAGGCCCAATGACACCAGGAGGCTGGGGAGGGCTGTGGGTCTCCTCTCCCCATTGGAGAACTCTGCCCTTGGGATGGAGGGGTTTGGGTGGTGGGTTTGTCTTCCAGACAGGTAATCAACGCCCAAGGTGCTTTTTAATGTCCCTGGGGATACAGGATGGGGATGTGGGTAGAACATTCACGCTGGGCTCCAGGTCTGCTTCCCATGGGGATCCCACTCCCTGTCTTTCTGCTGCATCCATCCCACAAGGATGCCCCGGAGCAAGTGGTAGGTGCTCAGCTTGCTCCTTCCTTCCGGGCTGCTGTGCGGATCCCTTCCCCAGCAGGACTGGTGTCCCATGTCCTCCCAGAAGGGTCATCTAGCCCTTGCCCCGCAGGTACAGCACCAGCAGGTCCAGTACAGGCAGGATGGTCCCCGGGCACGAGCCGACAGCTTCACCCTCCTGGCCAACGCCTCGGCTCTGGAACGGCAGAGCCAACCCCGGACAATCTTCATCTCTATCCTGCCCCGCAGCTCCAGGGCGCCTCGGCTGCGGCTCAACGCCGGGCTGCAGGTAAGCGCGGGATGGCAGGGGGTGCGTCAGACACCCCGGGGTGCTCAGCACCCTGGGAGTAGCCAGCGCAGCGTCGGGACCCTCACGGGTCGCAAGCAGGCAGCCGGGGCAAGGCAGAGCCAGGGCGCAGCCGAGAGGCTGGCTACAGGCTCCAGGGAACGGGAGGAGTTTCGCGGAGAGGCGAGGCTTTGCATGAGGCGGAGACCGGACTGTGTCGCGCGTGTGTGTGTCGTTTCACCTCGTCCTTCCCCCTGGGTTGCTAATGCTGAGAGCGGCCACAAGATGGCAGCAGCGCCCCGCAAGCAGCGCCCGCTCTGCGGTGCCCGGCGCTGGGCTGGGCAGAGCTGCCACGGCGGCAGGCAGTGGCTACCGGCTGCCACTCTGCCGCCTAACCCACTCACTGCCGACGGCAAGCAGCGGGTTCTGACTTCTCCTGTGACTCCTAGACCCCCTCACTGCCTACTCGCCCTTCCCCAGGTGCCGGAGTAATCCCCGAGAGCAGAAAGAACAGCTCGGCCAGGTCCCATCGGCGCAGCTTGGAAGCGCTTAATTAACTATTTTAGGCAGCTTTGAGACCTCTCCTTATGCTCGCCTGGGTAAAGGCAGAAGTAAATAGGTCTCACAGAGTCTTTCAGGTTGGAAAAGACCTTTAAGATCATGGCGTCCAACCACTGACCTAACACCACCATGGCCACTAAACCATGTCCCAAAGTGCCATGTCCACAGGTTTTTTTGAACACCTCCAGGGATGGTGACTCCACCACCTCCCTGTGCAGCCTGTTCCAATGCCTGACCATTCTTGCAGGAAATAAATTTTTCCTAACATCCGACCTAAACCTCCCATGGCAGAACTTCAGGCCATTTCCTTTCATTCCATCCCTCATTACTAAACAGAAGAGACCAACCCCCACCTCATTCCAACCTCCTTTCAGGCAGTTGTAGAGAGCAATGAAGCCTCCCCTCAGCCTCCTCTTCTCCAAGCTGAGCATCCCCCGGTTCCCTCAGCTGCTCCTCACCAGCCCTGTTCTCCAGATCCTTCACCAGCTTTGTTGCCCTTTTCTGTACCTGTTCCAGCCCCTCAACGTCCTTCTTGGAATGAACCCCCCAGAACAAAACTCTGCCCCAAAAAATTCAATGTGTGGCCACAACAGTGCTCAGTATCATTTTCCTACTCCTGCTGGCCACACTATCACTGATCTAAGCCAGGATGCTGGTGGCCTTGGCAACCTGGGCACACTCTGGCTCATATTCAGCCAGCTGTGATCCACACCTCCAGGTCCTTTTCTGTCAGGCAGCTTTCTAGCCACTCCACCCCGATCCTGGAGCATTCATGAGGCTGTTGTGACCCAAGTGCAAGACCTGGCCTTGGTCTTGTTAAACTTCATACAGATGACCCCAGCCCATCAATCCAGCCTGTCCAGATCCCACTGCAGATCCTTCCTGCCCTCAAGCAGGCCAACAGTCCCACCCACTTTAGTGTCATCTACATCAAGCCCACCTGCTGCTGAAGTCCTGCCTTCTGCTTCAGACACCTGCCTGTCTCTTTCAGGATCACTAACTCAAAATCGCAGCACAGAATTTCTTAGGAAACACGCAGGAGCACCAGCCCTGCACTCCCTCCCGGGGTACCTGCACACACCCCAGGATTTCCCAGGCTGGCAGCTCTTACCATCAGGGTCATTATCACAGCAGCCTTGGGAAGGGATCTAGAGCTTGGGCTCTAGAAGAGATGGCCAAAGGAATGGGTACAAGCTACCATGGACCAGGGACGGCCAACAGTCATGGGGAGGCCCCAGCCATCAACAGCCCTGGCTCTGGGCTTTCCTCAGTTAAACTCTCATCCTAGGAAGCTTAGCCCCACCACAGCAAATCCCTTTTGTAGAGTGTTAAGTGCCCATCGGGCACTGCAACAGACTGCCCGGGGCAGTGGTGGAGTCACCATCCACGGAGGTGTTTAAAAGACGTCTGGATGAGGTGCTGAGTGCCATGGTCTTAACAGTTGTGTAAAGGAAGAGGTTAGGTTCTGTCTGGACTTTTAAGGTCTTTTCCAACGATTCTGTGACTCTAAGTGGTGCCTGCAGGACCTGCTCCAGCTGTCCCAAAATCCTGCCCTCCCCGCAGAGCAAGGTTAACCCCTCGACTGCTGGACCCACAGCAGGCCCTTGTCCCCACTGCGGACGCACAAACCCTCCCCTCTGCTCACTGGAGGACCAGCGCATCCCAAAAGCACTCATGGGTGCTGGCACTGGTAGGATGGGCCCGAGGAGGGGTTCTGGAGCTGGGAAAAGCTTCCTGCTCCAAGCAAGGGCAATACTAAAGCAATCTAGGGCTCAGGAGGGGCCCAGCCCTGCCGTGTTTGTGCTTTGGCGAGAGGGATGACTTCAGCGTTTAAAGGTCAGGTCAGGCTGGGTCCGGGAGGGAGATTGCACAAAGCCTTCCTCTGCTGCCTGCTCCTGCCAGCTCCCAGGGTGCAGAGTCCAGGCGGGGCTGGGGAGACAGCAGGCAGGGTTCGTGCCCCAGACTGGAGCTCCCTGGAGAAGACTGGGCAGATTGGTCCTGAGCTTTTGGATTGCATCAGGAGAAAGTATGGCCGGAGGCCAGCCAGAGAGAGGCTCCCACTGCTGCCGCAGCTCGGGGCCACGCTGCCAGCGCTGCTGCCCTGCCTCCCGGAGCGCTCTCCCGGAGAGCAGAGGCGACACGGAGGCTGAGCAAACAGAATGGGCCGAGTAAGCGAGAGCAGGACCCAGGCGGGAGGCTTTAATGACTCAGAGAGCACCAGAACGTGGCAAAGCAGGTCAGCTCCAGTGCCACAGGCTCTTGGTGGCCAGCAAAGCCGCTCCAGGCACAGTGTGTGGCTATCTCTGCTGGGCAACAACGGCCTGGGGCTGCAAACACCTCTCTGAGCTTTGGCCATGGGGAGGTCTCCTCGGCACCAAGCTCTGAGTGTGGTTGCGACTCCAATGGGTGCTGAAGTCACCTGGCTGTGAGCACTGGGGTGAAAGAGCAGTCGGTAAACCCTGGTGCCTGTACATGGTAGAGCGACTGCGGCTCCTGCAAGGGCTTCAGTGTGCCCAGCAGCATTTCCCCCATCCCATCTCTCCCAGGCTGTGTTTTCCAGCCTGCCTCCTGCCATCCCATGGGGACTGCAGAGGGATTTAATTTCACTGGCAGCACCCACACCCACTTAAGAAATGTTTTGGGTTAGGCCAGCTGAAAACAGCAGAGAGGATCTCATCGAGCCTAGCACGGCCAGCTGAGCAGCTCCTCCAGTGCCTGGGTGTTGTCCTCTGGGTTTGTAGGAAGCTGGCCAGCCTTGTGATGCTGTGGGATACAGCCCTGCATCAGCTGTGGGAAGGATCAGTCCACATGCCCCAAGATGTTGGGTCATCCTGAGTGTGAAAGGCAGCTCTGGAGTGCTCGGGCAGAACCTGTCTGGCAAGGCAGGATTCATCCTCGTGATTTGCCAAGACTAAGATACAGCACAGGATTAGGAGGGAGAAAAAACTGTTGCCTGCAGCTGGAGAGGGGAGATGCCAAGGTTTTGGGGTGGTAGCATCCCCAGGGGTGAGTAGACACCACCGGCTGGGGGGGAAGTGGCACTGGGAAGCCTTGCTGAGGTACTGGGAAACTTTGTGGTGGCACTGGAAGGCTTTGTGGTGGCCCTGAGCTCAGCTGCATATTTGTCATTCCTGGAGGGTTTGCTGGGGCGGCTCATGGCCTTGCTGCAGCCTTGAAGGGGGCGGTGGTAAGCCTGATTTGCTGGGAGCATGAGCTAAGAGAAACACCCAGCTGGGGAGAGCTGGGGCTGGAATCGTCATACGTACACAGCAGCAGCTGGGATAGCAAGGTCAGAGAATCACAGTCTGCTTTGGATTGGAAGGGACCTTTAAAGACCATCTAGCCCAAGCCCCCTGCAGTCAGCAGGGACTGTCAGTCAGGTTGTTCAGAGCCCTGCCCAACCTGACCTGCAGCGGTTCCAGGGATGGGACATCTACCTGAGTCAGTGTTTCATCACCCTCGGTGTCAAAAAATGTCTTCCTTACTTCTAGTCTAAACCTCCCAGTTTCAGTTTAAACCTCTCACCCCTTGACAGGCCTTCAGGGCTGGGAGACCTCTCCAAAAAGCCCTCACCCTGCACAGCAGTGGGGATAGATGCACCAAAAGCACAGCTCCTAGCCCAGCCCCATGCCTTTCTTCCTTTCCCACTCGGGGACACTGGGAGAGGCTGTCCTGCACATGCCGTGCGGCTGCAGGGACCCAGCAGCACGGAACGTGCTGGCAAGCACAGCATCAGCGCGGGCTGGCACGGGGCTGGGAAGGGCCAGATGATGGAGGCCTCACCCAGCACGGGGACAAGGCACCCTTGTTGGCTGGGACGTGCTCAGGCACCCGGGGAAGCTGTCTGAGGCTGGGGAAGAGGAGAGAGGTGCTGAGGGGGCAGCCCCGGGGGGATTACAGCCTCTCCTCGTCCCCCCCCAGCTGCGGGAAGGCACCACGGCTGCCATCGGTCCCCACATCCTGAGTGCTGAGGATGAGGACTCCCCGGCAGAGGAAGTGACCTACTCCATCCAGCCCCCGGCCAACGGGAAGGTTGTGCTGAGGTCAGCACCCAGCTCTGAGGTCCAGAGGTTCACCCAGGCCCAGATAAACAATGGCCTCGTCCTCTTCGTGCACCAAGGTAGGGAAGGGCTGAGGTGCCCTAGCACCCCCAGCCTTACCCCTGGCACCAAAGGAGGGGACACCACCTGAGGGGAGCACTCTTCCAGATGCTAACCCCACCACACAGCCCCCTGGTCCAAACCAAACCAGGTTGGTGGGAGGCTGCAGCCCCTCTGCTCCCCACAAACACCCAGCAATGTGCTTTCCACAGGACCTCTGGATGGAGGTTTTGCCTTCGACCTCTGGGATGGGGAGAACTTGTCTCCTGGGCACTTCTTCTTCATCAGGGCTCAGAGAGAGCCCCTCATCAGCCTGGCCAAGAAGCAGAGCCTCACTGTTTGCCCAGGTAGGTACAAGAACATTCCCTGTCCTTCCAGTTCAAAAGGGGCTCTTAGATCGTTCCACCGCCTAGTGCCCAAGCACTGCTGAGTGCTGCCTGCAGCAGAGGCTGCAGCAGAGTAGTGAGGTAACCGGTCGAAGCCTGTACTGGACATGTTTTCCAGGTGCCCTGCAGCCCATCACCAGCCAGAACCTGCAGGCAGTGAGCAACAGCCCTGCTGGCTCCACCACTCTCTACTACAGCATCGAGCAAGCCCCACGCCTGGGCAGACTGAGCACCTCCCAGGGAGAGGAAGTCAGGAACTTCACCCAAGCCCAGGTGAGCTTTTGCCTCCTCTGTCAGCTCCCACCAAAGCCCAGAGCTCCCATCGTGATCTTGCTGCCACCACGGGCAGAGGCTCTGATCCATGGCAGGAAGCAGAGAAGGACTGCAGCACACTGTGACTTTCCCAGCTCTGCCAGCAGCTGCGGAGAGGGATTAAGAGCTGCTGCCCCAGGGCCAGCTTTGCCGTTGCCACCGAGCCTTGGATTTAATGCTGGGGGAGGCTCAGGGAGCTGTAATCCCCTTTTCTTAGGCTGCCACCCTGCTGCAGACCCAGCCTGGCTGCTGTCTGCACACAGGGTCTGGAAAACAGGCCTTGTGAGATGCAGCTGAGGGAACTGGGGGTGTTCAGCCTGGAGAAAATGAGGCTCAGAGGAGGTCTTCTGGCTCTCTACAACTCCCTGAAAGGAGTGAGGTGGGGCCTGATTTCTTCTCCCTAGTAACAAGTGATAGGACAAGAGGAAAGAGCCTCAAGCTGCACCCGGGAAGGTTAGGATTGGATAGTAAGAAAACTTTCTCTGCTGCAAGAGTGGTCAGGGATTGGAACAGGCTGCCCAGGGAGGTAGTGGAGTCACCATCCCTGAAGGTGTTCAAGAAACCTGTGGCCATGGCATTTCAGGACATAGTTTAATGGCCACAGTGGTGTTAGGTCAGTGGTTGGACTCAATGCTCTTAGAGGGCTTTTCCAACCCAAACAGCTCTGTGATTCTGTATGAGCAGATCTCACCCCCCTGCTCCAAGCAAAGCCTTGCTGCCACTTTTCTGCCACACAGAGCCAGGCTTTTGCAGAGCATGGCAAAGAGCTTATTTCTGACTTAACTTTGCCCACCCTGTTGTGCCTGGCCCAATTCTTGGAGGATACTGAGCAAGCTCAGCCCTTCCTCTGAGCCTCGATTCCCCTACTTGCTGGACAGAAACATCCTGACAGAGAGGCACCATGGTGGATACCATGCCATGGCCACTGCTGATCCCTGTTTTTAACCTGGTTAGAGCTCGGTTCCTGAAGCTAAGAGCCTTGGATGCACACATTAGCTCTGGCACAGCATTGCCAGGGTTTTCCTCTGTGCCCATCACACCAGAGATGAGACAGACCCACCCATCTCCCACACGGCAGCATCCACTTGGAGTATTTGTCTTTAAGAGAGCTCACTGAGCCTTCTTTATTGCTTTTAGGTGGACAGTGGTTTGATTTTCTACCAGCACAAGATGCCAGAGAAACCCTTCTGGCTCGCCCAAGATGCCATCCGCTTCCGTGTGGTCGCTCCCACAACCATCTCAGATTCCTTCATCCTCCTTGTGCTGATCTCCTTCGAGGCCAAGTGTCCCCAGCGCTCCACTCAGCTATGGAGAAACGGAGGTAAAGGAAGGGAGAAGCAAGGGACAAATAAAGCTCTCCTGAAGTCTGCACGATCACCCTGAGTGGGGGAATTGTGCAAACTCCAGGAGAACCTTTTGGTCCAAAGAAGACACCAGAAGGCAATTTCCCATGGCTCTTTCCATTCCCATGCACCCTGCAGAACCAAACTGCCACTGGGTAGATTCAGACTGGACATTAGGAAACATTTTTTTTCCCAGCAAGAGCGGTCAGACATTGGAATGAGCTGCCCAGGGAGGTGGTGGAGCCACCAACTCTGGACGTGTTTAAAAGTCGTTTGGAAGTGGTGCTTGGGAATGAGCTTTGTGGAGTAGGGACACTGTTTGGACTTGGTGATCCTGAGAGGCTTTTCCAACCTGAGTGTTTCTGTGATTTTGTGACCTTTGGGGTTTCCCTTTTCTCTTCCCAGGTCTCCAACTTGGAAGGGCTCAACGGGCTGAGATCGACACCATGGTGCTGGATGCCTCCAACCTTCTAAGCCAAATCCCAGCCTCTGAGAGGGCTGCACATGATGTTATCTTCCTGCTGACAGAGCTGCCAGCTCGTGGGCAGCTCTTGGTGGCTGACGTGCCCCTGGATCAGTCACGGCCGTTCTTCCTGCAGTCAGACCTGTCCACAGGACGCCTGGCTTATGCCCATGGTGGGGACAGTGTCTCTGAAGACCAATTCAGATTTAAGGCTTGGCTCCAGCCCCGGGCACAGCAGTCCATCCAACCTCCACAGGAAGGAGTGGTCATCTCTGAAGCTTTCAATATCGTGGTGACCAGCAGCAGCAGCAGCAGCAGCAGCAGCAACCCACCACAGGTGGTGAGGCGGCAAGAAGTGCTGCGGGTCCCAGCAGGCTCCGTGGTGACCTTGTCCCAGGAATACCTGGATGTAGCAGACCCATCCGGTGATTCCCCAGAGGAGATGGTGTACAGTGTCCTCCAGAGACCTCTTGCTGGCCACCTGGCCAACGCCCACAACCCACAGGAGCCCATCAACCGCTTCACCCAAGCAGATGTCAACAAAGGCCATGTGGTGTTTGTTGCCAGCGGGAGCCGTGCCAAAGGGTCATTAGCCCTGAGCCTCTCCAATGGCCAACACCCACCCACCTTGACCTCACTGGAGGTTGAGGTGCTGCCTGCAGCCAGCACTGCTGCCAGCCCGGTGCTGCTAGAGGTGCCCCAAGACCTGAACAGGGCCTCCATGTCCCCCCATCACCTCCTGGGAGCCACACAGCTGAGGGGTGCAGGCAATGCACAGTACAGGATCACCAGGGAGCCAAGATTCGGCCAAGTGCAGGTCAACCGCAGGCCAGCGCGGGGCTTCTCGCAGAAGCAGCTGGACCGTGGGGAGGTGACCTTCATCTTCACTGACCTCACCTCTCCTCAGGATGACTTCCAGTTCCTCGTTACGTCACGGGCAGCAAACAGGACTGGGGTGGTGAACGTGACCGTCCGTGCCTTGGTGAAGGCTCAGCCGGGCAGCGTGTGGCCCAGGGGCACCACAGCCCTCCTGGACACCAGCATCCTCGACGCCAGTGAGCTGGCCAACTGCACCAAGAGCATCCCTGTCTTCAGGATCCGCAGGGCGCCCCGTAGCAGCCGCCTCGTGAGGGTCTCCAGGGATCCAGGGCAACCCACAACCCCAATTGAGACCTTCAGCCAGAGGGAGCTGGAACAAGGGCTGGTCGGACTGGAGGTGCTGGACGCTGGGGAGACCAACCAGCACCTGCAGAGTGACAGCTTCGTCTTTGAGCTGGCAGCCGCTGGCGTGCCACCAGCACTGGCATCCCTGGGCTACAGCACTGAGCCCTACAATGCCTCAAAAGCCTACGGTGTCACCCTCCTCATAGCCCCCGTGGCACCCTCACCCCTGGTGCCCCAGCCTCGTGGCACAGCATGGAGCAGCTCCAATGCCAGCGTGCTGGGCACGTCCCCCACTGCTTGGCCAGGCCACGGTGCCACCACCAGCCCCAGCCCCGTGGAGGGAGGAACTTTCCTCAGCTTCATTGAGGCCAACATGTTCAGCATCATCATCCCCATCTGCCTCATCTTCCTCCTGCTTGCCCTCATCCTGCCCCTGCTCTTCTACCTGCACAAGCGCAACAAGACAGGGAAGCACCACGTTCAGGGCACCTCCTCCTCCAAGGTCAAGAACGGAGCTGTGCCAGACCAGGAGACCTTCCGGAGGATGGACCCCAACCAAGGCATCCCCCTAAAGACTGTCAACACCCTGGAGGGCAAGGGCACAGGTGCCCCACCCCAGGGCAAGGGTTCTGGGGCACCGCCAGACCCTGAGCTCCTCCAATACTGCCGGACTTCCAACCCCCCCTTGAAGAACAACCAGTACTGGGTGTGAAGTGCTCAGGCACAGGGGCACAAGACCACCTGGTGGTCCGGACCCTCCCAGAGCACTGCCAGCTGCCCCCTCCCGGCTCTCCTCCTCCTCCTGGGAGCTGGCATCCCACAGATGCAGGAGGGCCATGGTGATATGTGGGCTGCTGGGAGCCCCAAATCTCCGTGTGGCTTTGGGCAGGGGAGGGGGGCACCGCAAAAGAAAGCAGAGGCAGGCAAAATGCCTGGGCATCCTGGGGGAATGCTGACTTCTGGTGCTCATTTGGGCCACTCAACGGTGGCCACAGTGCTGGAGGGGACCTGATGGCACCAGTGCCCACCGAGCCACCCCGGCAGGTCTGGTGGTGTGGTTCCTTCATGACCAGCACTGACTACTACGGGGAGGAGGGGGATGAGGAGGAGCTTGTGCTGAGTCAGGCTGAGGATGAAGCTGCTCAAATCCCCCAGGGCTAGGCAGGCTGAGACACTGGAGCAGAGGCTCGGAAAAATACTCTGTGGCCAATGCCAGGGGAATTTAAGGAGTTCCCACCCACTTGAGGGAGAAGAAAAAAAAGAAACCCAAACCGACACAGCCTCCTCCCCCTGGCTCTTTCTCTGCGTGCTTGCTGCCTGGTTCATCAAGCAGGTCGCTTGGAGCCCCGTGGGAGGTGGGTTGCACAACAGGTAGGATGCCCTCTTGGCTGGGAGGGATGGCAGGAGCTCAGCTGGGCAGCGGGAAACCGGAGAGGAGAGCGGAGAAGCCGAGCCAGCCAGGTTTTCCACTCTATACTCCCGTAGGGCAGAAGTCAAGAGAATAAAGAGCCTTGTCCGAGGTGCATCGTGGTTTTTTTGGCAGCCCTCTCCTTTGCCAGGCCTGCTTTAAGCCCAGCCAGCTACCGACTGACATTTGGAGGCGGTGGGGCCAAATTCTAGGCGTTTTGTGCTCAGTTTTTCCCCGGTCTGGAGTCCTAAAAACCAAAATAGAAACGGTCTGAGGAAGAGCAGGGGAAAAACTGAGCGCTGAGCTCAGGATGGGACCCAACAATAACAGCCTGCACTGCTGCAGCTGGGAAGCTCGTCACAGGGCACAGCCTGCTCTCACAGCACCCATGGAAGCCAAAATGAGCCCTCAGGGCCCACGGGGGATGTTTGACATTTAGAATCATAGAATCATAGAATCAACCAGGTTGGAAGAGACCTCCAAGATCATCCAGTCCAACCTAGCACCCAGCCCTATCCAGTCATCTAGACCATGGCACCATTTGCACCCCCCACCTCATCATCCAGGGTAAAATCTGTCCTATGACCCCTTCAGACCAGCACCTTGTGCAGTCCCTTGCCAGGGCTGGAGCAGAGCTGTTTGCTGGGACCATGCCAGCCGCTTTCCTGCCTGCATTTAAGGTGCCAGACGCTTGCTGAGCGGTAAATCACACCTGCCCTGCTCCAGCTGGCAAGTGCCAGCATGCCCTGCCAGGCACTCACAGCCATCAGGGAGGAGACAGCCACCCCCACACCCCAGACCCAAGCTGCCCCATGGCACGGGTGAGACAGGGCACGATGGTGGCAGCCCTGACCACCTCCAAGCTTTCCTGGCCCAAGTCAGCCCATGCCGATAGGTGCCAAGCAGGCACAGTGCCTCCTTCCCTGATGCAACCCCTCCACCTCCAGAGCCTCCTCTGGAGGGGGAAAAAATGAGGCTTCTTTCTGCTCGGAGGCAAATCACACCCTCTGCCCTCTGCGAAACAGGGACAGTCCAAGCAGGCTGCCCACGCCACGGCTCACAGCTTGCCAGGGCGGAGCTGCTCTCAGAAGGTCGAGCCATCTCCTTCCTTCTCTTTCCAGATCTCAGCTCTGTGCCTTCACCACCACTTTCAAAACAGCTCATTTTTTCTTTTCTTTTCCTAAGTAGATCACCCCAGGGAGGGAGGGAGGTTTGCAGGACCCCCCCAAAGGTCCCCTTGGAAGCAGCCGCCGTGTTTTCCTGCCGACTGCTCTTCGCCTCGCACCCAGGGACTAAATGGAAGGAACGTGGCCTATTTTGCAAGGAGCACTGAAAGAGAAGCAGGTTATTTTTAAGGCTTGTGGTTGTATTCCTGCTGCTGGGAAACATCCACTTCCCAAGGTCAGGGGAGGACAAACAGTAACCTGGAAAGTGCCAGCGCAGATCGTGATTCTCCGGGGCTGAGCTCTGCTGGCAGGGTTTGAAGCCCAAGCAAAGCTGGTGGCTGTGCTTTGGTGATTTGGGATTTGCAACAGGATGGCCTTGGGCAAGATTGGATCCAGCCTCAGTGCTGCCCACCACAAGCCACTCATCCAGGAAAGGACTGAGGGTCCAAGCAGGCTCCTGTCTGGACGTGAAACAGAAAAACCACAGCTCCAAACGTGGCCAGCCAAGCCATTTGGCTTCCAGCAGAGCATCCCTACCTGCCCCAGAGCCCTTTGGCTTCCAGCAGAGCATCCCTAGCTGCCCCAGAGCCCTCTGCCTTCCAGCAGAGCATCCCTGCCATCCCCAGAAACCTTTGGCTTCCAGCAGAGCATCCCTATCTGCCCCAGAGCCCCTCCTCCTCACCCTAGTTTGCGCCAGAACCACTCTGATCTGAGAGATTTGGGAGGTGACAGGAGCTGGGCTGTGTCTTTCCAAGGTTGTAAAGCTTGCAGAGGTTTAGGGAAGATGCTTACAGCTGCTCTGCCAGATGTGCTGTTCCCTCCCAAGGCAGGCCAGATGTGCACAGCTGGCTGACAGGAGTGAACTCGCATGCCCTGTTCCCAGCGAGCTGATGCCCAGCCTGCCTCCCAGCACCTCCCCACCTCCACCTACCATGGGCGTTTCCCTGGACCAGGCACCCCCTGGTGTCTCACACCCACATCCCTCCTCTGCCTTCTGCCCTCGGTTTTAAAGCAAAAGAAGTCGCCCAGAGCAAGCCTGATGTCACCAGGGAGCCCCAGGACATGGCCAGAGGCATTTCTTCTGCAGCAGCATCAGCCTGGCCCCTGCACCACCCCATGCTGCAGTCAGGGAGCCTGCACCCGTGGTGGAGTGTGTGACTCCCCAGTCCTGCTGTGGAAGAGAGGGTCACAGTGGGTGCTGCCCAGGAGGGAGATGTCCCTGCTTCTGACACCAGAGAGGCACCACTGTGCCCAGCCTGTGAGAGCAGAGAAATGCAGGGTTGGGGCGGAGTGGGATCATCAGGCATGAGAACAGCAGGAAGAGCTGAAAGGGGCTGGGAGAAGGTGCTCAATAAACAGATCAAGACCTCCACGCATCTACATGCAGCTCTTGAGGACACTTGGGTCAGGGAATAAAAAGAAGGAGAAGAGGAACACCAGCTCACTGCAAAGAACTCAAGTCACTAAGGGAAACGTGGTTGGGTAGAAGGCAGGGCAGGAACACCCAGGTACAAAGGGCAATGAGCAAGTTCCAGTGACTCACAGCTGTGAAAGGCTGGAGGTGACAAACCATACCTGCCACCAGCCCCTAAATAGCAGGGAGAAGCACGTCAAAAGTAAGGATATCACCAAGTAAAGCCACCTAGGAGGTGTGGGGAAGACCCAGTGCCTTGTCCTTGTCTTCTGTACCACCTCCAGACACCCTGAGGTGATTACCAGAGTACTCAAGCAGTGACACAGGGGCTCACAAGTGGGAAAATGCCAATGAGTTCACTTCTGGTTTGTTCTTAATTACAAGTTACCCTTGCAGGGTTTCTCATTCTGCACTGGGAAGTCCCTACATCTGGATCCCCTACAGCTGGATCCTAGGGCAGGATACAGCCTGGGCTGGATCCTTTGGGAAGTCCCTGCAGCCCTGCCGTATTTTCAGCCCAGCTCTGGGGTTAATGTCCTGAACTGAGCTCAGACCAGCTGAGGCAGGAGGAGTAGCCCTGTTGCATGGCTCAGGGAGAAGGCAGCCCTTCTGGTTCACCATTGCCTTGGCAGTCATACAGCAGCTTTAAAGCAGCCAGGAAAACTCCTCTTGAACTACTCAATGTCTCCCAGTAGCAGGGTCCTGTCCTGTACTGGGCATGGGTCCAAGCACCATGGCAAGGCAAAGCTTCCCCAGACCACACAACTGCCTTGGGGAGAGAGATGGAGAACATAATCCCACAGCCAAGTCCCAGGCTTTGCATCTATGGCAGGCTGGATCTGACACCTCTCCTGGACACCAGCATCATGGTAGCAGCACAGGGAGGGCCAGCACTTGGAAGGAACTGGAGACATCAAGTCTCAGAGGTGGGAATGGACACAGAGCAGGAGGGGAGTCTGTCACAGCTCCTGTGACACCAACCAGTTTCCATGCAACTATTCAAATGCAAACAAGCCATAGGCCAAACCGGTTTCTTTGGGCATCCACCCAGGGCAGATAGGATTATTTGGCTTCCCAGCCCTCCCCATGCAAATGCAGGAGTTCAATAAATGAGGGACTTTATCCTCAGCCAGGCTGGAGGCCAGCACAGCCAAGCCCTGCACACAGAGCTGGGACCCAGCCTGCAAGCTCCTCCGCTGCTGCGGACCCCCACACACTGCAGGGTCTTGTGACAGCGACCTCCTCGTTTCTGCTGGGAACAGAGGCACAAGCAAGAGCATGAGCCCCACTGAGCTCACACAGCCAGCCCCTCTCTGTTACAGGGAGGCCAAGCATGGTGCCAGAGCTCTTGCCTCCCTGTCCCCATCCCCAAACCTCCCTGGCAACTCTTGTTAGCCCCAGGAGATGCTCTGGATTTCACTGGGAGCCAGGAAGACCATGCTGGGGGCTCTGCAGTGGGTACAGGTCGTGCTCTCGGATGACAGTCAGTGACAAAGCCAGGAGGAGGGCAGGAGGACATCTTTACTTCCAAGGCAGGTGAAGGACCTGGCCAGATCCTTCTGGGAGCTGCCTTACGTGGGAAACTTAGGGCCGGACCTCAGGCTGGCTGCTGCATGGTGTGAGGAGGCTCAGCACCTCTGCTGAGCTCCAAACCAAGGCCAGCATCCTGGGATGTACCTGTCTGCCTGCAGCAGCAGCCCATGGCTACAGCCTGCAGAACAGGCTTAGCTGGCAGCCAACCCAGCAAGATGGGACAGAGCCTGGGGGGAAGAACAGGCTGCAGGCACCTCACCCTGTCAGCACCTGACGAGAAGCTCATGTGGGGACACCGCTGTCCCTAGGGGTCAGGCAACCTCTCCTCCACTTGGCCTATCTGAGCAAAAACACATGAATTTAATCTGCAGGGCCAGAGGATCTGCCCAGACCCTGGCAAGATGAGGAAAGGTTGAAGAGGTGAGGACATGGACATCAGAAAGCATCCCCCAGGCAGCTGCTGCCTGCCATAGCTCTCCATCACTGCTGCCCGCTTAAATGTCAGACAGGCTGAACCCAACCTCCCTTTCCACACCCAGCAATGACGGAGGAAAGGCCACATCCCAGAGCCTGAGCTCTCCACCCCTCCTGCAGCAACAGCACACCCAGAGTCACAGCTCCCTGAGTGTGCAGCACCTACCTCTCCAGGCTCAGCACCCACCTCCCCAGCCTCAGCACCTTCCCAGGGACTGGAAAAAGGTTATCCATCCCATCCGAGCTCGGAAGGGACACAGGCTGCCCCAAACATCACACCAGCTCTGGCTGGAGTGGACCAGCCCTTTGCAGAGCTCCAGGGCTGCGCCTACCCTGGTCTGGGGCAGCAGAGAGCATTTTCAGGCGCAGCCAAGGGAACCAACTGGTGCTCCTTGCCTTGCCTGGAGGAGCCAAGTCACGATCGTGCTTTGGAGCTGTTTGAGAGGGGCAGTGACGAAAAGATTTAAGCTGGCAGTCTGAGCTCTCTGCCTCTAGTTTGCTGCCACCCAGCACTGGTGCCCTCCCATCTGCACCTGCCTGGTCTTGCTCCTCCACGCATGCACACACTCACCCAGCTCCCACCGTGCCAGGGCTGGGACCATCCTCGTTGGCAGCTGTGCCTCTCCAACACGTTGCTAACTGTGCTGGCAGCATGACGTGCCTGGCAGGCCTGATCCTGCCTGGCCGTCCCGCCGGGACCTGCACCCTGCACTCCTCTTTGCCATGGAGAGGAACTGGGCTGGGTTACTGGGCTGCTTTGGTGTCTGCTCCCGAGTTATGGAGCATAAGTCACATCCGTGGGGGTGACAAGCATGTCCCACATGCTGGGATAGGAAGCACCCAGCATATCCCCAGCCTCCAGAGTAGCTGGTTCCCACAGGTCTCTAGATGCTTCTGCACCCAGGAGAGAGTCCTAGACGGGGACCCCCCAGGATGCGCTTGGGGGACACACTGCAAAGAGTTACCTTCATGGGGGAGCAGAGTTTTGGTTTAGCTGTGGAGGTGTCTTGTCCTACCAAGCTGAGCCTTGCTGAGGAGACATGGGCATGGGTTGGGTATAGGCCTGCTGGCCTGGCCTGCACATAAATCCTAGTCTCCCAGAGGTCAAACTAAGGATGCTGAATGAACTTTCCACGATGAGAAGAGGTCCAAAGGGAAGAGGCAATACAGGAGCTCCTGGAAAGCAGCAACAGGCTCTGGTGCCAGCTGTGCTGCCCCCAGGGGAGGGTGTGCTGGCCACCACCACCACCACTACCACCTCCCCGCCCCACTGCTGCGCCGATGGGGATCATGCTGGTGCCTCAGCTCTGGCTTTCCCATGCGAAAGCAGCCTTGGGAAGCAGGAGGAGGAAGAGGACCTGCCCCGTGTTCCCGGCGTTTCCTCTCGGCTCTTCTTGCCATGACCCTGAGAAGGGAACAGTGTGTCCCAGATAAGGGCAGCAACTGAAACCACTGGGGCACGGCAAGCACAGTGTGCACCCCCAGACCTGCCTCCCCCACCATCACCCTGCACACTGGCATGCCCATGAAGCACCAGGGCAGCTGCAGGGATGCTCAGAGCTGGTTCCATCGCCCAAACCTCATTGCTTTTACAGGACGCTACTGGAGGCGTGTGGGGCAGCAGAAGGATGCTTGAGCCCCCCCCACCCAGCCAACACAGACCCCAAAATGCCCACCTGTGTGCAGGGGGAGTCTCAGCCATGCACTGCCAGACAGCAGGAGAAGAGGCAGGAATGTTAATGGGAAGCAGGTTCTCCTGGCTGAGGAGTTTGACACGCAGAGCCAGCCCTGGGAACACGGTCCAGACGTGTGGGTACCCGGCAAGGTGGCTGGTGTGGCTGAGGGACATTTGTGGGTGCTGAAGGACTGCAGAGACCACAGGTCCATCCTTGGGGAAGCTAAAGTGTGCAGCCCATAAGGACCCTGTCCTGCTCCTGTCACCACGGCAGCAGAGGAGGAGCTCCTGAGCTGCTGGGACATTTCCCTGCTCCAGTCTGCAAGGAGAGGCAGCTCTTTGCAGCCTTCAGCCTTCGCCGAGGGTGTGACCAGCCTGGGTTTGGGGCCCAAATCTGCAAGTGTTTATCAGGGTGGCTCCGAGGAGGATTAACTCCTTCACTCAGGTTGCATACACTCTCCCAGCACTGCTACAGGCTCCCCTACCCTCCCAGGTCCTTATCCTCCATCCCACACCCAGATTCTTCAAAACATGTCTCTGGGACATCTCAAGGACCCCGAGCAGGAAATTCTCTTGGTCAAGTCAGGTCCGAGGGAGCTGGGATGTCACCGTCGGGTGCTGGCACAGCTCTGGAAGCTGCTTGCAGTGCTGGAGGCTGGCTGCCCACCCGGGGACAACGGTGGCAGGCTCAAACCCAGTGCCCATTGTGCTGCCGAGGAGACAACCCACTCCACATCTGGCCTCAACATGGGGCCAAGGCAACTGCAGCCACTAGGGCTGGGACAAGGTGTTAACCCCTGCGGTGTCAGCATGAGAGTTAGCCACCCTGTTCATTTGCTGTCTGTTGCTGCAAGAGCTGGAGTGGGATGGGGCCAGGGTCGGATGGAGCCAAGGCAGGATAGGGTTGGGATGGATCTACAGAGAGATGGGGCTGGGGTGGGATGGTGCCAGGTGGAATGGGCCTCGGGTAGGATGGGGCTGGGCTAGGATGGGGCTGGGGTGGGATGGGGTTGGGGTAGAATGGGCTGAGATGGGCTGGAGTTGAGGTAGGATGGGGCTGGGGTGGGATGGGACTGGGGTAGGATGGCAAGAGGTGGGATGAGGCTAGTGTAGGATAGAGGCAGAGTGGGAAGGAGCCAGGATAGGACAGGGTCAGAGTGGCATAGGATCAAGGTAAAATGGGCTTGTGGTGGGGCAAGAGCGGGATGGGATCAGGGGAGGATGGGAATGGAAAGTGATGATGCTGCAGGATATGGCCAGGATAGGATGGAGCTGGGGTTAAGACGGAGCTAAGATAGGACGGGAATGAAGCGGGATGGAGTGGCGAAGGAGACTGCCCTGACTGTGGGATGCAGGAGGAAACTAGTCCTGCCTGGAAGGAGGCTGCACGATGCCTCCGGCTGTATTTGGATGTGCCAGGGAGGGCTCTGGGAGGCTGGAGCAGCGCCGCCGCCTTCCCAGCGCCGCTGTTATTTTAACAATACCCCGCTGGCCCGCATGCCGGGGCTAATTTTAACCCTGGAGCCGCGCCAAGCCGGCCCTAACTTTCCTCGCTGTGATTTATCCCAGCCATTTCCCTTCAAAAACAAGGCGCCCGTGCCAGCCCCGCCGCCTCCCCAGGCTGTGGCACACTGCCCTGGGTCTGGCCTCGCTGGGCAGGATGAAGCAGGGCAGGGTTTGCCTCTGGAGGGGTTGTTTCGGAAAGCAGGAGGGTGGCCAGTGTGGGACCCCTCCCACACACCCCCCTTCTCCAGAGCTCAACCTCCCTCCACCCAAGGCAGGGGGAGGGTTTTAGAAGATGGCTAGGAGCCAAGGGATGCTCGGAGTCTTCCCTAGGATCCTGGAGCAGCTCCGTTTTCCACAGACACCTCTGGGAAGGAGGTGGGTGTTGGGGTTTGGGGTTTTTTTTCTACCGACATTTTTTATTGAAAAGGCTGTGGGGCTTTTTCCCTTCCCCCTCCCCCCCCTTTTCTTTTTCTTTCCCTTTTTATTTTCCCTTTCCTTTCCTCTTTTCATTTTTTTTCCTTTCCTCTTTCATTTTCTTTCCTTTTCTCTTTCATTTTATTTTTTCTTTTTTTTTTCCTTTTCTTTTCTTTTCTTTTCTTTTCTTTTCTTTTCTTTTCTTTTCTTTTCTTTTCTTTTCTTCTTTTCTTCTATTTTATTTTATTTTATTTTATTTTATTTTAT